>VWZI01010631.1:23674-76603 GCA_013396835.1 Psilopogon haemacephalus
TAGTAGTTTTACTCTGAATTAGCTACAAAGAGAAAGGAGACCATGATCAGAGAAGCAGCTGCCACCAGCACAGACAGAAGCAAACTGCTAATCTGGTTGTTTTGAGAACAGTTCTTATAATAACTTTTTTTTTTTTTCTTTCCTCAGTAAAACTCGGTGAAGTGACACACTATGTTTATTTCTCTCTCAGCCAATAGTCTAATTTCTCACTCAAATTCTCCAATTAGCTCAAACCAACACAACAATAGCTGATAGTAATCTTCAGATCCTGATTAAGATCTAAATAACATTTTTGGGGCCAAGGGTATAGAAACATCTGTCAGCTAAACTGGGACAAAGATATTTCTTATGGAGAGGGGAGGTGTTTTTTCATGGCCAGCTAATCTATGTGCCAAACTGTTCACAAAAACAAGTTTAGCTTTTCCATCTAAATTTCCTGGCTTAGAGATGCGTGCTTGGGTTCATGTATTATTTTATTTCTAAGTGTTTCCAAAGCAAATGGCTATTCTGGCAGTGAGGTCTGACCTTGTTTGACAATGTATTTGCCATACATTTATCTGTCATCATGTATTCTGTGCCTTGGCAGAAGGAATTGGTAAAGCAGCTAAAACTAAAGTAGAGCCAGTATTCCTTTTTACAGGTGAAGGAGACAAATCAGTTGTGTTGGGAACTGAACCTCGTACAAAAGATTGTCTCTTCTTTCACCTTCTGTAGGGAGAGAAAAATATAACTTATGACAGGGCAGTACTTCTGTTGCTTAATATTTCCTACCAGAAATATTCTGAGAGGAAATACCTCACTGAGAAATAAGAGACTCAAATTCAAATCTTTATCATAATTTAATTCATACATCAAAATGAAGGTGCAGCAAGAACTGGACTTCTTGGTATACCAAACTGAGTTCTGCTGTGCTGGTGTGTACTCTGCACCTTAATTTTTCTTTCTTTTTCACTGGGTGAAATGGATAAATGTCTCTGTTTTATTCTCTGACATAAAAAAAAAAAAATCCATTAGTTCAGATTTATTTATGAAATAGGATTCCCATCCTCTGATCAACTGGTTAGTTTTCTCAAGTTGATTACTACATTTTTTAGCCTCTTGGCTCCCACATCATATTTTTTTTTTTAAGGTTTATTTTCTACATGACTTTTCTAGGATGAAAATAATAGGGAATTTAAATAAAGAAAATCAAGAAGAGGGCAGGGACTGCTCCCTGGAAAATTGATATGGCACTACATTTTTTCAAGAAGGCTTGACATGAGGCATTCTCCACTACAGTAACTAATGCTAAATCCTATCTCTTCTCACATCCATGGCTGCAGTAAGAATAAAGCTTTGGCAAGCTGACAAATAAAAATTAAAGTGGTAGCAGAACAAATTCCTTTCTTAGACTGTTATCACTTCCAACTGGCAAAGAGTTGTAGTCTTAATGAGAAAACAGGATTTAAAAGTAATGAAGCTTCTGGGTTTCAGTTGTTTACTTTAAGAGGGTCTCATTCTGCAGAGTGCTTGTTTTCAGTTCCAAGTCTTACCAAGAGCTGTTTTTGTCACTGTAGGGCTAGTATCATTGTAAAAAAGGAAGACATTTAAATAGTATTATGTTTATAAGGAAGATTATTTCTATTACTAAATTATTTCTGCTCATAAATGTTTATATTAGATAACAGTAAGAAGTGAAATAATCATGCTTCAAACCCATCATTTTCTGTCTTTAAAGGAAATGAAGTATTTACTTCTGTGCAAATGTTAACATATTGGCAGTAATAGAACATATCATATAATTAATATGATTCCCTAAAACTAGGACTCAAAAGGAGTCCTTTTGCTTTCATCAGCTATATTTAAAGATTGTTGACATTTTGTCCTCCTTAATATGGAAATAAGTTAAAATTCAAACTGAAAAAAAATAATTAAAGCTACATAGTGTAATTCACTTACATACCTACAAGTAAAGGATAATGTGTACACCAACTATTTGAACCACCAGTTACTCATAAAAAACCCAAAAACTTCTTTCACTGAGTCTTCCATGAACTAATATATTCTAAAAAAGACATTTCAGAAAAAAAAAAATGCTTACTTCATACCTAACATAATGAAGAGATATATGTCAAATACATGTGATTGTAGAGATGACCATGACATAATTTAAAACGTGATTCCAGAGTTCATAATAAAGAAATGGATCAAATAACTGCATATCAGAATGGGTCCTTTCTGACATGGAAGATGTAGAGAAATTCCTGCTGGCAGTAGGCGTTGAACCTATCTGTAGATGGGTACAAAGAATTCTGAAGAGAGCTGTGTGGAACCTCTTGCTGTGTTTATCCATCTGCAAATGGGGTGGGCATTGCTTGACTGGTAGAGGAAAAAAAGGGCTTTAAAAAACCCTTTCTTTTAAAACTCTTTTTAAAAGGCTATATTTAGATATTGCCTGAGATTCCTTTTTATTGTGGAGCATGCGAATATATGTGAATGATTGTCATATTCTTTGTGTTTGTTTTGTTTTTTCTTTTCCCCTTTCTTAATTATTTCTGAGTTTGGCTTCCATAAACTTCTCAAACACAAGCGGGACCAAAGCAAATTAAGTACAGTGTGGTCTATACTTTAATTCTATAATTAAAATAAAATAATCAGAGCCTTGAGTGACAGTTACCTATCTTTATTTTGCCTATACTCTAGAGTGCAAGTCTTAGTGATGCTATTTGCAGTTAATTGCATGTGTATACAAAAGGCAGAAGAAAACTTATTATTTTCTGTATGTTTAGTACATAGTGGGAAGGATAAAGGAAGGAAACATTAGTGACAAAATTACTTTTATTTCCCAAATGTTAGACCTATGATAAGGTTGTGTTTCAGTCTTATCCTTTTGGGATTCATATATATGCAATTCAAAGACAAAATGTTGGGTTTTTTTGTTTTTTTTTTTTTTTCATTTAAGTGTTACAGGGACTTACTAATTAAAAAGACAATTGTCTGCCACTAAAATAAGTTAGTTATAAAGACTTGTTTGTATAGACTGATGAGCAAGCTAAATTAAGCTACTTTTCAGAAGCTGACTGCTGGCAGATTGGAAGTCACTTAAGGATGGAAAGTTTACCAGAGAGGTTGATCTCTGAATTTCCCTGATCAAAACCTCAAATATTTCATGCTTAATTTCTGAGCCAAAGAACTCTATATATAGAATACTTACAGATTTATCTTAAGGTATTTCATTGTGCAAAATAATAACCACCTCTGAGCCATCACCAAAAATACTATATCTCTCAATGAAATAATTATAAATAGGTATTATAGGCAATATATAAGAATGTGATGAACATGGGAAGAAACTTACATTTGCATCAGTCTTGCTATCTAAATATCTTTCCAATACATCATCAAGGAATTTTGTTTTGTTTTATTTTCCTTATATTTTCAATATAATATATAAAAACTAAACTAACGTGAGTATTCCTCCATTCTTGAACTGGACAAAAATTTTAAATTCTTAGTAAGCATTATAAAGACAATAAATATTTTATTACACTTAGTGGATCTCTCAGTAGATGAAATTATTATAGTTAAAGAAATTATGAAAATATTTTATTATCCAAGTGCAATTAGTTAAATAATAATTTAAAAGTTCACATAGATCATGATCATTGAAATAAATCTAGTTAGACAGAGCTCTAGGGCAGAAGAAAGGGACTGAGTTTCTAAAGACAGAATCATAGAATCAGTCAGGGTTGGAAGGGACCACAAAGATCATCTAGTTCCAACCCACCTGCTGTGCCCAGGGACACCCTACCCTAGATTAGGCTGGGCAGAGCCTCATCCAGCCTTGCCTTAAACACCTTCAGAGAAGTGGCCCCAGCCACGCCCCTGAGCAATCTGTTCCTGGGCCTCACCACTCTCATGGTGAATGCTACAAGCTCAAAGACAGTCTCATACATCACCCTCTTCTTAAGCAACAATTTCCAGAAAACCACTTCCACCTACTGAGGTGCCCCTTTGGAGTGATGAAGTAAATTCTTTGGCCATTTTATTAGTGAAAATTGGTGCTGTAACAGTTTTACAGAACTTTCTAAGTCATCTGATCAAATTGTCTCTTCTCAACTCCCAGTGCATCATTTTGAAGGTATGTTTTCAGAGGAAAAGCACAATATAAGTTACTGCTCAGAGAAGTTGTCAAGCAATTTTAACTATAAATGAATTTCAGTTATTACTGAAAATTGGTGCTTTAATAGTTTCATGGAAGATTTTAAGTTATCTCATCAAATTGCCTCTTTTCTACTCCCAATGCATCTTTTTGCAGGAATGTTTTCAGAGCAGAAGTACAATATAAGTTAGTGCTTAGAATAGTTACCAAATAATTTTACCTATAAATGAAAAAAAAAGCAAACCCACATAATAAAAATTATAATGAACTAAATATGTCATTAGACAACAACTATGAAGCTTTTTAACCCAAAATATTTCACTGATGAGGTTTTCAAAGGCACTTAACAAATTAAATCAGTATATCCAGTACCTGAAAGGTATCTATAAGGACAGGTATATACCTATAAGGACAGGTAGTGACAGGACTAGAGGGAATGGAGCAAAGCTGGAGGTGAGGAGATTCAGATTGTATGTGAGAAGGAAGTTCTTCAGCATGAGAGTGTTGAGAGCCTGGAATGGGTTGCCCAGGGAGGTGGTTGGGGCCACTTCCCTAGAGTTGTTTAAGGCCAGACTGGATGAGGCTGTGGGCAGCCTGATCTAGGGTAGGGTGTCCCTGGGCATGTCAGGGGGGTTGAAACTAAATGATCCTTGTGGTCCCTTTCAACCCTGACTGGTTCTATGATTCTATGACAGAGAAACTGTTTACAAAGTCCTGTAGTGATAGGTTGAGTGGCAGTGGCCTCGAATTAGAAATTTATAGTGGATGCTAGAAACAGGTTCTTTACCATGTGGGTAGTGGAACACTGGAACAGATTGCCTGGGAAGGCAGCTGGGCCCCATTCCTGGAAATATTCAAAGTAAGGCTCAACAGGGTTCTGGGCAACCTGATCTAGCTGAGCATGCCCCTGCTTACTGCAGAGGTTGTTGGGCTAGATGACCTTTGAAGAGCCCTTCCTACCCAGACCATTCTATGATTCTATTATCTGAAGGAATAAAGCAGTCCAAAATGAAACCGGAAAGGAAATCTAGGAGAGGAGAGATTCAGGTATTCACACATGAGTTTAACCATCCAAGAAAATATACAAGAGCTGCATCCCAAACCTGTAAAAAGCTGCTTCGTACTAGAGGATTAGGAGTGTTCTCAATTTCAGTTACTACAACAGACTTGTGGGTGTGGTAACGAACAGTGAGAAAGAGGTTACAGCTTAAGCCAATATTGTGCTTTTCAAAATGATCACAAAAATTCACCTAAACGCTGCGGAAATAAATACCGTGTATATTAGAGAGAGGTTTCAAAAGAACTTGTAAGCTGTAGAAATCCTTTTAAGAAATTCAGTTCTGGTAAAAATGAGGCTAATGCTGCTGTGTAAGCCTGCTTTCTTCAGTCTTTTTGAAGATGTTTTAGCTTCCAGTGAATTTCACACTGTCCTTTCTTGCGGCTTCCCATTTCTATGATATCCTTCGGAAAATATATGATGAGGACTTCTAGGGGCATGCCCTTGAACATCATTTGAATGTTATAATATTTTCTGTAATTTGCATTCTCTCTATGATTTCTATCTATATGGAACAGTCTGCCCAGAGAGGTGGTGAATTTTCACTCCCTGGAGATATTCAAGACTCGCCTGGATGCATTCCTGTCTGATCTGATATGGGCAATACTGCTCTGGTAGGAAGGGTTGGACTGGATGATCTTTTGAGGTCCCTCCCAGCTCCTACCATTCTGTGATTCTATGATTTTTTTAATAACATTTGAAACATTTTACGTTTTCCACTTTAGATTATTTTCTTCTGTTGGGTGTTTTAAAGCACATGAATAGTAAACTGTGTTGTTTCTTTTTTTTCTTTGTGAATTCCTGCAGTCTATTTTATCTGAAAATTTAATCTAATGAAGTTTGGGTTTTTAATAATTTAATCTCAGTTAATAATATTGGCTTATAATATTGGCTTATATTATTGGCCTTATAATATTGGCCTTATAATATTGTCTGTTTCCACTTTGAGAAATATTTACTTCATATTCCATTTTTCAGTTATTTTTCTTCTTAGTCTCTATTTTCTTCTTACCATTCTGATGAAAATATAAATATCTATATTGACCAAAATGTGGTGATTTTAGCTTTGCATAGCATCACAGTACAGAATCTGATACCTTTTAGCATAATACATCTGTATAATAATGAGCATTTGATCTTAAAGCACAACAACATGATTTCAGAGTCTGGTTCATTCTGGTCTTTTTCTAATTGCTAATATCTGATCCACTACCATTGTGCATTACAAATTCACTCACTGTAATCAGTTACCTTTGAAAATGGCAGAAATAGTTGAGAATGTTGTAGCACAGAAGATATTTGAAACTTTGGACCATTCTAGTACCTGTATTTTATAATTTTGCAATCTTTTAACTTGTGTGTTATATTTACTCAGAGACTTTTGGATTGACACCAATGGAAAGTGGTACCTTTTTTAGACTTTATATGCAAATTTGAAAGTTAGTAATCAGTATTCCAAGGTTATATATGATGAAAAGCACAAACAGATCTGAATAGAGTTAGGAAGAAGTTCTTTACAGTGAGCATGGGGAAACACTGGCGCAGGTTGCCCAGGGAGGTTGTGGGTACTCCCTCTCAGGAGGTGGTCAAAGCCAGGTTGGATAAGGCCTTGAGTGCCCTGTTCTAGGGGGCAGTTGTCCCTGCCTATAGTAGGGATTTGGAATGAGATGATCTTTGAGGTCCCTTCCAACCTAAACCGTTCTATGAATCTATGATTCTATGTTTCAAACAAAATAATGTTATGTTTCAAATTAATTTTTTACTTCATTTCGATCTCAGCTCATTTTATTTGCATTCATCATTAGAACTGTGACTTTTCTCTGTTTATTGCATTAGACTTTCACTGCACCTGCTATTTTAAAACATCTTCTAGCAAAGAGGGCACAGGTCAAGCTCACCAAGCTTAGCCTTGTTTTACTAACAAGTATAAAACTAATTGATAAGACAAAGACAACACAAATCCCATGCTAATGTCTACTGTAGAACAAACATGCTCCCAACTTTTTAGTCAATCCAAACTAGCAAAATCCTATTAACCTCTAGTGTTTGTCCCTCCTGTGGCAGACTGCTGTTAATCAGAAATATATCAGTTGAGCCATTGCTTCCTCTTATTTTTGCAAAGATTTAATCAAAAGAAGTATGTACAATTAAAACTCGGCAAATACTTAAAAGTCATGATCTGTAATGAGTGACTCATGCATTTTCATTATTAATTAGAAATTTAAGCAGGACAAAGTAGATGTGCTTGATGGTACACAGACAGGCAACGATCATGTGAAACAGTTGGATTAAAAAAAATTTTAAAACGTTAATTAAAATTTGAATTTGGGACAAGAGCTATCCTTAAATCTAATACAAACACAAAGTGATATATGGAACCCCCTATCTCATGTTCTTCTCACATTCTCATGTGCACTAAAAAGCATAGGGGACAAATTGTCTGAGAGGATTTTAACCACTTGGAAAAATAAGAAAAAAAAAAAAAAAAGGAAAATTGTGGCAGATTTGAGGGCAACAATTTGTTAATATAAACAAGCACTAACTGTTCACTCTACGCTGTAAAAAAACCAATCCGTTAATGTTTGCCCAGATCATAGAATCACAGAATCATAGAATCCACCAGGTTGGAAGAGGTCTCCAAGACCATCCAGTCCAACCTATCACCTAACCATTCTAATCAACTAGACCATGGCACTAAGCGCCTCATCTAGTCTTTTCTTGAACACCTCCAGGGATGATGACTCCACCACCTCCCTGGGCAGCCCATTCCAATGGCAAATCACTCTCTCTGGGAAGAACTTCCTCCTAATGTCCAGCTTATACCTCCCCTGGCACAACTTGTGACTTTCTGCCTCATTCTGTTGCTGGTTGCTTGGGACAAGAGACCAACCCCCACCTGGCTACAACCTCCCTTCAGTTAGTTGTAGACAACAATGAGACTTCTTTTCTCCAGGCTAAACAGCCCCAGCTCCCTCAGCCTCTCCTCACAGGGCTGTGCTCCAAGTCCCTCCCCAGCCTTGCTGCCTTTCTCTGGATACCTTCCAGTACCTCAACATCTCTCTTGAATTGAGTGGCCCAGAACTGGACACAGTACTCAAGGCATGGCCTGACCAGTGCTGAATACAGGGGAAGAATAACGTCCCTTGTCCTGCTGACCACTCTTTTCCTGAGATGTATATTAGTATTTCAGAAGGGTCAAGTTCTGGGCAGTATGAAGGATCATTAGTTGCTGGTACCATAGGTAGCCAAGGTGAAAGAGGCTCTGTGGGACCTCACCTTGGCAACTTTTGGCAGGGGTGCAAGAAGGCAACGGCTATGGCATTCCCATTTGTCTTTGTGGGTTGAGATAGTGTTATCCAGTTGATGCACATAAATTTAACTCAAACTGAATGTTTCTCAGTTGCACTTTATAAACTGAATCATCATCAGCATAGACAACATCAGAGGGAAGAAAAATGCAAACAACTTAAAAAAATAAGCATGGTAAATCTTATTACTTTCCAGCTGTTTCTTTTCTGATAGAACATCATGTTGTAGCAATTGACTCAAATTCCCTTCTTTCACATAGCTCTTGCAGTTGTTAAGGAAACCAAGAGAACTTGAACACTGTTCCTAGTATACAAAAATTGATGTACTGCAAGTCTTTTATTATACAAAAATAGCAAGTGTCAGGAAAGGATAAAAAATCATAGTGATAATCATTATCAGAAAAAAAAATCATACTAAAGTATAATTGTATTAAAATTCTGAACGATTATAAACCAGATTAAAAATAAAATAAATTATTCATAAGTCAGATTATACAGGTTACTTCAGCCTGAAGCCCTCCAAATTCTACTTCTAATCTATATCACAGTTGTCATTCTTCAGAACACCACACAGCCCTTGCTAGGCACCACACAAATTTCAATGAGATTAAAAAAATAAATATGCTGGTTCTCCTTGTCCCATCTTTATTCCTGGGAAGGCCTAGAAATCAGCAGAGAAGTACTTTGTAGGTTCCACTTGAACTCACAATTCTGTGATTTTTCTCTCCTGGGAGGTGTGATACTTCAGGGGGTTTTCTATGATACAGAAGAATTAAACATCAACATGCAGTGCATAATTTCAGGTGATGTGTGCATAACTTCAGGTAATTCTTGCTAGTGTTGTTCAGCACAGATGCATCAGGAACATTTTTCATGTGAGGCAGTGAACATTTTTACTTTGAACTAAGGATGTAACAACCCTTTGCTTGAAATACTGATTATCTCTCTTGCCTTACACATTGTAGAGGCCACTTCATCTATAAAATGACTTTTTTTTTTTAAATCCAAATTGTTACTCTTACCAAATATACCATCATATAATAATTCTGCTGTATCTTTTTTAAGGCTTAGAAAATTTATACAATATAATAATTGACAAAACCAATAAAAGATAGAAAGTTTTCCTTCTGAACAATGGACTTCTGCTATGAGGACAGACTGAAAGAGTTGGAGCTGTTCAGTTTGGAGAAGAGGAGGCTCCCAGGTGACCTTCTTGTGGCCTTCCAATATCTGAAAGGGACCTACAGGAAAGCTGGAGAGGGACTTTTGAGGCTATCAGGTAGTGACAGGACTAGTTGGAATGGAGCAAAGCTGGAGGTGGGGAGATTCAGACTGGATGTGAGAAGAAAGTTCTTAAGCATGAGAGTGATGAGGCCTTGGAATGGGTTGCCCAGGGGGGTGGTTGGGGCCACTTCCCTGGAGGTGTGTAAGGCCAGGCTGGATGAGGCTTTGGGCAGCCTGATCTAGGGTAGAGTGTCCCTGGACATGTCAAGGGTATTGTAACTAGATGATCCTTGTGGTCCCTTCCAACCATGACTCATTCTATGATTCTATGACAAGGGAAAAAAAAAAAATTACATTAGTTCATAATCTTGTTTGTAATGGAATTTTCAGCTCTTTTGCTTTGATGTTAGTAGTATTCCTATTGCCACATTACTAATGAATGCATATTGAGAGCAGTGAACACCACATAATTTTATACATTGTTTTCTGTTCTTTCCTTGGAAAAAATAATTGTCTCCTGCCAGGCTGTAAAAGAAAAGTCTTGGATGTTGACAGGGATATGGATTTCCTTCAGCCTCCTTATAGCCTGTTGAGAGAAAAAAATGTTTGGGGAATATGTCACATTCAGAATTCAGAAACTAACTTCTCAAAATAGCAATATTGTACCCACCTGTGAAAAGCAAAGTGAAAATTGTATTTTGTGATGACTGTAATCACTTACAGAAAATGCATCCCCTGAAGTAGCAGGGCAACTTGAAAGCTCCAGTGTAATGTTTGCCTTATTCAATTATTGACCTGCTTTTGAATTGAAGAAGACAGAAAGTCTTCCTTGGCTGACATGATACACCACAGGAATTCTTCTGTTCCTGCAATGAAGTATTACACAGTTGGAGAACTTTACATACTTGAAATAAATAATTCTAGTCTAGAAGACAACTTCCAGAAAAAAGTTAATGTGGAATTCAGCACCCAGGTTTAACTTGGAAGTTCTGGTATAGTGCTATGGTTCTACAGTGACAGTTACTTTACGGTTACTAGTAGTTCCTTGCTAAGTACAGTACTTAAATGCTAATTCACCATGGATCACTTTTTATATCTTTGAATCTTTTCTATCTTTATGTCTTTGATTTTTTTTTTTTTTTGTAAGAATGTATGCTTATAGAAATGTCATTATTAATAAGTTTCTTCTCTTTGATAAAACTCAAAAGACTGTGGTTAAATCCTACTCAGTAGCTGCTGGGAACATGTGGACTTGGATTTTTAGGCATATATGGAATGAAAAAATGGTCAAGGCAATCCCAAGCACAAATCCAGGCTGGGCAGTGACTGGCTGGAGAGTAGCCCTGTGGAGAGGGACTTGGAGGTGCTGGTGGATGAGAAGCACAACATGACCCAGCAGTGTGCACTTGCAGCCCAGAAAGCCCACCAGAGCCCGGGCTGCATCAGGAGAAGTGCGGCCAGCAGGGTGAGGGAGGTGATTCTCCCCCTGGTGAGAACCCACCAGGAGTACAGCATCCAGTTCTGGAGCCTTTGTTACAAGAGAGATGTGGACATGCTAGACCATGTCAAGAGAAGTGCCACGAGGATGATCAGAGAGCTGCAGCACCTCTGCTATGAGGACAGACTGAAGGAGTTGGAGCTGTTCAGTCTGACCTTACTGTGGCCTTCCAGGATCTGAAGGGGGCCTACAAAAAAGCTGGGGAGGGACTTTTGAGGCTATCAGGTAGTGACAGGACTAGGGGGAATGGAGCAAAGCTGGAGGTGGGGAGATTCAGATTGGATATGAGGAGGAAGTTCTTCAGCATGAGAGTGATGAGGCCCTGGAATGGGTTGCCCAGGGGGGTGGCTGGGGCCACTTCCCTGTAGGTGTTTAAGGCCAGACTGGATGAGGCTGTGGGCAGCCTGATCTAGGGTAGGGTGTCCCTGGGAATGTCAGGTGAGTTGGAACTTGATGATCCTTGTGGTCCCTTCCATCCCTGACTGATTCTATGATTCTGTTCTATGATTCTAAATTCTGGAACAAGGATGACTTTGGGTGGTATTTCAGTAGTGTTTTATAGAGACCAGTCAATCTTTACCTTAAAAGTAGGCAAGCTTCTTTTGGTGCTATTATAATTAATGACTGCTTTGGAATGTCACTGATTAGAAATGTCTTTTTTTATTGGGTGGGTTTTTTTTTTTTTTGGTCTAACTAAAGCTACTGATTACCACTTAGCTTTTTTTTTTTTTCTTTTCTTTTTTGTCATGGCAACACAGTCCTGTAGCTTATTACTTGCCTAGAAATCAGGAAATCACTAGCCAGCTAGCTAAATGAACGTGTGATGAAATTCACTCATTTATTAAGTGATCTATTAAGTAGTGAGGAGAATGTTCAGGTGGCCCAACTGACCTCAGTAGCATAGCACTAATAATTCAGTGTTTTTTACAGAAAAAGAGGAACATTATGAAGTGTAAGGCATGCATTCTGTTTTTTCACCCATCTTGACTTTTCCTGTGGTGTCATGGAACACATTTCAGCACATCTGTCTCCTAATAGATGATTTTCTTAGATTTAATTTTATTTAGACACTGCTTCTAGGAAAAAAAAAAAAAATCTGCATTTATCTTCCTAATTTTTCTTCCAGAGGATGAGGCTACAGTTTTTTCCTTTTCTTCTTTTTCATTTGGAGTTGAATTGAATAAATATTCAGTGGTCTAGACACCACCAAAGTCAATAGATCCAGCCCTTTTATCGAGGTTAGCATTTGACAACAATATGCAATTAACTTAATCAAAGTTCAGTCAAATTTCATTAGACTTTGGCACTCTTGTGCCTGCTTCAAGGACAGAGCAAAATATGTATTTGGGAAAAGTTTGATCAAGACCTCTAACTCTAAATGTATCAGCATCCCACATGCAATTTAATGAAATTCAATATATGAAAGAAAGTCTTTCTTAGGAAAAAAATGGATTGCCATGGCCTTTTGTCAGCAAGCTTGAATAGCTGTTTTCTTTCACAGGTGTGCAGTCATGACGCATTTTCTTAGCTCTGTACAGCTGTCAAACATTCACAGACAGTTCACAGAGAAAAAAAAAATATGTTTTTTTTTTTTGGTACCTAAAGCAAAGAGATTATTTCTATTAAAATAAGTGAACTATTCCCAGCAAAGTCTATTCATCAGGCTTTCTAACTTCTTGAGCACCTATTTCAGCCCCTGAAAATAACTTGTAGGGCTGGTCAGTTGTGCTGGTTTGAACTAATTGGAGGATTTGAATGAGAAATTAGGCTACAGACTGAGAGAGGAAAATACATGATGCTACTCCACTCAGATCCTTACTGAGAAAGAAAAAAAAAAAATGTTCTAAGAGTTGTAACCCAAATATAGATAAGTCAGATGGTTTCAGACCTCTCTGGGCTGTGGCTGCCTCTTGCATGGCTCCTTTTCCCTTCCTTTTACAGCTGATTCTGAATAATTCCACTAACTTCTTTCCTACTGCTAACTCCCCTGGCCAATCTACCTTCGCCTATCTGCTGTGTTAACAGATGGTGAAATAAGATTGGGGAAGGGGGGAAAGGTGGTAGGGGTGGTTAGAAACCCCTCTTAGGGATTTTTATCTCTGGGAGGGCTGTGGTGTTTCTGTATTACTTTTTCACTGTATGTATCTGTAAATATCTGTAATATATTGTAAATATCTGCAATACATTGTAAATATCTGCTTGTATATTGTGCACAGCTGTAAATATAAAGCTTCATTTATCAACTTCCAGCTGTCTGAGTCCTAGCCTGGGTTATTTCAAAGTGTGTGGGGGCAGGTAACTGCTAAACCACCACGTAAGTTTTGCCACTTTTTTCTTAAAAAATGTTTTCTGTATAGGAGTGGAATTGATGTAAGAAAGTATCTGTCTTTCCTGGAAGTTCCCTTCAGGCTTCGTTATGGAAGCTGGGTGAAGGAGATGATTCTCAGTGATTCTGACCTACTACACTTGAGTTACCTCCTCCAAAACAGGATGATTAAGAGGCTGAAACATGTACCCTATGAGAGGGTGAAGCACCTGGGCTTTCTGGTCTGGTGAAGAGAAAAAAGGAAAAAAAAGCTGGTCTAGTAATTACCATTTAAGAAAATTTGCAAATGGATCCTGCTTGGGCACAGACTTTTCACTGTAACTCAATGAGAACTTTCACAAATGTCTGATTAGAAAAGGTGAAAAAGTCATTGTTCACCTGCACTTCCTACAATTCAGTATCTCTTAAAATTTCAATGACTGAATAGGAAATAGAATTATTGCTTGATGACTTCTCATTCTTTGTTCTCGTCTTTGTTAGCATTTCATATTTCTTCTCATTTAGTTTACTCAGAATTTCTGTTAAATTCAACACTGATCATAGAATGGCTTGAGCTGGAAGGAACCTTAACCATCAGCTCCATCAAAGGGCTTTTCCTTTTCCTTTTTCTTTTTCTTTTTGTTTTACTTTTCCTTTTTCTTGTCCTTTTCCCTCTTTCTCTCTCTCTCTCTTTTTTTTTTTTGTTTTACATTAAATCTATACATGTTAAACAGGAGCGTCTTCAGAAAAAGCCTTATACATTCCTGCAAAATACTGTTTCTATGCTAATTTAAATTAGCACATAAATAAAAACTGTCACAGTTTTTAAAAAGTAGAATGTAAAATAAGTGGAATCCAAATCCATGATTTACTTACTCTACAGACTTGCAGTTTTATTAGAACATAGGTGTCCTAAATATTACTGAAGAAATTATTAGAAATATAAAATAATAAGCAAACTGATTTCAGTAATTTTAATTAAGCTTTACATTTATCTTCTGTGATTTTTTGCTATTATTAGCTATCTACCTGCTAGATGCTGCCCCTGAACAAATGCAAATGAGAAGCAGATAATGTAGACTTTTGGTAATGATGACCTTGATGGGTTACAGTTTTTCCTTGATTAAATCAATGGGAGTTTTAAAAGACTTTTAAATGGAAGCTGAATCATGACATTCTCTAGGATAACTCTAACAATAAATGTTAGAAAACAGTCCAGATCTCCACCTTCTGGGCCTCTCCTTTCCCAGCTATCATCCAATACACAGAAGTCAACAGAATTACTGAGTATCTCACTGTTTATTCAAGACATTCTTAATTTTGCATGAAAGCTGATTTATAACACTGTGTATGAACAGGGAAAATGTCATATGCTTGCAGTGTTAACGTGGGGATAATGTTCACTTTTTCATTACATTAAAATTCTCATAGCAATATATTCTGTATTGGTGGTGACAATCCCTTTCAAAGACAGAAGATAGTTTAACATTATACAAGATCAGATCACATAATTTTAAGTCTCCTTGTTAACAAACATTAAACATCTTTAGGTACTGCATACTTAACAACTTGAGAGTATGTAGGTTCAGAAATTTTAGGTGAAAAATATTTTTCACTGCAGATACTTGGGAATCACTCACTGTTATCCTTGGAATCTTGGAGATTGCTTATGAATTATAGAATCTCAGAATCATAGAATCAGTCAGGATTGGAGGGGACCACAATGAGCATCTAGTTCCAAGTCCCCTGCCATGGGCAGGGGTACCTCACACTAGATCAGTCTGTCTACAGCCTCATCCAGCTTGGCCTTAAACATCTCCAGGGATGGGGATTCCACCACATCCCTGGGCAACCCCTTCCAGGTTCTCATCATCCTCATGCTGAAGAACTTCTTCCTAACATCCATTTCTGGCTTTGTTCCATCCCCCCTAGTCCTGTCACTACCTGACTTCCTAAGAAGTTCCCCCACAGCTTTCATGTAGGCCCCCTTCACATACTGAAAGGTCACAATAAGGCTACCTTGGAGCCTTCTCCTGTCCAGACTGAAGAGCCCCAACTTCAAGAGTCTCTCTTCATAGCAGGGGTGGTCCAGCCCTCTGGTCATCCTTCTGACTCTTCTCTGCACATCTTCCATCACATCCATATCCCTCTTGCAATAGGGGCTCCAGAACTGGATGCAGTACTCCACGTGGGGTCCCACCAGTGCAAATCCTGTGCTTGTGACCTTGGAAGACCCTTTTGGATTTTTCCACTATTCCTTTTGTCAAATATTGCAAGGAATTACAGCCTTACGAGGATGAACTGTCTTGTGGCATGTGTGGTAAGGGTGAGTCAGTGAAATAATTTTTTTTTTCTTAAATAAGAGGAAATAAAATCATGTTTCTATCATTATAAAACATGAGTGACTGCCAATTATCACCATAATCATCTGCTTAATTCTGAACTGTTACAGTATTTCATAGAATCATAGAATGTTTTAGGTTGGAAGGTACCTCAGAGATCATCCAGTTCCAACCATCTGCCATAGGCAGGGACACCTCCCACTAGAACAAGTCGCTCAAGGAATTAAAGGCTGAACTGGCTACATTTTGTGAATTCCAGTCCTACTTAGTAAAACCTAGGCTGTGTGCAAACCACACTGAGGTAATTTAGTAAGTTTAAAGGATATATGTGTATCCCTCACAGTACTCCATGCATCATGAGGGAACAAATGGTGGTGATCCTAAATTAATATTTCATTCACTCTTTTCATAACCTGGATCTTTGAAGCAAGATTTCAATTTTGACCACCTGTAGCCTTTTTAGAAAGGCTTTTTTCCTTCCATGATTAAGCTAATTCTTAAAAAATTTACTTTAAAATAAAATAAAACATTTCCATTTGTTAGTACTAATATTCAAAATTCTCTCTGACATTCAATGCACTGTTCATATACAACCTACAAGCATGCAATAAAACAGAGAACAAAGAACAAGCAATCTCTATGTTGCTTGCTTACAATGTTTTTGGCTTCTAAGTGAATCTACCTTTTGTTCCTAAACATTGGATTTCAGATTACATTGCAGTACAGGCTTGGGGTTCCCAAATTAGACGCCTTTTAGGTGAAACTCAAGTGGATGATGTACACTAAAGCACAGCTAATTGATTCTTGGTATTAAAGAGCATTCGTATCTTCAGATGGGAAAACACAAATCAAAGAATCCCCTCTGAAAAGCAGGGATATTGGACCTTTAGCACTGCCTGTTTTGTCCCGTGGATCTTTTTGTAGAAAGCCAAACTAGATTATCATATTGCCATATCCCAAGATTTTTGTTTTCTTCTCCCTCTGTTCCTCTGGCTCAGCCCCTTAACATCTGTTTCCATCATTCTACATATTAAAAAGAGAAACCGTCGCTGTGTTACAGAAATTGCAACCTGTATCCATGCATAATTTCTGATCCCATGGATGGCTAAGAGACCCTTTATGCTGTTTGAAATATTTAGCAGCTTGGACACAGCTAGTCCATTAACTTATTTATTACTGCTAGTTCTTCATCTAAGTTATATTTAAGTCCTTGTTGACTAATCAAACAAAATAAATACTCCTCTCAGGTGGTTAGAAAATCAACATTCTGAAATAGTTTTGAGTCGAGTTAGCTATTGTAGAGAGCTGCATCTTCACTTCTTTTTTTTTGCAATAACACTATTATTAAACTTGTCTCACTGTTACAATTGCTGTAGCTTTTCCTTTTTATGGCAATGAAGGATAAAGAAAGGGGCAAGATGTATTGCAGGAATTAGAATCATAGAAAGGACATTCAAAATCTCAAATTTTCCTGTGGGATAAAATCCTTGCTTTCAAGGAAGTCTACTCACAGGTACTACTGAAATCTTGTAATTATACCAGTGGTTATGTAATAAAAGATAGTATTTAATAATAATGATGATAACTACCCCACTCGTCTAAGAAAGGATTGTTAAGAAGTAAATGTCCATTAAACCTTGAAAATTGTCTTATAGTTTAATTGAGTCTTATGAGAAAGACAATGAAATATTTTTGCTTTAACAAATATCAGTAATTCATTGTTATGTTCACTAGTTCTAGAAGTACACAGTAAAAAGCTACAGCGTTTGAATTCCTGTAGAGTGTAGGTGTAAAGATTTATGACATCTCCAGGCAGTTTGTCAGTTTGTCAGTTTGCAGTTTGCTTCATATTATTAGATATAAAAAAAGTTGTCTTTTTTTTGAGGATCCTGGAGGAGACTATTTAAAATAATGATTTCCTCTAATATGTCCATCAGCATGTGGGGAAAAAAAAAAAAAAAAGCTTAAAATAAAAATGAAGATGAAAAGCATCCATCAGTAGTCAGTGTATACACAGCAAACTGCAGCAAACTGCTGTGCTGTACATTGCAAACTATGGAATCATAGATTCACAGAATGTCAGGGGCTGGAAGGGTGTGCTGGTTTGAACTAATTGGAGGATTTGAATTATAAAGTAGATAATAGCCTGAGAAACGAAAGCACTGATGATGCTACTTCCCTCAGAGCTTTACTGAGAAAGAAAAAAAAAACGTTTTAAGAGTTGTAACCCAAATATAGATAAGCCAGATGATTTCAGACCT
This sequence comes from Psilopogon haemacephalus, assembly GCA_013396835.1. NCBI lineage: Eukaryota > Metazoa > Chordata > Aves > Piciformes > Megalaimidae > Psilopogon > Psilopogon haemacephalus. The sequence goes on from VWZI01010631.1 coordinate 41,811, forward strand.
CTCTGGGCTGTGGCTGGCTCCTTGCATGGATCCTTTCTCTCTGCCATTTGTAGCTGATTCTGAATAATTCCACTAACTTCTTTCCTGCTGCTAACCTCCCCAGCTGATCTACCTTTGCCTATCTGTTTCATTAACAGATGGTGAGATAAGATTGGGGAAGAAGGGAAAGGTGGTAGGGGTGGTTAGAAACCCCTCTTAGGGATTTTCAGGGTGTGGTGTTTCTGTATTAACTTTTTACTGTATATCTGTAATACATTGTAAATATCTGCTTGTATATTGAGCATTGCTGTAAATATAAAGCTTAATTTATCAAATTCCAGCCGATTGAGTCTGGATTATTTCAGCCTGGGTTATTTCAAAGTGGAGGGGGCAGGCAACTGCCAAACTGCATCAAAGGGACCTGCCAGAACAGGATAACCTAGAGCAGATCATACTGGAACGTATCCAGACTGTTCTTAAATATCTCCAGAGAGACTCCACAATCTCCCTGGGCAGCTGGTTCCAGTGCTCTGTCACACGCACAGTGAAAAAATTCTTCCACTGGTTCACATGGAATTGTAGAATCACAGTATGGTAGGTGTTGCAAGGGACCTCTGGAGATCATCTAGTCCGACAGCCCTGCTAACCAGCTAGCCTAGAACAGGTTGCACAAGAATGCAGGCTGGCAGGTTTTGAAACTGTCCAGAGATGACTTCCCAATCTTTCTTGGCAGACTGTTCCAGTGCTCTGTCACCTGTCAGCCTCAAAGTAAAGAAGCTTCTCCAGCTGCATACCCTGAACACAAAGACACCTGGTTCTTGTTAGTCATTTTATTCTTCTTAACTGCAGTTAGCTAGTGACTGAATTTTTGTTTATGCAAAGTATTAAGAGCATAGAAATGACCTTTGCACTGATGTACATCTAGGAGTGTGTAAAGAAACTTCTTGATATAACTGCTGATGTGTTAAGTGAGTTGTGGGAGGTGATGCAGAAAAGCTAAGGGCACTGGAATATTTGTTGTTACAATTTCTAGATTTTACACAGCCATATATATGTTCTAGGTAAGTGCAAGGACAAGGAAAATGGAAAATTATGAACATGACAACACCACAGTATTGTTAGGCCTATAAAGAGAGATGGATCTGCAGTTGTATGAAATGCAGACTGATGAGACTACAGTTCCTATCACAAAGAAAACTCTGAAGTTTTGTGAAAATTTTTGATCAAAATATTTTTATGTATTGGTTGCAGAGAAGTTAACTAAAATTACTACATTGGCTTAGTATAATTGATTGGATAAACAATTTAAAAAATCAAATAGCTGAATTAAAATGAAGCAAATCTTTCAGTACTGGTAACAGTCAAGGACAAGATAAGAGGTTTGCGCAAAAGACATCAGAGACTATGCCATAGGATGAAGAAATAATGAATCTCCAATAAGATGCATTTTACCATATTATAACCAAAAGTTACAAAAGAATTCTTTGAGGTGAACAAAAATTCCCCAGTGTCAAAAGCTTTCTTTCTTCTTGATTTTTTAAAAAAATTATTATTATTATTTGATTGCTTTTCTACCTAACTTTCTTAACACAAACTTACATAGTGAATAGCAGCACTATCAGGGCTCAGCTGGATCACTTGGGAATGTCTGAAGACTTGAGTCTAGCCTATACTGCCCTACCATGCCAAAACCATGAAATTCCTCCCTAGTATAGGTGACTGAGCAGAGCATAATCTGTGAAGGCTGCACAGAGAAGTAAAGGCAGTGTGAAACCTGTGGCTGAATATCAAACAAGACTATTCCTACAGAATGGGAGTTCCTGTGGCAACGTACCAAATGGTAGAAAAAAAGGTATAAAATGCAGGGACCAGTTTTGAAACCTTGGTTAATCTTCTGGTATGATTACCTGTTAGTGTTATATATTATGTTGTGGGCAAATATTAACACTATATTCAAGCCAAATTTTTCATCATCTTCTGTTTAGGAGACAGCACCACTTTCCCATCATCAGTTACCAAAGGTTTTCTAAAGAACACCTCAGGATACAAAATCTCACATGGCATAAATTATTTAACAACTCAAAAAAATTGGGAGGGCCTCCAAATTATGATTTTCTAGTAACTTAGCTACATATGGTTGAAGCAGCAGAGGAATACTGAGAATATTTTATTCCCCAGATGCATATTGGAGGACATTTACAGTCCCTTAACTTTCATTTGCTCTTCTTCACATCATAGAGCAGGGAGAAGCACATTAGCTGGTGTTCATGACAAAAAGCCTAATTTAGAATTCACAGCATTCACTTGCAATATGTTTGATGCTTTAGTTGGGATAGAGGTGTCTAGAGATTAAATCTACAGCTGTTGGAACATTTTGGAATACTGGGTGAAAACAAGTTATTAAGCAAGCTTGAAAGTAGAATTGAACCTCTGAAGTGTAAGGTTTTCTTACCTTGACAAAGTAAATTTGCATATGAAACAAGTCAGGTAATAATTTAATTATTGAGGTCTTCACCCAGCTCTGCATCCATGTACCTTTGCAGCTGCACAGGGTTCCATTGGCTTCACGGTTTCTTGATTTTAGCTGAGCATAATTTGAGAGTCAAAGGACGGTATCTTAAAGATTAATTTTTGTGCATCATTATGTAAATATTCTATTGGATTTTTGTCCACTAAGACACAAGATGATTGTAGTGGTAGACAGAGATGTAGTAACAGACTGGGCTGGAAGTTCTAGGAGCAAAATTTTCCCATTAAATAATTTGCTGCTTTCAGTTTCATAATTTTTCGCTTGCTGCTTTTTCACATGGAGACTTCCTCTGTCAAGAGGGAAAAAGCATCTTGGAACATGCTTTCAAAAATTGGTTTCTCTTGCACTCAAACACACATACAAAGTAAATTAAAGTCAAACTTGATATTACTCAAAATTGTTTTAGGCTTTCAAACTTCAGATAAAATGTATGTGAGATGGTTGCAGATGCCTAAGAGTTCACTTTTTAAAAACAGTAAATAATACTGTCAGAAGTTCATGTTGTGAGATACTTCTCTAACATCGTTACATATTGACATTCTATGTTTTGCCTTTAATATTTTCTGTATAAAGCTGAAAACAATGGGGAAAAGTAGTATATCTTCTTTCTTTATAGGGAGCAGTCATTACCTGCTACCTAAAATTTATATAAATAAATGTTGTGAAATGTTCCTCTCAAATGTGATAGCGATATTTATTTTTTTAAATTCATTATAGACTGCTAAAAGTATAAACAATATGAATATCTTTTGACGACACATTTATTATTTCCTCTTTTACTCTGCTCTGATTTAAATACTTGATTTGCAACAGCCTTACGAAGTGATTTTTCAACTTTACCCAGACTGCCATCTAATGGTATTGTTGTCTCAAATTAGGAAAAAGAAAAAAAAAAAAAAAAAAAAGAGCATGGGAAATACTAAAGATTTAATTTTGAGACATAAATGAATTACATCACTATATGTTGGAATGCAGTCATCAATTTGTTTCACCGGCTGGAGCAGAGTAGAGAAAAAAAAATGATCTGATCTTTGTACTGTTTTCTCTTTGGATTACTTAGTCATCAAAACAAATTCTGTTATTTTAGTGAAACAATAAGACTGTAATATCTAGGATGAGCTGCAAATGAAGTAACCACGGTGGTAGGATAATGTTATTGCTTTTTCCTTCATCCTCCTTTCTCTTCTCTTCTAGGCTGCTCTCATTTTCTATGGTTCTGAATGTTCCTTGATTCTAATGCAGCAAAGTGTTTAATATTAAGCACAAACTTAAACTCAAGGGATCCATATTCCTGAAACCACAGAATAATCTTAGAATTTAAACTTTCCTGGCTTAGTTTGTTGTGTAAAACACCTTTCATGCGTGTAGAACCTTTAAAACCTACTATTAATAATGATACAGAGTTTCACTTGTCTGTGAGACAAAATTTAGCTTGAGAAGCCTTATACTGTCTAACACCTTGGCCCATTATACACCATTTACTTCTATTGTAGTCAGGGAGACCTGAATTCATCTCACAATTGTTGCTGGCTTCAAAGGAAAAAACTCACTGATAATAGTGCGCTTTATGTTGGTCCCCAGATAATGGTTTTAAAATTGAATTGATTTTTTTTTTTCTCACATGCAATTTTATTCTTCTCAATATAAGAAGTACATTGTTGAGATTGAAAAGGTATAGCAGAGGGTAAACAAAATGACTTAGGCTCTGCAAATCTCAATTACAAATAAAAAATTGCCTGTATAGTTTAGGAAATCGACGTCCAACAAAGAGCCTGTGGCCAGAGAATTAGCATTTTCTGAAAGAAAGGAGCATGCTATGACATGTATGAAGTGTTTAATAATAATAATTAAAAAAAACAAACAAACAAACAACAACAAAACAAATAGAAAGAGAGAGTGACTGGTCTTAATGAGAGAAGATGGCAAAGGAATTATGCAATCCACAAATAGTACTAAATAAAATAAATACAACAGTACTAAATAAAATAAATAAAATTAAAGTAACAGACATACAAAAAGAGGGAAGTGGTGGAGTCACCATCCCTGGAAGGGCTTAAGAGAAGGCTGGATGAGGCACTTAGTGGTGCCATGGTTTAGTTAATTAAAAGGGTTAGGTGATAGGTTGGACTCTATGATCCTAGAGGTCTTTTCCAATCTGGTTAATTCTGTGAAATAAGAAAAGAAAGATGCTTCCCTGATCAAGTAATAGGGAAATATCTCAAACTGTGGCATATCACAGCATCACTGAATTCTAGGGCCTCTGGAGATCATCAAGTCCAGCCCTCCTTGCCATAGCAGGATCACCTATGTCAGATCACAGAGGAACACATCCAGATGGGTCTTGAGCATCTTCAGTGAAGGACAAGCCCTAATCTCTCTGGGCAGCCTGTCCCAGTGCTCTTTCACCTTAAAGTAAAGAGACTTTCCTCATGAAGTTTACCTTACCAGTCAGGTAAGGGCTGGACAACAAATTGTATGGATGTGGCAACCGTAAGCTCCTTTGATTAGCGTGTCATACCTGTCATACATACTTAGAAAGCAAAGCAGAGGATCATAGAATCATAGTATGATAGAATGGCTTAGGTTGGAAGGGACCTCAAAGATCATCCAGTTCCAACCCCTCACCATAGGCAGGGACACCTCCCACTAGAACAGGTCGCTCAAGGCCTCATCCAACCTGGCCTTGAACACCTCCAGGGAAGGAGCAGCCACAACCTCCCTGGGCAACCCATTCCACCCTCACTTGTAAACAACTTCCTCCTAACATCCTGTTTAAATCTTCCCTCTGCAGTTTAAACCCATTATTCCTCATCCTGTCATTACAAGACCTTGTGAATAGTCTCTCCCCAGCCCTCCTGTAGGCCCCCTTCAGATACCAGAAGGCTACTATAAGGTTTCCTCAAAGCTTTCTCTTCTCCAGTCTGAAAAGCCCCAACTCTCTCAGCCTGTCCTCATAGCAGAGGTGCTCCAGCCCTCTGATCATCTTCATGGCCTCCTCTGGACTCTCTCTAACAGTTCCATGTTCTTCCTGTGTTGGGGGCTCCAGAAGTTCACACTACTCCAGGTGGGGTCATCTTGGGTTGCATCAAAATATTTTTTGCCAGCAGATACAGATTCTGCCACTTTGCTCTGGTGAGACCTTACCTGGAGTACTGTGTCCAGGTCTGGAGGTCTCAATATAGGACGAATAGATCAATTGTGAATCATAAAGTCCAAACGTGCCTGTAAGTTTCTATGTGTCACCTGTGTGCATATTCAAGCACATTTTATCCCTGAAACATTCCTGTTCATTTCACAATGAGTACATTGAACTGGAACACGAACCTCACATACATGCTCCTCACATCCCATTTTTAAACCAGTAATTAAGTCAGTAATTAAGTAAGACTCAATAGCTTCCTTTTATTCTCTCTTGTTTTGATAAAAACATAAAACCATTACAAACCACACAAGTTTAGGGTCCTCTGCTCACAGCTGTACTCACAAAATGGAAAGTGCATTTTATATTCAGCACAGAAAGTTTAGGACAAAATGCTTGACAGCTGTAAGTTTTTTTATTTTCTTTAGGATCACTGTACCAGGACCAAAAAATTCAAGCCAACCTGCAAGAATAAAATAGTCTAAACTTTATTATGGGCTATTTTTCAGAAAGAAATTGCATCTTGGGGTGCATCAAAAGATGTGTTGCCAGCAGATACAGAGAGGTGATTCTGCCACTTCGCTCTGGTGAGACCTCACCTGCAGTACTGTGTCTGGGTCTGAAGCCCTCAATATAGGAAGGATGTGGACCTGATGGAACCAGAGGGGGACATATGAAAAGAGTCAGGAAGCTGGAGCACCTCTCATAGAAGGTCAGGCTGAGGAAGCTGGGGTTGCTCAGCCTGGAGAAGAGAAGGCTCTAGGGAGTCCTTATAGCAGCCTCCCAGTACCTGAAGGGGGCCCACAAGAAGGCTGGAGAGAGACTGTTGTCAAAGGCCTGCAGCGACAGAACAAGGGGCAATGGCTTCAAACTAGAGAAGAGCAAATTTAGTTTGGACATTAGAAACAGGTTCTTTACTATGAAGGTGGTGGAAAACTGGAACAGGTTGCCCAGGGAAGTAGTTGAGGCTCCATTCCTGGAGATATTCAAGGTGAGGCTCAACAGGGCTCTGGGCAACCTGATCTAGTGGATGATGTCCCTGTGGGAGGGATTGGACTAGACAACCTTTGGAGGTCTCTTCCAACCTAGATCATGGTATGATTCTATGATTCTATTATACACACAGAGGCAGAATCCAGACACACTGCTGCACCACAGTTGCAGCTTAAATTCTGTAGGTTTCATTACTGTCCAGTAAGGGAAATATATCTTCTTCAGTGCAAACAGTTAGAAATGTGATCCAATGGCAAAGTCTCCATAAAGAAGAAAAAAAAAAAAAGTCTGTTTCCATATCACATGAAAGGATTTGTTTATAGTTTTATACTGTAACAGATAAGATTAATAATGATGGGAACTCTCATTAGATAGATGATATCATTAGATAAAAGATATTTAGAAAATATCTTCCACTATTAATATCTGCAGAGANAATAAGATTAATAATGATGGGAACTCTCATTAGATAAATAGATGATATCATTAGATAAAAGATATTTAGAAAATATCTTCCACTATTAATATCTGCAGAGAAGAAGGAAATTTTTATATGTCTGTTCTTCTCCTTTCAACATGTATAATTTGAACAAATCCCATTGATAATAAGCTTCAGAAGCTTCAACTGAGCTTCAAGGGTACTAGTATGTACATGTGTTTATTCATCTGAGGTTACAAAAATAGATGTGCACAGAAATAAATAAATTAATAAACTGAGAAAGAATGGAAAGGCTATAAATTCCAATACCTTTTATGCATGCAGTTTGACTTACACTGATGCCATAAGCAGCTTTATTTCATATTTTATAGTTCCCCTAAATCACAGTATGTTGTAAATGCATATTTAAGGGACTTGGAATCAGAAAGCTCTGAAGAGTTTAAGATTAAAGGAAAAAAAAAAAAAAAGAAGGAGCTGGAAATATACCTGATTCCCAAGTTACATCTGAGTTTGGAAAGACAGATACATAAAGTGCTTGAAGCTTTCAGCTGTAAAGTCAGGACCTGAGATGAAAATTTTGACCTCTGCCCAACTATGAGACCTCTTATGGTGATTGCCTCAAAATAAATGCATCAAACTGCTTGTTAACATCAACATAATGCTTACTTCTACATGTCCTACTGAGAAGTTAGTAACTTATTTTGTCAATGACCTCCACCTCCAGAGTTAGAATCATAGAATCAGTCAGGGTTGGAAAGAACCACAAGGATCACCTAGTTCCAACCCCCATGGCCAGGGACACCCTACCTTAGATTAGGCTGGACAGAGCCTCATCCAGAGTTGGGGCTCTTCAGTGTGGAGAAGAAAAGGCTTTGAGGAGACCTTATAGTAGCCATCTAGTATCTGAAGGGGGCTACGGGAGGGCTGGAGAGGGACTATTTATGAGGTCTTGTAATGTCAGGATGAGGAGGAATGGGTTTAAACTGGAAGAGGGGAGATTTAAACAGGGTGTTAGGAGGAAGTTCTTTCCAGTGAGGGTGGTGAAACATTGGCACAGGTTGCTCAGGGAGGTTGTTGCTGCTCCCTCCCCGGAGATGTTCAAGGTTGGATGAGGCCTTGAGTGACCTGTTCTAGTGGGAGGTGTCCCTGCCTATGGTGGGGGGTTGGAACTGGATGATCTTTGAGGTCCCTTCTAACCTAAACCATTCTATGATTCTATGAATTCTCTATAATTTTACAATGTGTATCTAAAATGTGTTCAATACAGAAAAACATGAATATGCTGTTCTGGCTGAATGAGTTCAGATCAGTTCTGATTTAGTTCAGGTGTTACCACATTGCTTCTACCTATCTCCCTGGTAACATCTATTTATCATTTACAGATTGAATCACAAAGCAGTTTTGTTTTGTTTCTTTTTCACTAGTCCAGGCCTAATGTCCTTTGCGTTGTAGTGGCTGATGGGTTTTCCTTTACCCTAAATCATAGAATCATAGAATCATAGAATGGTTTAGGTTGGACTGACAAAGATGTTAAACAGTACTGGTCCCAGCACTGACTCCTGAGGGAAGCCACTTGTCACTGGTCTCCAGGTGGACATTGTGCCATTGATCACCACTCTCTGCATGTGACCATCCAGCCAATTCCTTATCCAGTGTGTTGTCCACCCATCAAGTCCCTGTTTTTCCAGTTTGGTGACCAGGATGTCATGTGGGACAGAGTCAAAGGCCTTTTTTAGATCCAGGTAGATGACATCAGTTGCTCTTCCCTTGTCCACTGCTGCTGTGACTTTTTCATAGAAAGCCACCAAATTTGTCAGGCATGAAGCCATGCTGGTTGGCATCAGACTCCTCTGCTTTGTTTTCCATCTGCCGCAGCAGAGCCTTCAGGAATATCTGCTCCATGATCTTGCCAGGCACAGAGGTGAGGATGACTGGTCTGTAGTTCCCGGGGTCATCCTATACCCAGCTATTATTTCCTAGGTGTCCCCTACCCTCACGTAGAATAATGCTTTCCATCTCAGACAACTAAAACAATGTAAAATGTGAGTTACACAGTTATTTGTCATCTCTTTGAAAAGGTTTTATGATAAACCATGACCAAATTCCAATTATATGAGCATTTGAAGACACGTCCTGGTACCCTTTCATTGAATAGGGTCTTACCCCTCAAGATGTCCATCTCAATACAGCAAATTAAACCTGGAGAATATACAAAGGCATCAGATTATGGCCTCAGTAGAAGATAGTGCTAGTCATCACAGAAAATATTTTATAAATATTTGTCTGTGTAGTTACAAAGTGAAAATATTGAAAATGACTAATAATATAATCTACACTTGCAGACTGATCTAAAAAAAAAAGAATCTGATTTTTTTTCACCACTCATAAAGTAGTTGGACATCTGTGTTTAATGTCAAGAATATTTATCTTGCTGCAGTTGCTCTGTAAAGATGCTTTGAATTTTATTATTATTTTAATTCATGACTGGGTAAAATCTTTAACTGTTCATTCAGACAAATATTCAATCAAAATGAATGTTGTCCTACCTGTTTTGCATTGGCATAGCCCAACTGATTTAAATGCTAAATTAAGCTACATATGTCTAAGCAGAGTGCTATCACCAGTAAGGTGAAACATGTGTGGTATAATATTTGCAATACTAACTAAAAGCCTTAAAAAAGGTGATGATTATTCTGATAAAGAGAGCCAAGTATATTTGTTGGCAAACTTAACACTGAGTTCACTGGGGATTTGTTCAGATGAAGGGCTTCAGGTTTCTATCCATTTTGCAAAATATTTCTTTTTCTTCTTAACGAGGGCCCAGAATTCTACATTCTTATGATGTAAAGGATTTTGTGACTGTTCCATCCCTGGCATAATATTGATGGAATATATGTAATAAATCAGGTTTATAGCTCATTCTGAAATGAAGATACTTGAGCTGTGCTGTATTTTTCAGCTGTATCTGTATGGTGCAGAGTTCTGTAATGTACTTCAGTGGTTGAGAGTTATAAGAATGTGAGTAAAGGTTAGGTAACAATGACACTTAAACCATGTGCTTTAGAAATATCTTGGAATCCCAACACTTAAATCAGCAGTCTCTGGCAAGTTGCCTCACAGCAGTACGTTGTCTTCTGATACCTTATGTGTGGAAGACCAGTAATTCTACAATAAACTGTTCACAATTACCTTTAGTGCTGCAAAGCAGGTTGAGATAAAGTAAAAGTGTGCTATTTAGCTTCAGTTACTCACAAACTACTTTGAGAATAGACATTTTTATGTGTATAACTATGTGCAGTGTGAGTGCCAGGAGGATTGAGCCAGGCTCTGCTTGGTGATGCCCAATGACAGGACAAGGGGCAATGGGTAGAAGCTGAAGAATAGGAAGTTCCATTTAAACATGAGGATTTTTTAACCTGTGAGGGTGACAGAACACTGGAACAGGCTGCATAGATGAGTTGTAAAGTCTCCCTCTCTGGACATATTAAAAACCTGCCTGGGCACATTCCTGTGTGATCTGGTATAGGTGATCCTGCTCTGGCAGGGAAGATGGACTGGATGAGCTTTTGAAGTCCCTCCCAGCCCCTGACATTCTGTGATTCTATGATTCTATGATTCTGTGATTTTGTGGTTGTAGCACAATCCAAGAATTACACTACTAGCACCCATGCCAGGGAAAACAAATTGAGGACTGACCTAGGAACAAAGCTGAAGTATAGCTATGCTTACAGTTGTGACCTGTCTTTGGTAACTAAGCTAAAGACTGAGAGCTGTGTGACATATACACAAGGCAAAGAGACTGCCTATTGCCTTTCATTCATGGACACTTTAATGTTAGCCTCTTACTAAACAGTCTTTATGGACTAGGAAATACACTGAAGCAGGTAAACCACACACGCACACATTTCTTGCTTATCGTAACAAATTTAGGGATGTTGCCTTCTCTTGAAGCAATGCAAGCATACACCATTCAGTCTTTTGTTAACCACTGACACAGATACCTAAGTTGAGGCACTTTGGATTTATTTATTTTCTCCAAGACATATGTATTTAGAAAATGTACAATGGCAGACTATGCTTCCTTCTCGCTCTGCACAAAACTCATAGTGGATGGTATGAATCCCATTGGCAAACATACAAGCTATCATTGTTCACAAGGCCAATCTGATGATGAATATCTTATTAAAGTTGAAATGATGTCTGCTATAAAAGGGATATCAGCAGCACTGTGCTCTCCATGCTACTGTACCAGCGCAACTCAATCCTGACACTGCTCGGTGATGGAGCACTGAAATTCCTCTCACAGTGCTTAAATCTGTTCTGATTAGAGAGACAGTGGGAACTTCAGCAAGATTTTACACTGCTGCAGACTTTTATTGCTCATATCTCATTGACTGCACAATAGGCTGCCAAGCACTAGCAGAGTTTAATGTTGCCCTGATAGAGTTTTAAATAAAACTACATGTATTATCATAAGCAGAAAACAGGACATACAGAAGGCAGAATCCAAGTGCCAGGTATTCAACAACCATTCACCACTTCCCAGGAAAATGTCAGCAATGGGGTTTTGGGGGTTTTTTTTTGTTTTTTTTTTGGGGGGGGGCGGGGCGGATTAAAAACCTGTTTATAAGGAAAAAAATCATGCACACTAAGGACTTTCAGATTGTGTGCATTATTTAGACTCTTTCTACCTGCAATTGTCTGTTTTGAAGTAGTAGGTGGTTTAGAGTGTTCTGATCCCTCCCGATTCCTTTTCAATTTATTTCCCCAGAGAGCATGGGTTAGGCACAGCAGCTGGCTGTCACTGTGGCTTGCTTTTTATTCAGCTGTGCAGCTGAGCTGAATGAGTAACAAGGAGAAAAAGACAGCAAAGTTGTCCAAAATCAATCAGTGCCACGGCTGAAACTGGAACATGGAATTGTTTTGACTCCCAGCCTAAATGCTGCGGGATTTGCCTGATTTTAATTAACTGCTGTACTTTTTGGAAACTTTCTTGCTATTCTGTTACATTTTGCTTAAGCAGTTCCTTGGGGAAAAAAAAGTGGTGGTAGCCATGAGGAACTGAAAAATAAAAGCCCCTGTGCTCTGAACTGGATAGGTTGGAGTTACTGTATACAGCAATTTAAGTGGCAGATGACTCTGCTCATTGCTTCAATTCAGTATGCAGGATCTGAGAATTCATTTGAAAACAGTTAAGAGCTTCTAAAGTGAGAATGAAGGCACAGAATAGGGGGCAGGATAGAGCATATTTTCAAGTGCTTTTGCTCATTGAATAGTGATCTAATTTAATACATTTTAATTAAATCAACTTAAATATGTCGGCTTTGTGGGCTTTTTAATTTTTATTTTATTTCATCCATATGCTCAGTGGAGAAATATGTTCAAACAGATCCATTCTGCTGGCCTCAAATGATATGTTGCTGTTTCTTTACAGAGAATGAAAGTGGATGGTTATTTCAGGTCTTGATTTTCTAAAGCTATCTGTATTGCCTACCTTATCATGGATGTTACTTGCATAATTGACACTTTTTCCTTGTCACATTTTTATTGTTGTTTTAAATAAAACTGATTTACTTCTAGAAAAGGTGCCAATATCTGGTAAAGGCAATATAGCATTATTCAGAGACATTTAAATCAGTTACACAAGAGATAGTTTCATAACTCCATCTGAGCCAGTGGAGTGCTTTACTTCAGCTCAGTAATCAGTAACCTTGCAGAGAAATCAAGCAACTGTCTTGGGACAAGTGATAATTTGAACTAGTACTTCCACAGATGCTACATTATTTCATGTAGGAATAGCTTTTTTTTTTTTTTTTTAGCTATCTTACATCTTTTGGATGTTTTCAAGGAATTTCGTGTGGTTAATGAGAAGCACTCAGTCTAACAGGACCCACAGAAAAGCAAAGAGTGTGTTTAGAAGGTAGGGGGAATGAAAAGAAACAGCTGGTAATGGAGCAAAGCAAACAGATACAGATGGGGAGCTAAGCCTAAAGGTATGATTATGGGCAACTACTGAAGTAGAATAGAGTCTCTAAAGATATATTATGTGAAGCCTCCAAAGAGAAGGTAATTCAACTTATTCAGATTTAGGTAAAGAAAAATCAAAGAAAGAAGAAAGAATGTGAGCTTTCTGCACTAGTGCCTAAGGTGTAAGAGTAGATACAATAGTTTAAGGAAAAAAGCAATATTCCAATCCCTAGGCAAGTTGAAACAAAACTGTCTCAGGTCCTAATGTTGCAAGCACCCTATGAGTTTCATTAAGATGACAAGAAAATTAAAATTGGAATGGACCTCAAAAAGACTGTCTTCTTGACATTAATATGGAAAGGCTCCCTTAAATTCAAGTCTCTCCCAGGTTGAACAAATCGTACTCCCTCAGCCTTTCCTCAGAGAACAAGAGCTGTAATTTCCCACCATCTCACTGTCTCTCTGTTGAATTTGCTGCAGTTCTTCTCACAGAATAGGTCCAGAACTGGATGTAGTATTCCAGAATTGATCTAATATTGAGTAGAGGGGTAAAATCTACTGGGAATGCTGCTGTCAACAGAATCATAGAATCATTTTGGATGGAAAAGGTCTTTAAGATCATTAAGTCCAACAATTACCTAGTTTTATTGAATCTGGAGATAAAAGTTGTTCCTGATCACCACATCTGTGCACCTTTTAAACACCTTCAAGGATGGTCCTGTCAGACCTATAACAAAGTTTGATAAACCTTTCAATGAGGAAGCTGCTTCTAATGCCCAGGCTAAACCTAAACAATTTGAAGCCATTTCTTCTTGTCCTATCATTTGTTACTAGTGAGAAGAAATTAAAATTCACCTCACAACTTATTTCAGATCACTGTAGAGAACAAGAATGTCTCCTCCTCAGCCTCCTTCTCTCCAGAATAAATTACTCCAGTTCTCTCAGACACTCTTTAGAAGACCTGTTCTCCATATCCTTCACCAGTTTTGTTGCCTTTCTCTAGACCTGATCAAACACCTCAATGTCTTTACAGGCCAAGATACTGTTGATCTTTTTGGCCGCCTGGGAACACTGCTTGTTCGTATTCAGCCAGCTGTCAATCAACAGCCTGTTGCCTCATATCTTTCTTTGCTTGCCTTTCTCTCATGCACTAATCAGGTCATCTGGTTATAGAAGGTGATCAGATCCATCATGGAGGTCTCACTCTTCATGAACCTATGCTCCTTGGGCCTCATCACGCAAATTTGTTGCGTGGTCTTGTTGCAAGGTGTAGGGCTTCAGGTTTTATTTTGTTGAATTTGTTTAAATGTTGCTCCCACTTTGATGTTGTCCACAAATCTGATGATAGTGCCCCCTCTTGGATGTCAAACAAGACATGATCAGGAATAGACTCCTGTGTTGCCTGCCTTGAGACAAGGTATGACCCACTAAACATTAGCTTCTGATACTGAAACATACAACTATTATTTTACCCATCCAGCTGTCCACCCATCCAGACCACAATGTCTCAGACTGGATTCAAGAATATTGTGGGAAACATGCTAAAATTATTAGTGGTCAAAGCAGATGACATCCGTACAGATGACATCTGTAGACTTCTCTATTTTATCATAATAGGCAATCAACTTGGTCAAGTATGATGTAGCCTTTAAAAAAAAAAAAAAATCATACTGACCGCTCCTAATAATCTTCTTCCTGCTATAAATTTGTTCCAGCATGACTTGCTCTATAATTCCACAGGAAACAAGCTGTGGTTGAGTTGGCCCATATTTCTCTAGGTTGTTTGTTTAGCCTTTTTGGAAGATGGGTGCAATATTGGAATTTCTGCATTTATTCAGAATTCTCCCTCCATCTCCATGACCTGTCAAAGAGGAGAGAAGCCGTGGCCCAGTACCACTGGACACAGGTTTCCAAATACTTGTATAGTTTGAGGTCTCCCAAATAATCCCTGGCTCAGCTCTTATTCATTGCTGGTAGTTTTCAACTTTGAACCCTTTCCCTGATCACTGAGCTCATAAAGCCAACAATGGTGAAAAGAAAGTATCTGGTAACCATAACCTTATCTGTGTCCACTGCCACCAAATCATCTGCAGTCCAGGTGTTGCCTGAACAAATTCAGAGCTCTGGTGGAGAAGAGATTATAGCCTATAAAGAGCTTATCCAGCAATCCTTAATGACTACATGACTACTCAAATGTCACATCTGCAGCTAGATTGGTGGCTGATATGTGTAATCCAAGCAATGATGCAAAATGGCAATACAAATTTGAACTAAATGGAGGAAAAACATTTCTGATGTCTCATCATGACTCTAATAGTGAGGACAATGTGAAAATATAAATTGCCCAACAAGAAACACACACAAGAATGTTTTATGCTGAGACATAGTTGCTGGGCAACAAATCAGTGCAATATATAGATATGATCAGAGGCTAATTTCATAGAATCATAGAATCAGTCAGGGTTGGAAGGGACCACAAGGAGCATCTAATTCCAACACCTCTGCCATGGACAGGTACACCTTACACTAGATCAGGCTGTCTAGACCCTCATCCTTAAACACCTCCAGGGATGGGGCTTCCACCACCTCCCTCAGCAAACCCTTCCAGGCTCTCACCACCCTCCTCATGGTGAAGAACTTCTTCCTAACATCTAGTCTGAATCTACCCATTTCTAGCTTTGTTCCATTTCCCCCTAGTCCTATCACTACCTGACATCCTAAAAAGTCCCTCTCCAGCTTTCTTGTAAGCCCCCTTAAGGTAATTTAAACATATCCACAGAATAGGAAAGAAAGGGAAACACTCATTCGGCATTGTAGATGGAATACTAGCAAAATGATGCATATACATGAATAATGGCATATCTAAAACAAAGTTTTTTGTTCTGTGAAAGAAACTGGAAAACCTGCAAATGCTTCATGAATTCTCCTGCAACTAGTATAGATGAAAGCCAAAATATAGTACCGTGAGAAGACGTTCAGATTAATCCATCCCAAACCACTCAGCAAAGCAATCTTTGCCAGCTATTGAAGACACTACGTGATTTACCAGATGAAACTGCTGGCTGTATGTATTTCTACACACAAAGTATTTGTGTTTGTGTTGTTGGAATAGTCTGGCTATGTTTCACATGTTTGTTGGCAAGTGTGGTTGGGTGCAAATGGCTTTGGGTATGAAAAAAGCCTGCAGCTCATTACTGATGTAGAGTGAACTAGACTTTGAAAGGAAGCAGAAGTACCATGATTGCAACAGATTATGTTCTTACTTGAAGAAACTAAAGGAGGGGCAATCCACGGGAATAGGATGCAGATGCAGATGCAACTGTACTAAGCAGCTTTTCAGAAAGTGTTTTAGGTCAAATTGAAGCTGAAAAGATCTATGGTGGTTCTTTTTCAGATATCTTTTGATACTGAAAAACTCTCTGAAAGTGCTGTGAGCCAGAAAGCCCTTAGAGATATACCCAGGTCACAGGATATTAGAGGAGTCCAGCAAATTACTTTGCAAAAAAAAATCAATCAAACGCCTGAGAATATTCAAGTAATGCAAAAAGGATGCAGCATAGAAACAAACGGAAATCAGGGACCGATATTTAATGAAGTAATGAAATACATATGTGAGTCACTGATCCTGAAGTCCTATAATACAGTGCAGTAGCCTGCAGTGTAATCTTACTATACTGTTGTTGTTTTGGTTTTTTTTTAAGGTCTTTGAAAAGCAGCATTTAGAAAAATACAGGTTATAGAATCATAGAATCATAGAATGGCTTAGATTGGAAGAGACCTCAAAGATCATCTAGTTCCAACCCCCTGCCTCCCACTAAAACAGGTTGCTCAAGGCCTCTAGACATAAACAAGGAAACATCACATTCAGAAAAAAAAAGAAAAAGCTCCTGACTGAATTCTTCAAAATTAAATCATTTTACTTTCCTTGCCTTTGGAAATAGGATATTTGTACAGGTGGATCACAGGCCATTAAAAAGCACCATGAGGAAACCACAGCCAAGTGCACCCAAGTGTATACAGCAGATGTTACTGTATACAGAGTGCTATGATGTGAAAAGAAGCTGCTGCTCCAGAAAGCTACACATGGTTTAGATATGCTGTGCAATTTCTGCTTTCTGAACGGTGCAGAAATGACATGGTTCTGTCAAAAAGGAGATAAAGTCTGTCAACACATGACAAATATCAGCTAAGAAGAACTAGGAATGGAAATTAAAACAAACCAGAAAGATAATTAGGCCAGCACATGAATCCACAGTGTCACCTGAACACTGTTCATAGTTCAGGTCAAACAGCCTCAAGAAGATGAAGCAATGTGAAATCAAAAGAAGTTCTAGTGTAGGCTACAGGGAGATCAGAGGGATAAAAGACCCAGCCACATGCATATAAAATCACAAATACCATGCAGGCGCCAAGTAAAAAATTATCCCTTCTCTCATGAAATGTAAGGAGAGTAAATTGAACTACCAAATACATTAACAAAAAACCCCAACCAACCAACAAACCAACCAAACCTCAATAAAACCAAAACCAAAATCAAACCAACAACCACCCTTCCAAATCCCCTCCCTCTCTCCACCCCAAAAAAAGAAAAATCACTTTTTTTCACTTGTGAAACTTTGCAGAACTTATTCCAACAAGTTCTGGATAACAAATAGGTTAAGAATTTGCATAATAGAAACAGGCTTTTACTGATAGTGAATTCTCAGTTACTGCATTTCAGAAGCTTTTACCTCAAGATGGACTTATTTTCATGTCTCATCATTTCTGATATTTTGATATTCAGTTTTTACAGCTATCGCTTCCAGCCACTTTGGATTCAACTGACTCTTATTATCCATACACAAAATGAGTACCCTAAAACAACCTGAATTAAGATACAACAGAGGGTGCACTTACTTATATTGTAAACTTGATTATTCTGGAAGGAACAAATGCCATGAGAACTTATTATCACAGGAAAAATAAATTGTAATAAGCATAGATGGGATCTCAGCTGGCCACAAGCTTGACCTGAAACTCCTCCTCTAAAGGCTCAACAAAGCATATTGACTTACTAATCTTCAAATCTTCTAACAGAATATAAAAATATAAACTACTGTGATGGCACTATTTAGAAATAATGACAGCTCCAATGTGCAGAGTGTATAAAGTATGCTATGCAAATACCATCTGACTCAAAAATTACTCTGACTGTAATATTTGTGTGTTTCTAAACCAGGGATCCACAAACAAGAAGAGGATGCAGAAATTCATTTTACATAATTATTGCTGTCAGGCAGAGTGCTGCACACTGGAATCCTTCACTAAGCTTGTTTGTCTCACCCAGCCTGGGATTTTCAGTGACAGCTCAGTGGAATAGTGGAGATTCAGTGATTCAAATTTTGAGGTTTTTTGTTTTGTTTTGTTTAATTTGGTAACTGTGGAATTCCTATAAAATCAGTAATAAATGTGGAATTTCTAGGAAATCAGTCAAATCCTCATGACACTGAATAATTTTGGTGGGTTTTTTTTGTTTTTTTTTTTTAATACTGGAAACTCTAATAATTTCACAGCCCAAGGTTGACAACCTTTTAGCTGCTCACAGAGAGATAAACAGTCCTGGGTAACTCAGAACCAGTCAATTACTTGATTCTATGACTGATTCGGCGATAAGTAGAATCAGTCCCAAAAAGTATTCAGTTTTTCTTCTTCCTCATTTTCTTAATGTCTTAGATACTTTTCATCTACAGTTTTTGGGGTTTTTTTTGTATTCTTGATTTCCTGACACATGTTCTGTGATTTTCAGAGTGTCTCAAGAAGAGGCAATCCCTCACAGGTGCAAATGGTTTAAAGTGTTCTCTGCTTGACATATTTCTGAAATTCAGTTTTTCTCCATGACTTTCTTCATGCTTCTTCAGTTAAATATAGTTTCCTTTGCCACCCTTCTTATTGACATCAAAGTACTGATATTATGTGCTGTAATATCCTTGATAAGACACAGAGTTTTATGAGCTTTCTTACTCTTAAATGAGGCTTATGAACTTAAAAAAAATCAGAGATGAGATGCATGATATAAATTTTACAAAATACAGTAATGTGAGGAGTTAATCACTGTATTAATGTATCCCATAATTATTATTTTTTTTTAAATCCTGCTTTCTTTTTTTCAAATCAACTGTTGGCTTGACAGTAGTTGATATCCAGGAAAAATTGTAAATATAGAGGGAGGGGGTTCATCCTACAAAATGTCTTTCCATTTCACTCAGACCATGAAACATTTTCTGAATTCATTGCAAAAGGCTTACAGCTGAACTACAGGTTTGGGTTTTGTGGGGTTTTTTTCCTAATATTTTTATATTTCCAGTCATACTTGTTTTTTGGTTTTTTGTTTTTTGTTTTTTTTTTTAGTATGCTCACTGTTGAACTATGTCTGTAGAAAATAACATAAAATATATAATTTTGCTGTTGTCCCTAAACCAGTGTCATAATCTTTTTTTTTTTTCTTTTCTCTATTTGTGATACTGTCCTGGAGGTAGAATAGCATTAATATGTCAAACGCTGAGTTTTTTCTAGGATGAATTCAAATGGCTTCAGTAGGTAAAGGGCTCTCAACTAATGGAGAGGTCTTTGTGTCAGTGAAAAGTGCAGATACTCTGACAAGAAGATGTATGATGACTCCATTCATACCACTACACCTACATTGTAAAAGATTTTTCAACTTTTATTACATCCTACAGCAGCATGATTTTTCAGGCATTTCCCTCTAGAAAACGATTTAAAAGACAGAGGTCTTGTTTTCGGTATGAAAAATATGCAGGTAACTGTGCTGGTTTGAACTAATTGGAGAATCTGAGCGAGAAATTAGACTATTGGCTGAGAGAGGAAAACACAGTGTGTCACTTCACCCAGAGCTTTACTGAGAAAGAAAAAAAAATTGTTTTAAAAGTGTAACCCAAACATAGATAAGGCAGATGGTTTCAGACCTCGCTGGGCTGCAGCTGCTTCTCCTGCATGGTTCCTTTGTCTCTCTGCCTTGGTAGCTAATTCTCAGTAATACTACTAACTTCTTTCCTACTCCTAATCCCCCTGGCTGATCTACCTCTCCCTATCTTCATCATCAGCAGGTGGTGAGATAAGATTGGGGAAGGGGGGAAACGTGGCAGGGGTGGTTGGTTACTCCTCTTGAGGATTTTGGTCTATGGGAGGGCTGTGGTGTTTCTGTATTACCTTTTCATTGTATATATCTGTAAATATCTTCTATACCTTGTAAATATTTGCTTGCATATTGTGCATCGCTGTAAATATAAAGCTTCATTTATCAACTTCCAGTGTTCTGAGTCCTAGCCGGGGTTTATTTCAAAGGGTGGGGGGGCAGGTAACTGCAAAACCACCACAGTAACACAGAAGAAATAGAGTGGTTTTAAAAAATAAATGTAACTATACCAGTTATAAGTAAAAGCTGATGAGTATATTTAACTGATAGCCTAATAAGCATTTCCTGTGTAATTGTGACTTAGTTCAAGAAGAGGAAAGAGTCTTGACTATTTAATTACAAAATGACTGATAAAATATGAAGTATTATCTAACAGCTGGCAGACATCTCACATAACACAGCATTGCCCATACTCAACTCTCAATATCTTGTCCCTGATTAGTGAAGAAAAAGTTTTGGGTTTTTTTCTTTCTTAAGAAATTCTAAGGGCTAAGATATTCTAAGGGTTACAAGTGGTTTCTAGTTACTGATGCAGCTTAGTTAATTAGGGTTCAGCACTGTTGATTTTCATAAGCAAGTCAAATGACCTTATCAGACAAGAGGAAAATATTTGTACCTTATCAGTTTTCTAATCGACCTTTTCTGTTAGTGCAAGCACTACTCCACAGATGTTTTGGCCCCCATAAATCTTTAATTTCTTCTGACTCCCTATTGCCTTTTGCATTCTTTCACTCACAAGCACTCATCATTAGTCAGGTAGCGTACACGTTATACAGCTCCCACATATTTTTTACAGCTCCAAGAAGCTTATTCTGAATTTGTTCTCAGATGTTTTACTAAACTCCTGTTCAGGAGAGTGACTTCAGTTTCTTCAGTCACTTTCCACCTCTTCTGTTGTTTTAAAGAACACTCAATCAGCTGAGCAGTGGATGCACTGGTATCAGTGGTATAAGTCATTGTCTATTTAACAAGGGCAAGAGGGCTTTCAGCTTTCTCCTGCATTACAATTGGCAGATTCTACTCTTAGAAAAAATAATATAAATATACTGGGGCTATGCCCAGTAATACTGCTCAAGGTGATAAAACATATATGCCTGTTGGGACAGAACATCACTGACATTTAGTCAGTGTCATTTATATATAGGGAATTGCTTTTCTTCAGTGAAATGCAGTTCAAACACAATCGAAATGTGAGGAGGAGAAGAAGAAAGGAGCATTTGATGTCTTCTAACTTTTCCTCATCAGCAAATTAAATCTGCCTGCAACCTAAATCACCCTGCCCCACTGAAAGATAAATACCTGAGCCTTTGCTAGTCACTCTAGCACTCATTTTGTGATCGGTGGACAGAAATAGATAACTTTAGAAGGAAATGCAACTAACTTGTCTAAGGATGAGCTGAACTGAATGTTACCTTGATTTGAAGGAGACAAGGCAATGACTAGCTCAGGCTCAGATGTCAAGGTTGCAGACATCTAGATTTCTTTCCTTTTTCCATTATTTTAAGTTCTAGATACAATGCTGATGTGCTGTCAGAGAACATAAAGTCTTTAGACTTCAGACTTTATTCTCTTTGTTTCCTGTAATAATCAATAGCTACTTTTATTTCTCTCATGATTCATTTTCACACGTCTTTTTTTCCCCTTTTTCTTTCTTTTTCCTTTTGTTGTCACATTCCTTTTAAGACAGGAAAAAAAAAGAAGGATCAAAATGTCACTAAAGGAGTTTGGGAAAGTATTTATAAAATGTCAAGGATTATACTGTGTTATATATCTCTTTTTTCACTATGGACATTACTACACTCTCCTTATTGATCCTATTAACATAATCTTTTTCATCAGCATCTAAAGGGAGGGGGGGAAAAGGTATACTTTTACTTCTTTTTTTTTTTTTTTAGAAAAAGTGAATTGCTTTATTCTTTTGGCTGTTTATCAACACTGTTATCATACAATAATTGACTGGTGAGAAGAATCTCCTTTCTCAGTGGTGTCTAATATAATCTGCAAATTATATTACGAAGCCTTACTCATTGCATCTGACATACTTTGCATTTTGACTGGCTGGCCATGCAGCCTCTCTTTGGAGACTTAGATTGCCAGAAATGTAACACAGAACAAGAATGGCTTCCTGCCAATCAAATTATAGAACACTGAAAAGGTCAGGGTTACACAGTATATAGCTGTCTTTCAGAGATTGTACTGGGTATTAAAATTCTCTGATGTCTCATTTCACTGACAACGATCGTAATGAGAGCAGGAACCAATTCCATTAAACGAATATAAAATTTTGTGTAGCAGATTTGATACTTCAGACCAGATCCTTTTAGTTCATTACATCAATAAATAAATAATGTGATTACATTTTAAGCTAAACTGACAAGTTCTAACAAGTTGCAAATTCTATAATCTACTTCCACTATCCTAACATTCATTGGCGCTAAAATTGACATCACTCCCATCTCTGACTTTAGAGTAACTTTGAAATTAATTTTATTCCTTTACAGCTAAATTTTTCACTGTTTAGTATAGAAATATTATTAGCAATATCCAGGCAAAACATTGGCCAGAGAAGCTTTTACCACAAAATAATATTTCATAAAGCTTTCTGTTTAAGAAATATTCTCCTTCCCTCTCTGTTTTAGAAAATTTACTGCAACACAACCAAGTTACAAAAAAATTCATACTTTTTTCATGACAACTTGAGAAAAGGAAGTATTATGTGAGTAAATATAAAAGCAACGGTTAGTATTAGACAACATTTTCCTCTAGGAGTTTTCAGTGGTAAAAAAGGACATATAAAGCAGTGGACCTCAATCTGATGTATCCACAAGGGTCAAACTACTAATGCATTATATAATGCTCCATGTTTGGATTCTTCTATTCCTCAGCCAAGAAACCAATCTTTTGGATATTAGATTTGGTAGTTATCCACTGTCTATTGCTGACCTGATGGCTCCTGATGAGCTTTTCATACAATTTTCTTTGTAGATCATACATGAACTAACATGCAGAGCTAATGTATGACAGGAGATCAGTCTTTGAGTACTCACAAGGAAAGAGTGAGAGAACTAAGCTTCAATGATATGTAGTTGCCATCCCTGGAAATGTTCAAGGAAAGACTGGGTGAGGCACTTAATGCTGTGGTCTAGTTGTTTGGATAGGGCTGGGGAATAGGTTGGACTGGATGATCTTGGAGGTCTCTTTCAACCTGGTCGATTCTATGATTCTATCACATGCTGAAAGAGAATGATATTAACCAGGGACCGGCTTCCAGAAAATGGAATAGAATAAATATATTACAATATCCTAGGATGTCTAGGGCCATCTTCTTGGGACAGGCCTTTGTCTCTGTAGTTTTCTTAAGGGAACCTAGGAACCCTCAAACTATGTCACACACATTAACTAGTTAACACACAGAAGAGAAGGAACCTTTTAACAGAGTCACAAAATAGTTGTGACATTCAAAACTAACAATAATTAATGGTCTAAATCTCTAATAATGTTGTTTTCTGTCTCCTAAGGATTTTTATGTTAGTATCTTTTCATTTAGAATCATAGAATCAGTCTAGGTTGGAAGGGACCACAAGGATCATCTAATTCCAAGACCCCTGCCATGTCCAAGGACACCCTACCCTAAATTAGGCTGGACAGAACTGCACCCAGCCTGGCCTTAAACACCCATTTCAGACTCTCACCACTGTCATGGTGAACAACTTCCTCCTCACATCCAATCTGAATCTCCTCACTTCCCGCTTTGTTCCATTCCCCCTAGTCCTGTCACTACCTGATAGCCTCAAAAGTCCCTTCCTAGCTTTTCTGTAGGACCCCTTCAGATACATTTCCCTGACTGAGGAAAAGAAGTGGGGTTTGGAAGCAACCACAAGGTCACGAAGAAAAATGCTGAAGACTTTCTTGTTTGTTGTTTTAATTTAGAAATGGATTTTTCTTTCCCTGAAGATCGTGATGCAATCAGACTGCATTTAGGAGAGGAAAGAACGGGTGCCAAGTTCCTGCTTTGTTGCGACCTGTATTCTATGTAAGGATGAATGCCAGACTCTGCTCACACATGAAAGAGTGCCAAGGATAGAGGCAGAACCAATTCTCTTCTCTCTATTTACAGCTGATGTAGAGAAAAAAGAAGTTTAACATTTATTTCAGGAATTGCCACGTTTGAAAAACCAGAAACTCCTCATGTCACTGTGGCTAAACAATAGTTTACCTAAATATTTAAAAGGAGGTAATGATTTTATATTTCAACACTGATGCAGCAAATAGGATTATCTCCATTGCACCTATGTAAAATACATATATATATAAAGATATATATAAACAGATCTGATTATGAAACTAAAACAGTGCAAACATAATATGACAGATTTGTTAAATTCTCAAAGAACTTTTGTACATAGCAAATTATCAATTACTAAATGTTATTCATAGAACAGCTTAAGTTGGAAGGGACCTCAGATTGTCCAGTTCCAACCCCCTACCATAGGCAAGGACACCTCTCGTTAGAATAGGTCGCTCAAGGCCTCATCCAAGCTGGCCTTCAACACCTCCAGTCAGGGAGCAGCCACAACCTCCCTGGGCAACTTATGCCAGTGTTTCACCACCCTCACTGGAAAGAACTTCATCCTAACATCCCATTTAAATCTCCCCTCTGCCAGTTTAAACCCATTACTCCTTGTCTTGTCGTTACAAGACCTTGTGAATAGTCCCTCCCCAGCCCTTCCGTAGGCCCTCTTCAGATACTGGAAGGCTACTCCAAGGTCTCCTTGAAGCCTTCTTTTCTCCAGGCTAGACAGCCCCAATTCTTTCAGCCTGTCCCCATAGCAGAGCTGCTCCAGCCCTCTGAGCATCTTTGTGGCCCTCCTCTGGACTCACTCTAACAGTTCCATGTCCCCATTTTTTTATGGGAACATGCCATTTCTTTTGATTCTAGTAATTCTTTTTATACAGATGTTACAGTCACTGGTAAAGTATTCTGACAGCATAGAGTGCAGAGACTGATAAATAATAAACGTTACAGTTCACCAATGCAGTGTCATGCATTGATTTATGCAACAACAAATAATAAATATTTTATTGTGGGCACACATGATTTACTTATCTAAGACCAAATTATATTGAACATTTCAGAAGGTGAAGGTTTTCAAAGGGTGTCTGGATGACTGTGAATAATCACCTCAATGTTGCTTTTTAAAGCCCCTCCTTTGGCTAAAACTGAGGCACCTTTCCATGAGTGAAAATCAGTGTGTCACAGGATTGGGAACAGGATTTTATTAAAGGAAGAGGTGAGAGGGTCACCACATGTGTCCAGTCAGCAGCAACTGTACTGCTATCAGTGCAGCTTTTAAATAAGAAGCCTTAGCCTTGTGTGTCTGTGGAAGAAGCTGGAAAAAGAAGGTAGCACCACAGTAGGAGGGAATTCCAGAGGGAAAAGATCTCCAAAGCAAGACTATCTGAGTCCTCAAATGATTTTACTTTAGGTGCAAGCAACTGGTTTTGTGAACTCTGGACTCTTCATTTTATTCAATTCTCATACCTAACATAGCTTAAATTACTCAGGAAGCCTTGAGCATCCTATGGCAAGATCTTCAAATTATATACATTGAAGCACCTTCTCTGGAATTACTTAGATTTCTGAAATACAGGAAATTACACTTACACTTCACTGCTTCTGTATTTCTTTTTGTGATTGGGTTTGGCCAGGAGATCCTAGGTCATCCATACTCTGACTGCTCCTGATGTCCTACTTGGTGAGGTGAACTGTTCTTTAACTTGATGGAGATGATCCTTGTATATTAGCCAGTTTTCTTGGGTCCCTCTTCCTTACAGACTGACTTTTCATGGCACTATTCCAAGCAGATCTTTGAAGTGGACAATGTCTGCTTCTTAAAGTCCAGCATTGTGGTCCTGCATTATGCCCTGCTTCCTCATGTTAAGATTCCAAGCTCCTGACTCTCACGGTCATTGTATCTAAGGCTGCTTTCAAATTTCACATGCTCAGTGAACCCTTCCTTGTTTGAGTACAAGTTCCAGCAGAGCATCTTTACTCATTAGCTCCTCTATCACCTGGGTAAGGAAGTTGTCAGAACCTCCTGATTACTAATGTCCTTCTGTGTTGTCCCTTCAGCAGATACTGTTGTGGTTGCAGTCCCTTTTGAGGTCCTTTTAGGGCCTGTGAATACAAAAGTCTGCTCCTTACTGTAAGAGTCCACCAGATTGCATACTTTTGTTTTTATAATTCTGCTTTGATTTAATTTTGATGTAGTTAAACTGGACTCTAACTTAATGAGGTGTTCCTGACAAAGATGGGCGCTGGGGGAGGGTGGTGGTGAGGGAGGGGGCCGAAGCCAGCACTAGTTTGAAAATGATGAATGTCAACAAAGGAAATTCTGTAATGTTCATATTCAACACAGCATTGAGCCTGAATACTTCCACCTGGACTTATGCATCTCATTTACATCAATGACAGTAGCTGCATATTTCGATGAGTTTAATAAAGGCCTTGTTTCATTACTGCATTACTTTTCTGTTGTGCTCTTATGCTGAGAAGTGTCAGTAAGTAATTGGAGCATGCTGGGGAATGTAAACAAGGAATGCATTTTGGGCCCATATCACAAAATGATCTCTCCTGCATGTCAGATCTACTTACAGGGCAAGAACAAGTAATGTGTAGTGCTGTGTCAGAGCTTCTATGCTAATTACTATTAGCATATTTTGTTTCCTAGTATCTTAACTCTTCCCAAAGGTTGTGCTCTAGTGCATTCCATCTATATGTGTAAAACCTTTCTCATTTTGCCTTCTTACAGCCACTTGAATTTATTGCTCACTAAGATGATCCTAAATCTTATTTAAGAAATGCCATCCTTGATACCAATCAAGGTCAACCTTTTTGTTGGTAAGTGCTCATGGATTTCAAACACTCTGATACCTTTTAATTCATTAGGAATTCTTATCATGAAATTAGCATAATCAATAACTGTTGGAAACGTATCTCAAGCTAAGGGGACTTTCAATCAATTATTGCCTAAGTACTGAAAATGATAGAAGGTCTTTTAATGATTTAAAACATGGAAAGAAGAGAGAAAATGGGCAACCAACTGGCTTCCATGCCTTCCTGTCTTAGGACTCCAAGGCCACATCCAGAAGCACTTCTTTTTTTTTTTTTTTTTAAGTTCAGCTATATAAGACCACAATATTTCAAATCCACCAGTGACCCTGGGACATGAATGGATCTTTCTTTTTTTCTTTTTTTTTTCCATTAAAAAGAAAAAAGAAGAAAAAACCCCAAATCCCTAGATTTATTTGACTAAAAATTAAATGTTTCCACCAGTAAGCTGACCATTAACCTAGCCATAAAAACACATCCTCTTCCATCATGGTTTAAGAAGCTATAAATGTTTTTTTTGGTTGTTGTTGGTGCTGTTTTTTTCCCCATGTATTACTATCAAAACTGAGTTATAGTTATTGTATTCAGGCTAATGTGCTCAGAGTAAGCTAGGTTCCCTTCCTGGGCATGTTTTGCCAAAGCATGAAATTTGAAATATCCTTCTTTAATCTGTAGAGATTCACGTGACAATTGTTATTAAATTTGCCCAGCAGAAGCCAAATGTTTCATACCTATACAATTTTTAAAAGATATGCACTGTAATTCAGGTCACATGTAGCCATTACACTTCATTTAGTAACCATTACATTACCTCCATTTATTGTTGCCCAAAGAGATTGCATTTATAAACTGTGATTCTGAACTTGTTTTACCCCGTACCGAAGCAGCAGTAGCAACCTGAAGATCTCATTTATGAATTGTGTTGCAATTAATGAGAATCTGTCTTTTTATTCCAGTAGAGAGGAGGATCAAACCCCTCGTTTCTTTCCATTCACATGTATTTTTACTCCCTGGTGCTTCTGAAAATAATGCTGTAGGAAATGTCTCTTTATAGCTGAGTCAGCAGCCGTCACCACCTCTTGGTTTCCATCACTGCAAATTTAGTAGTGTTAGCAGTACTTGCGTATAAGCTCTTACTTGATTCATAAATTGTTCTGTCAGTAGTGTCCAAAGTGCCCATTCTGTTACAGTAATTTAAGGCAATGATGATTTTCTTGTCAAATCAAAGTTATAGGGACAGTAGCAGTGAGACCTGAGACGAAACCAACAATAAAAATTAATATTACTATATAATTTTTGCAAGGTAACTTGCAAATCTTTCCTTTGTTCAGCCTTCCCAGTACCATTTTCTGTCTTGCCATGTAGCTGTGTTGGCGTAGGCAGAGATATTTTTCTTTGTGGAAGTATTCCAAGTATCTTATAGAATCAGAGAATTAGTCAGGGTTGGAAGGGACCACAAGGATCATCTAGTTCCAATCCCCCTGACATGCCCAGGGACACCCTACCCTACATTAGGCTGGACAGAGCCTCATCCAGCCTGGCTGCAAACACTTCCAGGGATGTGGCCTCAACTACCCGCTGTGGGCAACCCATTCCAGGCTCTCACCACTCTCATGCTCAGCAACTTCCTCCTCATATCCAATCTGAATCTCCCCACCTCCAGCTTTGCCCCATTCCCCCTAGTCTTGTCACTACCTGAGAGCCTAAAAAGTCCCTCCCCAGCTTTTTTGTAGGCCCCCTTCAGATACTGGAAGGCCACAAGAAGGTTACCTGGGAGCCTCCTCTTCTTCAAACTGAACAATCTCAACTCTTTCAGTCTGTCCACATAGCAGAGGTGCTGCAGCCCTCTGAGCATCCTCGTGGCCCTTCTCTGGACACGCTCCAGCATGTCCACATCCCTCTTGTAATAGGGGCTCCGAAACTGAACACACTACTCCAAGTGGGATCTCACCAGAGCAGAGTAGAGAGGGAGAATCACCTCCCTCAACCTGCCCATCACACTTCTGATGCAGCCCAGGATCTGGTTGGCTTTCTGGGCTGCAAGTGCACACTGCCAGCTCATATCGAGCTTCTCATCAACCATCATGGCATCCCTGCCTTCCAGCATGTCTCCTGTACCACACAGCTTGGTGTCACCAGCAAACTTGCTGAGGGTGCACTCAATTCCTCTGTCCATGTCACCTACAAAGATTTTGAACAAGATTGGTTCCAGGACTGATCCCTGACATGGACGTGGACCCATTGACAGCCACTCTTTGGGTGAGGCCATCAAGCCACTTCTTTATCCATCTAGTGGTCTACCGATCACATCCATGTTTCACCAGCTTGGAGACCAGAATGTGGTGTGGAACAGTGTCAAAGGCTTTGCTCGGGTCCAGATAAATGACATCAATTGCTTGCCCCTCATCTATTAATGTTGTGACCTGTTCCAGGTTTGTCAGGCAGGATCTTCCCTTGGTGAAGCCATGCTGATTTTACCCAGTCACCTCTTCACTATCCTCCTGTCTCAGTAGTGCCTCCAGGAGGATCTGCTTCATGGTATTACTGGGCACAAAGTTGAGACTCACTGGCCTGTAGTTATCTGGCTCCTCCTTCCTACCCTTTTTGAAAATGGGGGTTATGTTTCCCATTTTTCCAGTCAGTGGGGACTTCACCAGACTGCCAGGACTTTTGGAATATAATAGAGAGGGGTTTAGCAACCTCATTTGCCAGTTCTCTCAGTACCTGTGGGTGTATCCCATCGGGTCCCATGGGCTTCAACACTTTCAGGTTCTTAAGGTGATCACAAAGCTGAGCTCCAGATAGCCTTCCAGTATCTGAAGGGGGCCTGCAGGAGGGCTGGGGAGGGACTATTCACAAAGTCTTGTAATGACAGGACGAGGCATAATGGGTTTAAACTGGCAGAGGGGAGATTTAAACAGGATATTAGGAGGAAGTTCTTCACAGAGAGGGTGGTGAGACACTGGCATAAGTTGCCCAGGGAGGTTGTGGCTGCTCCCTCCCTAGAGGTGTTCAAGGCCAGGCTGGATGAGGCCTTGAGCATCCTGATCTAGTGGGAGGTGTCCCTGCCTATGGTGGGGGGTTGGAACTGGATGAGCTTTGAGGTATCTTCTAACCTAAACCGTTCTATGATTCACTTATGATGGGCAGTTCTTCCTTCCAGTCCCTGCCATTATCTTCCATGACTCCAGGAGTGTGGCTGGAGGCCTTTGAAGTGAAGACTGAGGTAAAGAAGTCATTGAGAACCTCAGCCTTTTCCATGTCACTTGTGACCATTTCACCTGTTTCCTTTCTGAGGGGGCCCACACCTACCTATGTTAAGATGTATCTGAATGTCTTAACAGTTCTTAGGGCAGTGTAATGCTTTGCAAACCTTACTAGTCATCATGCAATGCTAAATGAATACATTTAGCAAACTACTAACACCAAGCCCATCAATTTCATGCCATAAGATTTTCTCTCGTCTGATAATTGTAACATACGTGTGTAGGTTTTTGTCTTGAAGTTACTCTTACGCCATGCTGCTGAGGTTTGTAAGCTGAAGTATTTTTCCTTGCTAACTGTAATACTGTGAATTAAGTATATGATAATAGATGGCTCCTCTGTGAATACATCGTAACCGTAGTTAGGCTAAGTGATTTAAGACGAATAGCAACAGAGTCTCAGAAATACTCATTCAATTTCATGTGGCACTTCATCTCTTAATAAAGGAAAAGAGGTTAACACTTCAGTTTGGTCCTCAAGCTTCTGTAGGTCTCTTAAGATAAAAAGTCTAGATAATTGCTCTATATATGAAGATCCATCAGGGTAGTGGTGGGATAAGGAATGATTCTGAGAGATATTTCTCATTGGGAGATATAAATTTTTCTCATAAAAAGGTTTTAAAATGTGGAAGTTTTGAGGAGTTTCCTGACTGTATTTTTCCTTTATTTTTTTTTTTCCTGTTACACACAAAATATGAAAATATCGATGCAAGTGAGTTGCTGAGTTACATTTAATCAGCATTTGTACTTTATGGTATATTAGAAAGACCTAAAAATCATTATTGTAAAGAGATTCTTCTTAATTCTCTTTACAACAAGGAAAAGCAAAGCTTATTATTATGTCACCAAGCCACCACAATATTTACTATAGTAGAACTATATACAATAATTAAATTTCATACAATTCAGATTCCCATCAGGATGATGAGATTGGTTTCTTTCTATAGATGCTTGCATAACAACTCTGTGGATAATTAGCACTAAAAATTATTCTTGGAGCTGCTTGGAAAAGATTTAAGAGCATAATCCTTTTGTTTTGTTTTGTTTTGTTTTCAGAATTGCTTCATGCTCCTATTGAAAGAAAGATGTTATGAATTTTACCTGAGGTGTTTTTTTCTCTTTTGCTTTTGAACGGCATGTTGTGGAAGGTAAGAGCGTTTGAAGTCAGGAAACAGTGCAGGTAGCAGCAAGCACATGAACCTTGTGTTATTTTTTTTCCAGGCGAGATTGTTTTGGTTTGTTTTGCTGTACACGGGTTTAAGGTCATGATTAATCAATATAGTTTAATCAGTTTGAGCAAAGGTGTATTGTTACACAGCACTAAGATGAGTTCAAACTGTTAAAAAGACAAATGCACAATGAACAACAAAAACGAGTCCTCCGTGCTGCAACCAAAATCAATTTCAATAGCAATCACTTGCATTACAGCAGTCTGCTTGTAATACAGTGAAAAGGTCAGTACAATTTCTTGCCTAGTTAGCAATGTAACTTTCAAGCTTCCCTGGGCAGGAGCTGTGATCACAGTGTCTGGCAAAGTCGTTTTTCCACAGACCTTGTGTTTGTCACGTTATTCTCCAGAGCTCAACAGTTTGTTTGTAGCATTCTTAACTTCACAGCCTGCTTTCTCTTCTTTATTCATTTCCTTTAGCAAAATCGACGATACCTACACACTTCTTGTCATTAAGAACTAATGCCACAGGCCAGTAATAAACAATGGCTGATTTTCACATTGCTCGCTTAAAACTTTTCACCCTTAAATCCTCTGCACCTTTGTCACTGCAAGCTATTACTCTGTGGTTGTGCCATGCCAGAAAAACAAAGTGATTTGAGCAGTCAGAAGAGAAATCTGAAATATAATTAGGTAACACGTTAGTTGCTTATAAGCTGGTATCTCTGTTGTGCTGTAAAATCACAGAATCACAGAATTAATCAGGTTGGGAAAGACCTTAGAGATCATCAAGTACAACCTGTCACCTAAACCTCCTAATTAACTAAACCGTAGCACCAAGTGCCCCATCCAGTCTCTTCTTGGACACTTCCAGGGATAGGGACTCCACCACCTCTGAGGGCAGCCCATTCCAATGCCAAACATTCTTGCTGTGAAGAACTTCTTCCAAACACCCAACCTAAACCTGCCCTGGTGCAGCTTGAGACTGTGTCCCCTCCTCATGTCACTGGTTGCCTGGAAGAAGAGACCATCCCCACTCGGCTACATCCTCCTCCCAGATAGTTTTAGGCAGGTTCTTCTCCTGAGCATCATCTTCTCCAGGCTAAACAATCCCAGCTCTCTGCAGAAGTGGAAGAACTCCCAAATAATAATTTCTTCCACAGATCAAAAGGATCATCAGTATGATTCTGAATGCTTGCTAATGCAAATACATTCTTCCTCTTTACCCTGAGATATCTGAGAAAGAGCAGCTATTAACCTACAGCACAAAGGCATTTCATTTAGAAACATTCTTCTAGGATAGCCTGTGAATTTTCTTGTGATTTAATTTTCATTATCACTACAGATGTTCACCCAGCTAACAACATTTTCTGTCAAGCACTTGAAGAACATCTGATCCATGTGAGATGTTTTGTTGCCTATTAAAATAAGTTTTCCACTCATCCCGGAGAACACAGATCAGGTCTGTAATTAATTAATGTAATACCTAGAATTAGTGTTGATGACATTGGAAATTTGCTTTTTATGGCTGAATCTCAGGTTTTTCTGAAGATGTCTCAGAATAAAATTTGGAGATAGTGTTGCTGTTTTTTTGTTGTTTTTTTTTTTTTTTAACAGTTTTTTGTATCCAGTTATATTAAATCCTTTAAAAATCCATGCCACATTTTGTGCACAAAATCTGTATCCTTTCCAAAGTGCGTTGTCTTCACTTGTTACCTACTAGGCACGTTAATCAATGTTTTCTTTTGAGACTGATATACAGAATGCAAAAATCAGCATTTTTATAATGGAAAAAAACCCAAAGCATTTTCAAAAGGACTCCTAAAATAAATATTATTTCTTTTTTGTCTAACTGCATTCAAATAAAATATATGAGAGAAAAATAATGAGAAGAAAACCCTGGAAAGGAGACTACTAAAAGAAAAAAAAACCAAAAAAACCAGAAGGCCTCAGAGAAAGGCCATGAGGATGATCAGGAGGCTGCAGCACATCTGCTATGAGGACAGACACAGTTGGGGTTGTTCAGTTTGGAGAAGAGGAGGCTCCCAGGTGACCTTCTTGTGGCCTTCTAATATCTGAAGGGGACCTACAAAAAAGCTGGGGAGGGACTTTTTAGTCTCTGAGGTAGTGACAGGACTAGGGGGAATGGAGCAAAGCCGGAGGTGGGGAGATTCAGATTGGATATGAGGAGGAAGTTCTTCAGCATGAGAGTGGTGAGGCCCTGAAATGGGTTGCCCAAGGGGGTGGTTGGGGCCACTTCCCTGGAGGTGTTTGCAGCCAGGCTGGATGAGGCTCTGTTCAGCCTAATCTAGGATAGGGTGTCCCTGGGCATGTCAGGGGAGTTGGAACTAGATGATCCTTGTGATCACTTCCAACCCTGACTGATTCTATGACTAATTAAATGAGAACAAGGTATGAGGGAAAAGGAACAGTGTGCAAAACAGTGATCCATCACTTTGAGTATTAAAAATACTTGAATTGCCATCATAGTTAACCAGTTTGATAGCATATATCACAGCAATTTGCAATGGAAACTACGATTCCAATGGGGTTATAAGCTTTAAAAAACAAATTACTCAATTTATGTGATTTTTTTTATATTTTATTTATATAAAAGAATACTGTCAAATCACAAAACATTTATGAAAGAAAATCTTAGTCTCTTAGTTTCTGGAAAACTGGTCCTTGATTTTGCCCCACTGGTCTATGATTTGCAATTACAAGCTGTGTCACTGGATTCGGTACTTTTTATTATGCCTCTATTTCACTTCTTTTTCTTTCTTTCCTGTAATCTTTTACCATTTCCTGCTGTTTTGGAAGGAAAACTATCAGTTCTCCTGCCTATTTGCCTTTACATTACATCTATTTGATTGTGTTATTTTCCCTCAATTGCTTTTGCCACTTGGGGTCTTCAGAGAGGAAAACTGTCTCCTAGATGATATTTCAGAAACAATTTAGCCAGTCTTCATGTGTTGTGCTGCTGCTTCAGAAAACAATCAGTAGATGATACAATAACACCAATGGGTTCTCAGATGTGATGTGTCCCATGGCTGCAATACTTAAAATCATGCTGTCTTCTTTAAATATGCCACTTTCTTAGACTTTTCTGATGCTTTTTAGTCTGAAGAAAAAGGATGGGTGGTTTTTTTTGGGTGTGGGGGATGTTAGTTTTGATTTTGGTTTTTTGTGTTTGTTTTTGTTTGTTTGGTTTTTTTAATATGTCCCTTTCTG
>VWZI01010631.1:76773-92369 GCA_013396835.1 Psilopogon haemacephalus
TTGGGTGGGGTGTTAGTTTTGGTTTTGTTTTAAAATATGTCACTTTCTTAGCCTTTTCTGATGCTTTTTTAGTCTGAAGAAAAAGGATGCATTGGTTTTTCAGGTTTGGGTTTTGTTTTTTTTTAGTGGGGAGAGGAAGTGTGGGGTGGTTTGTTGGGGTTTATTTGGTTTTTTTCCTATTCTACCCAGTGGCCAGCTCCTGTCTATATTTATATAGAGGTATAGGAAGTTCCAGTGAACCTGAGGAAGAATTTTTTCACTGTAAGGGTGACAGAACACTGGAACAGGCTGCCCAGGGATGCTGCAGATTCTCCCTCTCTGGAGATACTCAAGAACCATTTGTATGCATTCCAGTGTGATCTGCTGTAGACGATCTGCTCTGGCAGGGGGGCTGGACCAGGGGATCTTTCAAGGTCCCTTCCAACGCCTGACATTCTGTGATTCTATAATATGATGCTTGTACAGCAAGTCCCCAGTGCAAGCAAGAAAGTCTTTGGCTATAATAAAATTAAGTGGCTGTAATTTTAATGCATTTTTAGGTACAATATTCCTGACTTTTCTCTAGATATTATTCTCTGTCTTGCATAAAAGTTATCTCTGCATCATTTAATTCGGTGAATGAAGCAGGCTCTTCTACTCCAGGAAGAAAAAAAAAAAAGTTAGGTGTCAAGCTTTCTGACCAGATCCTAGACCTTTGAAAATAAAACTAGGTTTGTGTGTTATGTACTCAGACAGAAGAGCCAGGTTCCCAAGAAACTGTCTTAGCATCCTGAAGACAGGCTGAGAAGCAACAGCTCACCTGTAAATGGGTAGGAGCAGACCGAGTCCCACGCACGTAAGTGACATGAGGGCTAGTTTTCTAGCTCCACCTAGTGGAAACTTCAGAGGTCTTCTCAGCAAGTTTAGGTCCTCTAACTACACTTGCGTGTACCATCAGGACATTCACCGGGCGCTGGTTGTTCTTCAGCCACTCAGTTGCCACTTCATCCGCTACAGCTTTAGTGCTGTCGACACTGGCACACCAATTTCATAGAATGGTTTAGGTTGGAAGAGACCTCAAAGATCATCCTGTTCCAATCCCCCACCATAGGCAGAGACACCTCCCACTAGATCAGGGCACTCAAGAGCTCATCCAGCCTGGCCTTGAACACCTCCAGGGAGGGAGCAGCCACAACCTCCCAGTGCAACCTGTTCTCACCACCCTCACTGTGAAGAAATTCCTCCTAACATCCCGTTTAAATCTCCCCTCTTCCATTTGGAATCCATTACTCCTCTTCCTGTCATTACAACACCTTGTGAATAGTCCCTCCCCAGCCTTTCTGTAGGCCCCCTTCAGATACTGGAAGGTTGCTATAAGGTCTCCTCGAAGCCTTCTCTTGTTTGCTATAAGAAAATACATCTCAACTCAATTAAAAAAACAAACAAACAAAAAAAAACAAGGATAAAAATCCCTTAAGAAATTGACTGAAAATTAAAAATCTCAGTCTTTCATTAGTATAGAGTTGAGGCTCCTAGGTAGCCTTTTGCAACGTGCCACAAAAGTTTACTTCATTTAAATGTAGGTCCCTGAAAAATAAGCACAATCAAGTCTGAGAAGAACTGCTGCCTAATTTTGTCCTTTTCTGTAAAAGCCCCTGACACAATATGCAGTATATACATGTCTTTGGAGTGTGCTGAAAAAGAAGGTACCTACGACTGCCCTGCAGTCAAACACTCAGGGCAAATTTAGACTGCACACTAGAGCACAGTGCAGGGTTTCCAAGGCTTGCAGAAAGGAGAGCCAGGATAGCTGCATAACCACTGCAGTACTGAGAGATTTATTATTTTGGTGCACAGTTGCATGAATGAAGCTATATTTCTTCCAGAGTGAATCAGGCTTGTATCCAGACATTTCAAGCCCTCTATACCCTCCAGGACTTTCTATGGCCACATTAGTGAGGGTCAGTGCCTCAGAGACAGACATCCCCTTACTTCAGTCCAAAAGTAAAGAAACTCCTAACTAAATGGCTTCTATTTCATTTCTCCTTAACCCTATAAACTGAAACTTCTTTCAGGTGAACTAGGTGTAATGGAAAAGCTCAGTATACCATCCACTAAACTTAATCTGAATTAAAGATATTTTTTTTTGAGTTCTTGAATTCAAACAAACGAACTATACAGAAATGTGTCATATATGTTGTGTTATAGATCACAGAACGGTTTAGGTTGGGAGTGACCTCAAAAATTCCACTAGAACGGGTGGCTCAAGGCTTCATCCAGCCTGGCCTTGAACACCTCCAGGAAGGGAGCAACCATAATCTCCCTCAGCAACCTGTGCCAGTGTTTCACTACCCTCACTGGTTAAGAGCTTGATTTGGTAGATAGTTTACCTCTTGCTGCAGGAAAGAGGAGAGGAAAAAAAAAAAAAAAAGTCTTACATTTCCTAAGGCCTGTGACATAATTTTCAGAGCCTTTGATTCATTAATTCTAAAGGTTGTCTGAAACACTCTCCTTCAGGCAGTTCCCTCAGCAGGGTCTACTCAAGGAGTATGTGGTTCTCAAGCCTCTGCAGAGGAATAGACATTAGATCCATTCACCTTCCTGCCTCTGCCCAAATCCTTACAGAGTGCTGTGCATACATTCAAGGGAATAATCAATGATGCCCCCGTTTCCTCCACAATCTGCAGCTGGCTGAGGAATCATTATCTGTCTCTGCATGTTCTGCATAACTCCAACTACCTTATCTTTCTTACTTCCAAGAATAAATTACACAGGGCAGGTCAGCTCTGTCACATGGCTGCTGAACCCATATATCACATGAAGCGTTCTGAGGCAACCTGGACATCTCAGTCACTTGACTGGAAGAGATATTTTTAGCCACGAATCCCCAAATTTTGGATTTTAAAGTCATGATAACCTGTAAGTGCCCTTGCCTCTTTGTAAGCCTTCTGTGGTTCGTAGAGCTTTGTACTCTAATAAATTGAATTTTGTTGAGACAAATGGTACTTTTTATTTTTTGTGTCATGAGCATTCAGAACTCTAAGCTAGACAATTATTTTTTGAGTCTTGAATTCAATAGCTAAATTGTTCATGCATATTTTGTGTACAAGATCCACTGTTCTCCACTGAATTAATTACCATGCTGAAAAGCCAAGAAGCACAGGAGTTAATAGAAATCTCTAGAGATTTGAATCAATTTTGTATGGCAATTAGACAAATAACATGACCTATGCTTTCTTACTTATTCAGTATATTGTTTAGTATTTTTTTTCCCACATAAGATAATTTTTTCTACTGGTTTTAAGTTGTAAGAAATTACAGTTTAAGTAGAGTTCTCAAGATTCTACACCTGGAACTGAAATCCTAGAATCATAGAGTGGTGTGTGATGGAATGGACCTTAAAGAACATGTAGCTCCAACCTCTCAACCATGGGCATGGACACCTTCCACTAGCTCACATTCATGCAGTTCATGTTTCTCAAAACCCCATCCAGTCTGGCCAGGAACACTTCAAAGGACAGAGAGCA
Source organism: Psilopogon haemacephalus (assembly GCA_013396835.1). Classification (NCBI taxonomy): domain Eukaryota; kingdom Metazoa; phylum Chordata; class Aves; order Piciformes; family Megalaimidae; genus Psilopogon; species Psilopogon haemacephalus. The sequence goes on from VWZI01010631.1 coordinate 80,280, forward strand.
TCCATAACTTCTCTGGGAAACCTGTTCCTGTGTCTCATCACCTTCACAGTGCAGAACTTCTTTCCTACATCTAATTTAAATCTTCCCTGTTTCATTTTAAAATCACCTGTTGAACTATTACTTCATACCCTTGCAAAAAGTACCTCTCCAGCTTTCTTGCAGGTCCTTTTTAGGTGTTGAAAGGCCACTGAAATATCTCTGTAGAGTCTTCTCCATGCTGAACAACTTCAACTCTCTCAGCCTCTCTTCATAGTAGAGGTACTCCAGCCACGGGCTCATCATTGTCCTCCTCTGCAGGCCTCTCTTTTAGGTTCCATAGCTAAACATCTATGAGACATCAACATTTTCAAAATTACCACTTGGTTGCAGCCTAACCTCATGGACTCTAAGAATCTTTCTTATACCTAAAATCCTCACTGCTGTCTTTCATAAAGCTACCTAAACTGAGATGTTTCCTGCATCAAAAAGGCTACTATAAACTCATGAAAAAGACCCAGGAACCCATACAGCTCTCAAGACTAAACAAGTGTGAGTTGAACTGGGGTAAACAGGTTTGGATTAATCTCTCTGAATTATTAATCTCTGCAACAGGAAGGCTGAATGGTGGCCACTAGACACTGGAAAAAGCAATGTATGCATAAAAATTAGAGTAGGGGGCTGGGCAGCTGTGTGTGTGAAATAAAACACAATGGGCAAAAGAAAAAGTGAGTTAGGTACCAAGTGTAGGAGATGGAAGCAAATTTTTTCTTACAAGATTGATTGTCTAGCTGCCTGATTTAGACTCCTAAAACCAAAAAGCATTCTTAACTGAGGAAATAAGATCTATACCAAGTCAAGAAAAAGGGGAAATGAATAGAGGAAAGTAATAATGGCCTAAAATAAGTTTTATTTTAAATTTATCTCAGAAAATTGAAGTATTTTCTACTTTGTCTTTTGGCTGCATTAGTAGCACAGCAAAAACTTCGGGGTATTTCAGAATCACAGATCACAGTATATTGTAAGACTGCTTCAAAGTGTATGATGTCTTTATTGTGTTAAAAGTTGTGTAGCATAAATAACCAAATCTGGGCAATAAATTGCAGTGAAAATTTCTATTAACTGAAGTAAAATATTTTGATTTTGACCTTTATATAATGTAATTGTGTAGTGGGTTTGCAGTTACCTGCCCCCCCACCTTTATAAATCTCAGCTAAAACTCAGAAAAAACACTGGAAGTTAATAAATGAAGCTTTATATTTACAGCAATGCAAATATACAAGCAAATATTTACAAGATATAACAGATATTTACAGATATATACAGTGAAAAGGTAATACAGACACCACACCCATCCCAGAGACCAAAATCCCCAAGAGAGGGTAACCAAACACCCCCTACCACCTTTCCCCCTTTCCCCAGCCTTATCTCACCACCTGATGATGCTGCAGATAAGCTGAAGATCAGTCAGAGACATTAGTGGCAGGAAGGAATTAATGTTTTTAGTGATTTTACTCTGAATTAGCTAGAAGACAGAGAAACAAAGAGGGATCATGCCAGAGAAGCAGCCGCTGCCAGACACAGACAGAAGCAAACTGCCGTGCTGAAGGGTCAGAAGCCCTCTGCTAATCTGGTTGTTTTGAGAACACTTCTTAAAACAATTTTTTTTTTCTTTCTCAGTGAAACTCAGTGAAGTGACACTGTTTAACTCTCTCTCAGCCAATAGTCTAATTTCTCACTCAAATTCTCCAATTAGCTCAAACCAACACAATTTTTTTTAATTCAGATCATGTTGTCAAAATTTGACATATGTCTGACCAAAAAAACCCAAGTTTTAGAGAAAATAGCTTTTAGAATCATAGAATCAGTGAGGGTTGGAAGGGACTACAAGGATCATCCAGTTCCAACCCCCCTGCTATGGACATGGACACCCTACCCCAGATCAGGCTGGCCACAGCCTCATCCAGATTGGCTTTAAACACCTTCAGGGATGGGGCCTCAACCACCTCCCTGGGAAACCCGTTCTAGGGGTTTTCTTGATGGTCAGCTGCTTCATCTAAAAGAGATTATTCAATTTACTTTACCTGTTGTTCACCAAGGAACTGTGAACCCAGATCACCTCAGAATTATTAGAACTAAAAAAAACATTACCTATGCTTAAATATTGAAAAAAAACTATTTCAAAACAAAAAAAAGTAAATCATTATGGGAAAATATTGAACGGTTACTCTGTCTCTTTAAATCTGATATTGAGTGATTAGAGATGATTGCTGAGTGCATGTTTTATGATGAGTGTAATTGAGGACTTTATCTTCTGCATTATCAACAGCTGAGATTTACTTCATGCCACTTCCTCTTAAGATTTTGTTAAAGGTATTCTTTTCTATCCTTCATCTATAGTCACTGCCACTGAAGTTAGATATTTTGAGCTAACACCAAGTGAATTTTGCACTTTTCTTGCCCTGTGTAGCCCTCAAGAAAGAGAAATGCTTTTCATAGGCTTTGTTAAGTTGCCCCATATTGAACAACTCAACTATACAAAATAACTCAACTATATGGAACGAGAAACCCAAGAAATTGTAATCCACATTCATAAGGCAGAACATACATAGGGGCACTGTTTCTGTGTTACTTTCCACACACAGCATGTTCTAGCTAAGTAAGTAAACCAGGAAATAAAAGCATCTGGTATGTTATTTTTCTCAGTTGAAAACTTGATCTTTTCAAATCTTTCCCAGTGGCTAAAACAAACCTGGAATGTAACCCAAATGCTTCCTTTGATTTTGTTGTACTGAAAGAGTTGTATTTATTAACCTCCTAATTTAGAGATGTCATTAAAAAGACTAGTTTAAGAAGGAAGATATTTTGGCTTCATTTTAAATGTATCTCTGAGATCCTCATATTGTGGGATATTGGGGTATCCAGCATCTCTCTTGATTGCTGTTAGCAGAAAGATTGATTAACAGGATAAAATAAAATCTGTTTCAACGTTTCACCCACCTGTAAATATATCTCATGTACTAAGGAAAGGAAACCATACAACAAAATGTAGTGGCAAATCACCTACTCGGAGGAAAATCAATAGCTCCTTGAAAATTGCAGCTGCTTCATTTGTTTTGTTTTCCAACCTGTTTTTCAGTATTGTAGCGTGTTAGGACTTCACTCCTTGACCCTCCAAACATGGCACATTATCTGTTCAAAACCTCAGAGAATGCCAGACCTGAATCTAGGAGTAGAGAAGCACTGAGCAATCTGTGCTGATTGCCAGAGAACTGCTGTTCTGAAATACAGGTCATGAACTAACCTTCCCAGAGAAATCTTGCCAGGAGTGAATCATTTTACAAGAAGGCCAAACACAGAGAGTGGAAGAGAGAATAAGATCACTTTAATATGAAGGTACTGAAGTTTTAGATAAGCAGACCAATATGATACATAGCTTCAGGAAAAAGTAAAATTTTAAATTTTAGAAAAGAATTATGAATCTTTGTTTTTTCATTGACTGAAGGTAGTTCTGTAGTTAGCTAAATCAAATACACATACATTTAGTCTGCGGGACCATGGATAAATATGAGAATAATAAATTTATCTTATTTAATTTGGATAAGGTAAGCACTTATCCTCGTAGTAGGAATTCATATAAAGCTGATAAAATGATATGTGGGACCACGTCAAAAAAACCTGTGTGTCATAGAATCATAGAATGGTTTAGTTTGGAAGAGACCTCAAACATCATCCAGTTCCAACCCCCTGCCATAGGCAGGGACACCTCCCACTAGAACATGTCACTGAAGGACTCATCTAACCTGGCCTTGAACACCTCCAGGGAGGGAGCAGCCACAACCTTCCTGGGCAACCTGTTTCACTGTCTCACCACCCTCCCTGGAAAGAACTTCCTCCTAACATCCCATTTAAATCTCCCCTCTGCCAGTTTAAACCCATTACTCTTCATCTTGTCATTACAAGACCTTGTCAATAGTCCCTCCCCAGCCCTCCTGTAGGCCCCCTTCAGATACTGGAAGGCTACTATAAGGTCTCCTCAAAGCCTTCTCCAGGCTGAAAAGCCCAACTCCCTCAGCCTGTTCTCACAGCAGGGCTGCTGCAGCCCTCCGAGCATCTTCGTGGCCCTCCTCTGGACTCTCTCCAACAGTTCCATGTCCTTCTTGTGTTGGGGGCTCCAGAACTGTACACAGTACTCCAGGTGGGGTCTGATGAGAGCAGAGTAGAGGGGGAGAATCACCTCCCTTGCCCTGCTGGGGCAATGTAGGTGAAGGAAAAATAATAGGCACTGTCAAATTTTACTTTACCTGAAGTTCTGAAAAAAATTAGATTGCCATGAAAATTTTAAAGATTTAGTTTCAGGGTCTGTCCCCTCTCCCATCTTCCTTTCCTTCCCATTTTCCTGTATTTGTCAGTCTTTGCAGTGTGTTATTCTGGTGTGGTTTTTCTGTTTGTTTCAGCTTTTGACTTGTTTTATTTTGGGTGGGATTTTTGTGAGGTTTCCCCACCCCCCCCGCCATGGTTTGGGTTATTTGGTTTTGTTTGGTTGGATTTTTGTTTGTCTTTTGGGTTTTTTTTGCTGCTGTATTTCTTCTTGTATATCTGTATTCTATTAAGGGGGAAAACAAGCTTTCTGTCTCCAAAATGTTCTTGTGTTTTTGTGTTTACATCTTAGTTTTTCAAAAGCTTTCTCACTTGGGAACATCACTGGCAACAAAACAAAACAACATTTACTGACAGACTAGATCAAGTAGTTATTATTATCCTTAGCTTTAGATAATTCTTACACTGCAGAAGTACAACACTTGACTCCAGCACAGAAAGTAGCATTTGTAGAGGTAAGACATTGAGCCACATATTTCTCTTTCATAAAATAAAATAGTTACATTCAATAAAATAATTAATATATCTGATTCGTCAGCACATTATTAAATAAATTCTAAAATTGTTTATCATGTTAGGGTATGGGAAGTATAAACTTCCTATACACTCCCTAACAATTACGATGGTGTCATTGTTTAAACATCAGTGTTTTGCCGGTCCAAATACTCTACATAATTGTTCAGATTAAGGTGCATAAATAATATTTTTGTCCGAAACTGTCAGAAAAGGAAGCCTGGTAGTGAGGTAGACAAGCTGGAAGATGGAGAGTCTACATCAGCATCTTTCCTTGTACTTGCGCAGGGAAGAATATTCCATGTGAATTCACCTCTTGCTGCCATAAATAAGAAACAAAAACACTGAAATTGAGAGCATAAATTAATAACACTGAAGAAAAGCAATCTAGTGATAGTAGAAAATACTAGGCTCATTTCCCTGCTGTGGCAGGAAATATTTACATATCATCTCTTTTGCAGCTCAGCATTGCTCCCTGCAATCTTATCATTCCTTCTGTTTCTATTAGAATGACGTTCTAAAGTTTCACCTTAGTGGCTAAACATTTTCTGTATTCCATCTTATATTTTATCCTAATCAGTTTATACACACTTATCTCCTGAGATCTTTTTTGTTCTTCGTGGTTTTATTCCTGCAGAATTCCTAAGGGATTTAAATCCACCCATTCTTGCTCTTCTCCTAAGCAAGATAAATCAATTTCTTTTAATGTCTTTTAAAAAACAACAACAAAAAATTTTTTTTCCTATTCTATTAGTTATGCTTCACACTTGCACTGAATTCTATCCTGAATTAATTTTTGATTGGTACAGAAGAACAGCACATCAGACCTTCCTACCTCTTTCCATTACAGTGGCCAAAACCACCAGAAAACTGAAACATGAAGAAAACCAGAAGTTAGTGCCAAATATAGAGCAAATGCTCACCCTGAGCTCACAGACACTGATGAAAAGCCTCTGCTTTCACCGTTAGCTACCTCCAGAGTGTGGGTGCCAAGGATGTGCACAAGCCAGCCCTCAAAAACAAATTTCACCAGTAATTAGTTACTAGGAGTCAAAAGTATTCAAACCAGTTTGGAATAATTTAATAATCCTCCAGTAAAGCTCCAATTTCCCATTCATGAAAATCACATCCTACATTGGTTATCACAAAATACTGGCCTTTAATTATTTAATTTTTTTTTTCCCAGGCACTTAGGCATAAAGCTGTATATTATAATACAGAGACAAACCTTTCTATTAAGGTGCTAATGATAAAGGTTGCTACATTAAATTAAATTCTTTGGAAATTCCTTTGAGTAATATCAGTTCTGCTCAGTAATATAATTGAAGTAATTGATAATAATGTAATACAAAAATAAAGTAAGAGTGTAATTAGCATGAGTGTTCTGAATTGCAAAGCTGATTCTTCTATCAGCACTTCTAATTAGCATCAATTTTCTATATACTCCAAGAATATGAAATACATTGAGGTTTCAGGTAAGTTATGAAGAAGTGAAATTTAGATCAGTTTATAGCTAGTTCAAATTAAGATGATATTGGGGTGGTTTAACAGTTACCTGCCCCCACCCACACTTTGAAATGACCCAGGCTAGGACTCAGTCACCTGGAAGTTAAGGAATGAAGCTGTATATTTAGAGCAATGCACAATATACAAGCAGATATTTACAATGTATAACAGATATTAACAGATATATAGAGTGAAAAGGGTAATACAGAAACACCACACCCCCCCCAGAGATCAAAATCCCTGAGAGGGGTCACCAACCACCCCTACCCCCTTTCCCCAATCTTATCTCACCATCTGTTTCATGCAGCAGATAGGCAAAGGTAGATCAGCCAGGGGTTAGCAGTAGGAAAAGAAGTTAGTGGAATTATTCAGAATCAGCTACAAAGGCAGGGAGAAAGGAGCCATGCAAGAGCAGCCACAGCCTCAGAGAAGTCTGAAGCAGTCTGGCTTATCTATATTTGGGTTACAAGTCTTAGAAAAAAAAAAATTAAAATTATTTATTTCTCAGTAAAGCTCTGAGTGAAGTAGCATCATCAGTGCTTTCCTTTCTCAGCCTATAGTCTAACTTCTCATTCAAATCCCCCAATTAGTTCAGACCAGCACAGATATACATGTGCATATCTAGGTACATAAATGCTCTTGAAAATATAAATATGTGCTAAATTATCGGCATAGCATTATTATGTAGATGTGGATTCACATGCACACTTTTTTTTTCCCCAGTTAAATGGTATCAGCATAAGGTTCAGTTTCTGTATATCCCAGAGGCATTACTTTTCCTGTGTTTCCTTCTAACAGTGAAAAGCAAAACTTGTGAGGTTCATTTATAATTAACTGCACTGCTGTGATTAATTTTGTTAGTATTCTTATAGCTGCAATTGTGAGATACAGCTCAAGGAGATACCAGGGCTACTGAAAAGAATCACGTAGCTTTGTCAGACCTTCATACAGAAGAAAAGTGGTTTTCAAAGACACATCCCTCCCAGCAGTATGTTTGCCTATAATGAATAATACAAAATTCATGATACTTTCTCTGAGGGAGGAAGCAATGCCATTTTACATAGAACAGGTGAGTTAATTCTCATATCTGACTTCTGTTGCCTTATTAGGAAGCTGTGTTATGTAGTAATAGAAATCTACAAAAGAAAAAAAGACATAAAAACTCTGGATAAGAAGTCGCAGCCTCGTTAAGGATATAGAATAGCTAACCTCTTGAAGTTCAACAAGACCAAGTGCAAGGTCCTGCATCTGGCTTGAGGCAATCTCAAGCACCAATATAGGCTGGGCAGTGACTGGCTGGAGACCAGCACTGAGGAGAGGGACTTGGGGGGTGCTGGTGGATGGGAATCTCAATAAGAGCCATCAGTGTGCTCTTGCTGCCCAGAGAGCAACCAGAGCCTGGGCTGCAGCAAGAGAATTCTGGGCAGCAGGGTGAGGGAAGCTATCCTCTCCCTCTACTCTGCTCTGGTGAGACCCCACCTGAAGTACTGCATCCAGTTCTGGAGCCACTACTACAGGGGGGCTATGGATGTGCTGGAAGGTGTCCACAGAAGGGCCAAGAGGATGATCAAAGAACTGGAACACCTCTGCTATGAGGATAGACTGAGGGAGTTGGGGCTGTCCAGTCTATAGAGGAGAAGGCTCCCAGATGACCTAATTGTGACCTTTCAGTATCTTAAGGGAACCTTCAAGAAAGCTGGGGAGGGACTTTTAAGGATGTGAGGTAGCCATAGGACTAGGGGGAATGAAATAAAGCTAGAAATGGGTAGATTCAGACTGGATCTTAGGAAAAAGTTCTTCAGCATGAAGGCAGTGAGACCCTGAAAGGGGTTGCCCAGGGAGGTTTTTGAAGCTCCATCCTTGGGGGTGTTTAAGGCCAAGTTGGCTGAGCCTTACCTAGTGTGAGGTGTCCATGCCCATGGCAGAGGGTTTGGAACTAGATGCTCCTTGTGGTCCCTTCCAACCCTGACAGATTCTGTTACTCTACTCTATCTCCCTTCTGTGACTATTTTTGAAACTGTGCATCCTAAATGCCAAGTGTCAAATTAGTGAAAAAAAAAATAATGTCTGTGGAAAAACAGGACTTTTGGCTTAGCCAGAGATGGTTTTCTGGTAGTTTTATTCAGACACAGACTATATTCCCATATTTGTCTACTGCTTAGTCATTAAAATAAGACAGACAAGTCACAAAATGCTAACATCTCTGACAAGGTGAAAACCACACTGCTGTGTGGTAGCCAGTTCTGCCCTCTGTCAGTAATACTGTGTACATCTGATTTCAGTCAATTGTGACTCAAATCACCTGATCTTTTGCCAGTCCTTAGAATATATTTATGGTAGCAATTTGTGACTATGCTGAAACTGCAGAAGTTATAGATACCTGCACAAGTAAAAAATCCTTCATTAAGACTACTTTCGTTATTTATGGGGTTTTTTTTCTGTCTCATAATCAAACTTTCTAGATTTGTTCCAACTAAAGTTGATCTAAGGTTCAGTTCATTGGTATTCTTCCTCAGCTCCATCAAATCATTTGGGATTTGCATAGCCTTCCAGAATGTTATCTAAGGATAAAGCATCTATTTAACATTAACCTGTTCATAATCGTGAAAAGAATGAGTAAAATTCACCCATCTACTAGAAACTGAAAAAAAAAAAAAGTTGGTAAAATTCATATTTTGAAGATATTTGTCTTAACTATCTAGGCAGCCTTTTAGCTTAAACTGCTCTTGTACTTGTAAGTAGCTGAATCCCAACCGTAGCTCTTAAAGCTTGGCAATAGAATACAGTCCAAAGTAGTAGTTACCGAGACCTTCTAGTGATCAGTGCCTGGAATGAGAATGGAGAAAGATGATCAGACAGTGGTACACTCAAAACTGGATAGAAGACAGCATAATCTAGAAGATTTTTTTTTTTTAAAGGAAGAAATATAAGGAATATGGCAAAGAGTAACTGAAAAGAAGACAGATTCTTGTGAACAGAATGAGTGGTAGATAAGGGGGGTTACTAGAAACTCCCTGGGCAGAAATGCATTTTCTGGAGACAGAATATGAATGAAATTAGTATCATCCTGTTTAAATTATATAGGATCAATTTTTCTTAACCTTCATTTTACTAATTCTTAGTAGGATGAGATTTATCTCCTCCGATTTTACTTTCTAAAACATAGATAAGGAAGGGTCATCTACCATAGCGGTGTGAGAAACTCCAAAGAGTGATCTATCCCAGATTTATTCAGATTAGATCCAGGTATAATAAGAGTAAATTGGTATAAATTACAGTTCTAACGATTTACAATGGGGAGAGAAAAGAGACAAAGACAAAGTCTTCATGTTCCCACTGTTATTGTTAAGGAACAGAGCTACTAATTGTATCTACATCTTGCAGTACAGTGCTCTGTCAGTGACACGTTAGTTAAAGGTTAGCTACAAATTAACTGATAAAGAATTTAAATTGAAATGAGGAAGAGAGATGAAATGAAGAGAAAAAAAAGATATGTGGTGGCGTAACTGCTACTGTAAAAGTGGTGTAGGAGCATGCATATGGAGAATGGTTTTAGTCATGGTAAATTCATTGCTGGATGCATTCACATAACGCAAAGTACTGCTGTATAGAGAGTCAGCTATTACAGCTATAAGGTGCAATGCTGTGTTACAACTAATTAGCCACATGTCCCTAACAGCTCTGTCAATCACTTTTGATTTTCAAGTTAGTTCAATTATGGCTTGGTAGTGCACATGTACCGCAAGTGACAAGATTTTATCACCTCAGTGTGATCCTTCAATCATAAGACCTTTGTTTCTTTGAAAGGTGCTGGCATATTAAGATGCTAGAGAAGTTCAGAAATGTTTTTGGGTTTTTTTAATGACTACACAGAAAATGCAGAGTATTTTCAGCACAGAACTGCTTCTAAGCAGTTCTTTGCACTATTTTAAGCTGCCTGTGCAAACACAAACTCAGGAAATGTCTCTCTAGACAAAACCCTTTCCAAATTTAAAAAAGAAATAAAACTCAAAACCACTGTGGGAGCTGAGGAAGGGAGTCAGCTAGACTTGAACAACATATCTCTTGAGCGCATCCCCACGTACCCCTGACGCAGAAAGATTAAGATGGAAACAGTTAGAATATGCTCACCTTTTGTAACATTTGTGCAGAAGCATAGCAAACTTAGAACAAAGAGCTAAAAGTAGTCTGTGCCAAAATAGCCAATGCCTCAATGTCATCCAAGAAGAACATTAGAAATAATATGCTGTTCAATCATGGTATTCTTTAACTTGTAGAGTTGCTCATAAAAGACTGCTGTTAAGAGCAATAAATGTCTGATTGACTATGACATTCACGTATCCTTCTCTTGCTGTTTTTGTCTGTCGCTACCACAGTGACAACCATAAAAAAAATCTTCTGAACTGTTTTGCTGATATTGAATCATAGAATCAGTCAGGGTTGGAAGGGACCACAAGGATCATCTAGTTCCAACCCCCTGCCATGGGCAAGGACACCCTACCCTAGATCAGGCTGGCCACAGCCTCATCAAGCCTGGCTGTAAACACCTTCAGGAATGTGGCCCCAACCACCTCCCTAGGCAACTCACTCCAGGGTCTCACCACTCTCATGCTGCTTCAGTTTGCCACTTCAGTTTACGAGAAGCCTTCTTCACCTGTGTAAAGCAAGATAAATTCACATTTTTAAGGTTTTACTTGCTCTTATAAAACCCCAAACCACCAAAACCCAAAAGTCCCCAAAGCACATAAACAATAAGTTATCCATTGTTCAGCTTTCTTTTTCTTACTGTTTATCTATTTAATACAGAAAGTCTCAGATACATTTTTAGTATACAAAAGTAGGACTTTTTGGACAGTATCGAAATCATAGCTGTTCTTAATTTACTTGCATAAACTACTTTTTACAATTACGAGCAGGTATGATTATTAATATTAATATTTATAAAGACTCTGGTTTCTATGGTAAATGTCAGACTGATAACTCTTCATTTTATATCTTCCCTCTTATCTATTTCCTTCTTTCTCAAACACCATTCTGGAAAAAAAAAATAAATAAAATAATAAAGCCTGGACGTGGAAATGTAGATCAGCTATATTGAATTTCTTGATCTTACTAAAGCCATGATACGGTAAATAACTCTTTGAAAGATAACGTTGGCCAAGTCAAGTCTTTATTTGGCAGACTCTCAAAATGCTCATCAGAGGACCATCTATCAACCACAGAAAACAGCTTCAACTGGAAACAACTAAAATAAATTTGAGAATAGGTAGTAAAGTCTGAGTAATACACTGCAAATGTTCACTGCTAATGGGAAAAGTTTTGAAATAGATGCTTTTCTGTTTGCAAATACTGATAAAGCATCCTAACTGGATAGGATCAGATTAGTAAATCGATTTTAAGATGCCTTTCATTTTCTTGTTTGGAGTTTTCCTACTATTAATCTGCCAACATTTATAGAAGGCATGATGTGGGAAGCCTAAAATTGGCTGCAAACAAGTCTCCTGTAATTATACTTTATATTAATGTTTGTATATATTTACACATGCGTGCATATGTAAAGCCATGTGTTCATTTAAAAAAAAAAAATCTCTCAGCTGATATACAAATATCAGCTTGACTTAATTAATGTAATATTAAAAATCTAATTTAAGCAAGTTAATGAGTGTGGTGGTTTAGCAGTTACCTGCCCCCCCCCCCCCCCTTTTTAAATAAACC
>VWZI01010631.1:96350-113771 GCA_013396835.1 Psilopogon haemacephalus
GGCCCACTTTAAACAGACAGTGCTATTGTTAAGGTTTACTTACATCAAGTCCTGCTACACTAGCAGCCTCCAAATAAGCATCATTCTGCTGGCCCACAAGCTGTATATAGTTGGGGTGACCCCTGCGCTCAAGCCACTCTCCAACACACCACCTCTCTGGGCAGACCATTGCAATGGCAAATAACTCTCTGTGAAGAACTTCCTCCTAACATCCAGCCTATACCTCCCCTGGCACAACTTGAGACTGTCCCCCCTTGTTCTTTTGCTGGTTGCCTGGGAAAGAGACCAACACCCGCCTGGCTACAACCTCCTTTCTGTTGGTTGTAGACAGCAATGACGTCTGCCCTGAGCCTCCTCTTCTCCAGACCAAACATCCGCAGCTCCCTCAGCCTCTCCTCACAGGGCTGTGCTCCAGGCCCCTCACCAGCTTCATCACCCTTCTCAGGACATACTCCAGTACTTCAACATCTCTCTGGTATGAAACACACGTTTGTGAAACAAACATTACTTTTAAGGGATTTATATTAAATGTATCATCAATAAGACATACATTTATATATGAAATAGGAGGTTTATAAGATTTATACAAAAGTAGCAGCTACATTTAAGAAATCAGAAGAATTTAGCTAACCGTACTTTGCAGCCTCTTTGCTATGTGGGTTGAAGTGGTGTTGATGTGTGTAAGGAATCAACAAGATTCTCTGCTTTCCTTGAGTGCAGGCAGGAATGTACACGTGTTTAATAACTGCTGCTGCTTCTTATGAGAAAGTCATAGAATCATAGAATGGTTTAGGTCGGAAGTGACCTCAAAGATTATCCAGTCCCAGCCCCCTGCCATAGACAGGGACACTTCCCACTAGAACATGTCACTCAAGGCCTCCTCCAGCCTGGCCTTGAACACCTCCAGGGAGGAAGCAGCTGCAACCTCCCTGGGCAACCCATTCTAGTGTCTCACCACCCTCACTGTAAAGAACTTCCTCCTAAGACTACCTGCTGAATAAAGGAATGGGGCACATGAAACTCCAGTGCATCAGCAATGTGAGTATTGTGTCGGTAACTTGGTTAATTGGTTTGCACACTCTGCACCAGTCTCCTGAAGGAAAACTGATACCCATAGAACTTTGTCCACCCAGAAAGCTTTTGAGTATAGTCCAGTTGCTTTGTCTTTAGCCAGTAAACTACAAAGTCTAAATTTCTCTAGAAACTCAGTTATTCTGTTGGTTGCTAAGTTTTATCATATTTGCTCTGGGTGTCAGGGTTGGAAGGGACCCAAAGAGGTCATTGAGTCCAATGTCATATTCAGTCCTGACCTTCTAGCATTGGAAGTACTCCTCTGAAGTAAGATTCTCATTTTTAAGCAGACAGTATTTCCATTTCCTAAAAAAAAAAAAAAAATCTACTCCTTATTTGATCCAGTTTTCCTGGATCAGCAATGAATAAGTTTTCAATATATTCAATGGAATAATGAATATTCATGTGTCACATGAATGTATGCATATAACATTAAAATATGCATATAACATATTCAGTGTCAGCATCTGATGGAGTTCTTTGTTGCCTTTCTCCCTTCTCTCTTCCTCTGACTTTCTTCTCTGCTAAAGAGTTGGTGATTAGCATAAAGACAATTATCTGTTTTGTGTAAGAATGAAACAAAAGCCATCCGTACAGAATAATGCTTCTTTCTCTATTTTAAAATTATACTATTAAAAAAGTAATCAGTTCCTTGCCTTCCTAAGAGATGTAAAAAATGCTGAATCTTTCAATAAAGGCTTTTCCATACAACTTGCAATTGTATAGCTCCAGAGTACACACATAGAAACTTGATTACCAAGCAGAATGAAATTTATATTTTTGCTTATCCTGTCTCCAAGACAGAATTTCTAAATTGTAATTAGCACCTTAATATGGCAGGCTACAGTACTGCATCCAGTTCTGGAGCCACTATTACAAGAGGGATATAAATGTGCTGGAAGGCGTCCAGAGAAAGGCCATGAGGATGATCAGAGGGCTGGAGCACCTCTGCTATGAGGAGAGACTGAAAGAGTTGGGGCTGTTCAGTCTGGAGAAGAGATGACCTTATTGTGGCCTTTCAGTATCTTAAGGGGGCCTACAGAAAAGTTGGGGAAGGACTTTTGAGGCTATCGGGTAGTGATAAGACAGGGGAGAATGGAACAAAGATAGAAAAGGGTAGATTCAGGCTGCATGTTAGGAAGAAGTTCTTCACCATGAAGATGGTGAGAGCCTGGAAGGGGTTGCCCAGGGAGGTGGTGGAAGCCCCATCCCTGGAGGTGTTTAAGGCCAGGCTGGATGAGCCTGCTCTAGTGTGAGGTGTCCCTGCCCATGGCAGGGGATTGGAACTAGATGCTCCTTGTGATCCCTTCCAACCCTGACAGATTCTATGATTCTACTCTTTCTCCCTTCTGTGACTATTTTTTGCTGCTGCCAGTCTGAAGTTTCATGAAAGTTCCTAATGTTTTCCCATAGATATCTTCACCAAAACATTGTTAGGGAATTACTCCTGGCAAAATACAAGCTACTGCATCCAACATCAGCTGTGATAGTCACACCGGTTTCTCACATGGCTTTGTACAATTATAATCATATTTTACATATAGTGAAATGCCTGATGCCCAGTTTATAGCTTTATAAATTTATCTAAGAGAGTACATAAACATGAAGACACCATGGATGTTGGAAACTTACTTATTCCTTGGGAAGATGGAGAAAGACTAATGATTATTTTTCTCGTTTATCCCCATGTACTCTAGATTTGCTATGCACAACAATTTAGGCAAACACAACACAGGCAAGCAAAGAAACATCAATTTAGGAAGCAAATATTTATGCAATTAAGGAAGTTAAGTACGTATTTATAGCTCCACTTTTTAGCACAAATATTCCAAATAGATTTTTATTACTAGATCATGCTAGACATCAAAAGTAAAGGTAATGTTTTAGAACCACAGAGGCTCTCGACTTCAGTGAAGTCTTAATAATCCACAGGAGGTGAGAAAGATGAAAACATTTGAATGAACAAGTGAAAAAAAGGTGTTTTAAATTGATGGAAGCTTTTATTATAGGATTGTATGATGTTAAGGATTAGAAAGAACCTCTGAAGATCGATGAGTCTAAACCTTCTGCCAGAGCAGGACCATAAAATCTAGCTCAGGTCACAGAGGAATGCATCCAGACAGGCTTTGAAAGTCTCCAGAGGACAGTCCACAGCCTCTCTGGGGAGCCTGTTCCAGTGCTCTGGGACCCTTACAGTAAAGTTACCCCTTGTGTTGAGGTGGAACTTCCTGTGCTGTAATTTGTACCCATTGCCCCTTGTCCTATCACAGGTTGCAACTGAGTGGAGTTTGTCCCCTCTCTCTTGACCTCCAGCCCTCATATATTTATAAACTTTGATTAGATCTCCTCTAAGTCTTCTCTTCACCAGACCAAAAAGCCTCTCTTTACAGGGCAGTGCTCATAGGGCATGTGCTCCAGCCCCTTAATCATCTTCTTTTGACTGGAAAAGAAAACCAGAGAAATATTCATTCTTTCTATGCAGTGTGAACAAAATACTTTGCAGAGGCACTTCTCCAATGGCAGTGCATTTTCTGTTTGAGTAGAGTTTTCTACACTACTATCATCTAAGTGGTGACACGGCTTTGATTCCTGTCTTCTCCCTCATATTTTTCATGCAGGGAAAAAAATGACAAGCCTTGTTCTTTGGAAATATGCTTTTTTAATATACCTTTTTTTTTTTTAAGTTGTGCTGGTTTGAGGCTAATTGGAATATTTTATTGAGAAAAATTAGATTGTAGGCTGTGAAGAGAAAATAATGGTGATGCCTCCTTCACTCATAGGTTTGCTGAGATGTACAGAAGCAAGGACATAAACATAGATAATACAGTGTCTGAGCTCTGTCTGTTGGTATTTTTCTCCCTGGCTTCTAGCTGGATCTGTGTAACTCAACTAATCAATTCCGCTTCTAACCTCCCTCAAAAAACTTTCCAGTTCACCTTGCATGTAAGGTAGATTCTGGGATAAGGTTGGGAGGAGAGAAGGTAAAAGGGTGGGTGGAAACCCCTTTTGGGGACTCTGATTTCTGGGAGGAGTATTGTGTTTCTGTAATACTTTTAACTTGCATAATTCTGTATATTGCTGTAAATATTTATAATATATTATAAATATCTATTTGCATATTGTGCTAAGCTGTGAATATGAAGCTTCATTCTTTAACTTCCAGCTGGCTGAGTCTAGTCCTGCTGAATTCAAATGTGTGTGGGGGCAAATAATTCCCAAACCATCACATTAGTCAATCTGATTTACTTTTAGATAAGTAAGGAAAATGATAAAAAGTGGACATCTTTCTAATGGATGCTTCATGACAGCAAAATGAGAAGAAAAAACTCTGAATTTGAGATTCTGTGTTTATGCATTTCTTGTACTTCCTCTCCGTGCTGAGTGTTCTGACAGAAGAAAAGGAATTACAGATTCATTTACAGACTCCCTAAGTCCCAGGTTTCAGAAAGAAAAACAGTAAAAGAAATGGAGTGAAAATATGAGGCTAATGAAAAAAAATAGAGAATAAAAAAGGGATCATGGTTTTAATAAGAATAGCTTGCACAGAACAGTAGCACATCTTAGCAGCAAGAAGTGAAAAGAGCAATAACCAGCATTAATAATGAGAATATTAGTAATATAATGAATGACCATTTATTATGACAAGGATGGGATTATGGCATCCTGGCCAGTATCAGGAATAGTGTGGCCAGATGGACAAGGGAGATTATCCTTCCCCTGTGCTTGGCACTGGTCCTCCACATCTTGAGTCCTGTGTCCAGTTCTGGTCCCCTCAATTCAAGAGAGATATTGAGGTACTGGAATGTGTCCAGAGAATGGCAACAAAGCTGGTGAGGGGCCTGGAGCACAGCCCTGTAAGGAGAGACTGAGGGAGCTCTGGTTGTCTAGTCTGGAGAAGAGGAGGCTCAGGGGTGACTTTATTGCTGCCTACAACTACCTGAAGGGAGGTTGTAGCCAAGTGGGGTTGGTCTCTTCTCCCAGGTGACCAGTAACAGAACAAGAGGACACAGTCTCAAGTGGTGCCAGGGGAAGTATAGGCTGGATGTTAGGAGGAAGTTCTGCACAGAGAGTGATTTGCTTTGGAATGGGCTGCCCTGGGAGGTGGTGGATTTATTGTCCCTGGATGTGTTCAAGAAAAGACTGGATAGAGCACTTAGTGCTATGGCCTAGTTGACTGGATAGGGCTGGGTGATAGGTTGGATTGGATGATCTTGGAGGTCTCTTCCAATCTGGCTTCTATTCTATTCTATTCAAATGAAATCTCACACATCTGTAATTTACTTCTTCTGGCACGTATATAAATCAGACTCTCCACGGGGTCCTGCAGAAGGAGTAGACAGTTACTCCAGTTCTTGGTGATCTGAGGGAAAGTGTTAAGTGTTTTGTCTTCTTATTTTGAGCTGCCTCAAGAAAAATTTTAAGATCTTAATGAACTTTATCAGCATTTAGAGCAAATGGAGATTTTAGTTCTATTATCTACACAGGATTTTCACTTGGGTCATGAAAATCAATGCTGACTAGCCTGATTGGATTTGGGCTTCAATTAACCTTTTGACTTGTAAATTGCTGTGTTTGGGCTTAATCCTTATCACACTTTGGATTTATTTCTGGGATTAATATTTTCGTTGCTGTTTATTTGTAATGCAGGAGTGCCTACAATTGTACTACATTTCCTTTACACTATTAGGTAGCTTCTTGGGAAAAAAATAAATTCGAAGGGTTTGCAAATTTAATGAAGGTGATGGACTTCCAGCTTTTGTTAAGGTGATATAAACTGGGATTCACGGAAGAGTGACCATGCTTTACTTTAATATTTGGGTGTCTTTTTTTTAAGAAGATCTGTATTTATTTCCCAAATCAGATGTAGAACAAAGAGGGGCCTTTTTGTACAACTCTTGATCCTTCCATAAAGAATCACCCATGTAAGTGACACCTATGTAATGTGTAAATAAATGTAGGCATTTTCATGACTACATGCTGCATTGATGCAATCAGTGCAATGAAAAATGTTGTAAGAAGAACTGCCCACTTCATGCTTCTTAAAACAAATCAGGATCAAAATATTTTATCAACTCATTAATTTGATACCTATCTAGCAGGCAGTCAGTGATTTATGCGGTATCAATATTTGCAACAGCATGATTATGATACTGGGCTGCAGCAAGAGCAGTGTGGCCAGCAGGGCAAGTGAGGGGATTCTGCCCCTTTGCTCTGCTCTTATCAGACCCCAGCTAGAGTATTGTGTGCAGTTCTGGAGCCCCCAACACAAGAAGGACATGGAACTGTTGTGATGGCTCCAGAGGAGGGCCACAAAGATGCTCAGAGGGCTGCAGCAGCTCTGCTATGAGGACAGGCTATGAGAGTTGGGGCTCTTCAGCCTGGAGAAGAGAAGGCTTTGAGGAGACCTTGTAGTAGCCTTCCAGTATCTGAAAGGGGCCTACAGGAAGTCTAGGGAGGGACTAGTGACAAGGTCTTGTTATGACAGGATGAGGAGTAATGGGTATAAAGTGGCAGAGGGAAATTTAAACAGGATGTTAGGAGGAAGTTCTTTCCAGTGAGGGTAGTGAATCACTGGCACAGGTTGCCCAGGGAGGCTGTGGCTGCTCACTCCCTGGAGGTGCTCAAGGCGAGGTTGGATGAGGCCTTGAGTGACCTGTTCTAGTAGGAGGAGATGTCCCTGCCTATGGCAGGGGGTTGGAACTAGATGATCTTTAAGGTCTCTTCCAACCTGAGCCATTCTACGATTCCATGATTCATATAAATCTTTATATTAGAAACTTGTAAGAAACACCCTCCTATAACCACTTCCAGAATGCTGTAGCCTCACACCCATACAGACACAGAATGCAGTGCAGTTGCTCTCACAGGCAATGCAGGCTATAACCACACACACCCAATTTCCTGGCTGTGTGGATCCTCCCACACGCACATGGGAGATGTGGGTGCTCCAGCTTTATACCAACCTGTGCTAACACAAACAATGTCACACTCACCCACAGGTGCCAGGATTCAAGCATGACACAGCATGTAACAGCTCTTGAGTGGCTGAGACAAACGTCCTGTTGCCTTCAGGCCATTTCCAGCAGCAACTGCTGCTCTTTTGCACTTGTATGTTTCTCCCTCATAAATTATACGACTTACATTTTTGATAATTCTCATACCTCATATGATTGCATGAGGCTAAGTGGAATATTTTAATTTCCAACCTAAACCATTCTATGATTTTCTCATTGTCTTATAAACAACTTAGTCTAGGCTAGGGTAGGGTGTCCCTGCCCATGGCAGAGACTAGATGATCGCTGTGGTCCCTTCCAACCCTGATTGATTATATGAGTTTATGATTTTCCCACTGTCTTGTAAGCAACTTAGAGCAAACTTAGAGCATTTTCCGATTGTTTTATAAACAACTTACAGCATGTTCCAATTGTCTTACGAACATCTTAGAGCACACAGAGCATTTCCCCATGGTCTTACAAGCAACTTAGAGCAAACTTAGAGCATTTTCCCATTGTTTTATAAACAACTTACAGCATGTTCCAATTGTCTTACGAACATCTTAGAGCACACAGAGCATTTCCCCATGGTCTTACAAGCAACTTAGAGCAAACTTAGAGCATTTTCCCATTGTCTTACAAGCAACTTAGAACAAACTTAGAGCATTTTCCCATTGTCTTACAAGCAACTTAGAACCAACTTAGAGCATTTTCCCATTGTCTTACAAGCAACTTAGAACCAACTTAGAGCATTTTCCCATTGTCTTACAAGCAACTTAGAACCAACTTAGAGCATTTTCCCATTGTCTTACAAGCAACTTAGAACCAACTTAGAGCATTTTCCCATTGTCTTACAAGCAACTTAGAACCAACTTAGNTAGATGATCCTTGTGGTCCCTTCCAACCCTGACTGATTCTATGATTGATTCTATAAATGAGATCATTGGCTGTGAAAAGAACACATAGTGATGTCTGTATTACCCACTCGTGCTGCTGGGACATGGAAAATCTGGGACACAAATAGAATCATAGAATCATAGAATGATTTAGGTTGGAAGAGACCTCAAAGATCATCCAGTTCCAAACCCCCTGCCATAGGCAGGGACACCTCCCACTAGAACAGGTTGCTCAAGGCCTCATCCAACATGGCCTTGAACAGTCTCTGCCTGGCTTTTGCCATATTAACTCCTGTGCCTGACTGTCCTTAGCTATAATGTCATAAGTTTCACCACTGCCCCCTGTTTTCACAAAACTATATGCCTACTGGAGCCAAGGGTCTTTGCTCCATCGAGTCACAAAAAAATTCACTGAGTCAGGAACCTCCTGCTCCCACACATTCCCACACATTCCCAACTAACCATTCTGCTTCTAACACCTCTTGCTGACCTTTCCAGATCACCTTGCAGGTAAGGGAGATTCTGAAATATGTAAGAAATTGCTTTAATCTACCTTGCAGGGGAAAGAGACTGAAAATTTAAAGATTTAGGTTTGTTCGATGTCAACTGGAGAATTATTTTAACTTGTACTTTCAACCAACTAATCCAGGAAACTTTAAAAAAAAAAGTCACTGTTATTCAATATTTATTATTGAAGATCAGCCCCTGACAATCAGTCTCAGTCAGGTTTTGCTTATACACTGAGCTGAGTCAAAGAGGAAGGAATGACAAGGACATCCACACAGCTTCTTCCAGACACAGTTCATGATCCTGTCAGCACTTCCAAATTTTCTGAGGACTTCTTTAGCCTTCAGCCACATAGTAACAGCCAACTTGGATAAATGTCATGTGGTTTATCCTAAATCCAGATTGTCTCAAACGTTCATATGATAGAATTAATCATCCATGCACCTGGAAGCAACACTTTAGGTTTATTTATTAGACAAAAGGACTGCATCACATAATGCCTAATGCCTCCTGAATCCCTGGAGGTGTCTGGGGCCAGACTGGATGAGGCTGTGGGCAGCCTGATCTAGGGTAGGGTGTCCCTGTCCATGGAAGGGTTTGGAGCTAGATAAACCTTGTGGTCCCTTCCAACCCTGACTGATTCTATGATTCTATGATTCATAATGCAAGTGTTCATGCTACTTGAGAATGAATAAAGGAAAAACTACCAAAAGTTTTTGTTTGTTCATTGACTTCACTGAAAAAAAAAATAAAAACCTTTCAACCCTGTAGAAAACTATTGGTGTAGACAAATCATCAGGCACACAGATAAAGCATTTATTCTGCCTGACATGCACTGCTACCAGCAGTAAATTAGGACAGCCCAGAGGTCACACAGAGAATCTATATGTAGCTAAATAAAAACTATTAATCACAAAGGAGTGTATTTGTTGACTAATGGCTTCTTTACTTTTTCTCCTTATATCTGGTTTCAAGTACCCTTCACTCACTCAAATTGTGAAAATATGCTAACAAATTATATGGCATGTACTAACAACTACCTACCTTTTGAAAAAGAGGGTGGTATTGGGAGAAAATGGAGACTAGCAGTTGGATAGGGAACCTTTATTAATGCTTACATAAACTAGCAGCTAGATCTACAGTGCAATCAAGTAACAGCAAGAATGGAATCAAGTTTCATACGGAGCTAAAATCTAAGGTACCAAGAATGAAAAGCTGTAGATAGGCCCAGAGAACAGAAAATGTTAAAAGAACACATGCAAAGTTAACTCAGGTACGGAGTGTGGCAGAGACATCTGACATAAACCTGAAATTAAATACATAGGAAAGTTTCATTTTTATTCCAAATGTTTGTGAAAATGTCTCTTAAGACATGAAGATCATAGAATCATAGAATCAGTCAGGGTTGGAAGGGACCACAAGAATCATCTAGTTCCACCCCCCTGCCATGCCCAGGGACACCCTACCCTAGATCAGGCTGCCCACAGCCTCATCCAGCCTGGCCTTAAACACCTCCAGGGATGTGGCCCCAACCACCAAACTGGGCAACCCATTCCAGGGCCTCACCACTCTCATGCTGAAGAATTTCCTCCTCACATCCAATCTGAATCTCCCCACCTCCAGCTTTGCTCCATTCCCCCTAGTTCTATCACTACCTGCTAACCTCAAAAGCCCCTCTCCAGCTTTTCTGTAGGACCCCTTTCAGATACTGGAATGAATGCGTTTAGTCGAAGACAAATAGATCAAAATTTCTGTGTAACTTAGCTACCTAAAAGCAGAGTTTTAGAATGATCTCTTCAACACAAAGCCTCATACAGTTTTCAGATAAAGAGTTATTTCTTAGTCTTCCAGTATTCAGATGAACAAAGATTAAGTTAACTGTAAATTGACATTTCATAATCTGTGACCTTATGCTGAGATGGCTGTGAGACGTTCTATGACTTGGCAGTGTTCATTTACAACTCTACAAACCTCACTTGCAATTGTCAGTTTTATCTAATGAAAGTTCTGTGATATATTAGAAGCTATATTGCAGTGCTTACAGCAATACTGGCATTACAAGTTTATTTCCTTTATATCTGTCCTGGTGTAATTTCTAACGGGCTGAATAAATAGATAATGATGGTAGGATGTTCTGATAAAGCAAAATGAAACAAAAGAATAAGGCATGAGATGCTTCTTTCCTTCAAGCAAACTTAAAGTAAAGCAACTGATGTGGTTCGATTACAAACATGCACAGATCTGGCAGCAGCTACAAAATTCGGAACCAATTTTCCTGATCAAAACTCCTAACTTCCTTCAGGACATTGTCTGACATCGAATTGGTCAGGACATCACATTGGTCAGCAGCATATTCTAAGTGCTGTTTTACCTGCAACACTTTATCATTCTGGCTGCAGACAATAAAGGATGATCCAATACGCTGCAACAGACATAAGGAATTTTCTGGTTAGCAGCTAGTCCAAATGTCATCTGAAGCGATGCACTTTCTTTCCTTCTGCGAGCTGCAAGACAGTTTCAGCTTCACACACGCACAATGTACTTTAGATTTGTGGCTTGCCAATGTTTGAAAAAAATATGCTTACAGCAGTACAGTGTGATGCATTGTGGTTTCAAATGCTATGCCACCTTAGTTAACCCTACATGTTCTTCTATCATGTATGGCAATAAATCACAGGTAGTGTCCCTGCAAGCTTCTTCACTTTCACCAAATAATCTTACCCTTGCTGTGATGTCCTTCATGGCCTCTCATCCTAATCCACTTTTCCCTTTTTTTTTCTTTCATCATCTTTTCTAGTAAGGGCAAGATGTTTTTAAGATTTAGGAATCAAAAAATTTCTCATTCCCTTACTCCCCTACAATTTGCTTGACAGTTACATTCATCTACCTGAGTTGAGTCTATTTTGCCCATAATAGTAATTTTGTAGTGCTCTCCTTGTCTTGATCTTAACCCATGAGCCTTTAATTATATTTTCTCTCTGCTGTCCAGCTGATGGGGGAGTGATAGAGTGATGTGATTGACACCTGGCATAGAATCAAGGTCAACCTATCACAGCAGCAAAGGGTAAACTGAGATCCTGTGGACTAGAACCGAATGCAATAATAACTATGCACATATGGAAAGTCTAAATCATGCAGAGGGCAAATTGTGCAAAGATATTACAGAATCACGATCTCAGAAAATGGAAAGACAGTTGAATGGGAATATAGGCAGAATAAGGACTTAGTGTCTTAATCAGTGTCTGATCTGCAATAGGACAGTCAGAAATGTGTGTGTATATATATATACACAGACACATATATACATACATACATATATGTATGTATATATATATACACATATAAATACATATATATGTATGTATATATACATGTATGTGTTTTTTATATATATATATACATACTTATACACACACACACATATATATATATATATACACACATATAGTAAGAGGACAAACTCAAAACCAAAAAAGGGGAACTATGAGATGGATACAGGCATACTGCTGAGAGTAACAAAGCAAAGAAACAATAAAAGACCAAGAATTAAAGAAGTTGCCACAAAATTAGCCAATTATTGAAAGAATATATGGCCTAATATATGGTAATGATGGCAAAATGTGAACTGGAGTGTGAACTATATACTATTAAGCTCTGCTTCTCATTACTTGGCAATGACTACATAAATGAGCAAAAAGCAAGAACATAGTAACATGAGAGGAGAAACAGAAAGGACTTGAAAGAAATGACACAAAACTTTAAATGACCCTTCCAGGTAAAAGGAGCAATAATTATAAGAAACAATGGCATAGGTCTCAAAATATTTTTTTCTCTCACAATTTCCATCTACTTTGCAGCCTTTCTGTTAAGTCTGAAGAACTCTCTTCCCAGAACAATATTTAGCTCCTAATCTTTCTTTCTGTACACTTAGATTTTTCCTTTATTTCTTTCAAAGCAAAGAACTTGTGCTGGTAATTTTTTTTTTTTTTTAAGCTGCAATTGTGATTAGATTCAGTTGCTAATATACCTTGAATATATAAATTTTAATCCCTCACATCATGGCTAAACATCTACCAAAAATATTTTATTATTTAATGGAAATTAACAAGTCAGTGTAAAATTTGCTGTCTGTAATGGGTAATGAATTGGAAAAGAGTTGTTGAATTCAGTATGAGTGGTTTTATTGAACTACAGGAAAACTGTAAACGTGTCCCACATTATTATATAGTTACTGTGTCCTTATAGTGCCTCAGTTAGAATCAGTGACTTCCATTGCATTAATTATTTAATGGATAAAATAGAAAATATAGGTCCTGCCATAAAACCAGGACTATTGACCTTTGGTATTCAGCTAAAATTCTACATAATTTCAAAATTATGTTGAATACGACAAGAAAAAAAAAAATTAATCCAAAGATAGAGTATTTATCTTCCTTGCTCTAACTGAAACAAATGGAGCTACTACACATTTTTCCAAGGTGAGAGATAACGAAAAATTGTATATAAAGAAGCAGCCAGTTCTGCTTCTAAGCAAAATGAATCAGAAATGAACACTGACTCCAATAGAAATCCAAAATGCTGCACCTAAGTTTAAACAATTAGTCAATGTCTGTTTTGCCCTGGATTTGCTAGCATTAGCTTGGTTAATTTCATAGAATCATAGAATGGTTTAGGTTGGAAGAGACCTCAAAGATCAGCCAGTTCCAACCCCCCACCACAGGCAGGGACACCTTCCACTAGAACAGGTTGCTCAAGGCCTCATCCAACCTGGCCTTTAATACCTCCAGGGAGGGAGCAGCCACAACCTCCCTGGGCAACCTGTGCCGGTGTCTCACCACCCTCACTGTGAAGAACTTCCTTCTAACATCCCGTTTAAATCTCCTCTCTGCCAGTTTAAACCCATCACCCCTCGTCTTGTCATTACAAGACCTTGTGAATAGTCCCTCCCCAGCCCTCCTGTAGGCCCCCTTCAGATATTGGAAGGCTACTATAAGGTCTCCTGGAAACCTTCTCTTCTCCAGGCTGAAAAGCCCCAACTCTCTCAACCTGTCCTCATAGCAGAGGTGCTCCAGCCCTCTGATCATCTTCGTGGCCCTTGCAAGTAAAGAAAGACAATCTATTCAAGCAGTGCTATTTCATGTACTGGTGGCCACATTTTCCTTCTAAGGGTACA
This sequence comes from Psilopogon haemacephalus, assembly GCA_013396835.1. NCBI lineage: Eukaryota > Metazoa > Chordata > Aves > Piciformes > Megalaimidae > Psilopogon > Psilopogon haemacephalus. Next base: position 109,991 of record VWZI01010631.1, read on the forward strand.
AATATAGGCAAAACGCACTGTGGGACTTCAGCTGAAAAGAAACAAATGTTTCCTATCTGTATCACAGTGCTCCGTCTTTTCTACTCTGGAAAGCATGCTCATCTATCCCACCAGCTACCTGATCTCCTGCATCTCACACTACATCTTGAAAAGCTGGAGAAAAAATGAAGCACTATGATGAGAATGTAGGAGCTGGCAGAAGCACAGCAAAGAGAAAAGAGGGAAATGCTTGCAGGAAACTGACTTAAAATGGCATGCAAGAACAATTACAAGTGCCTTTCTATTCTTGTACTGTCATGACTCTCCCAGACAAGGCAGCCTGATAAACCTTGAGACCATCAGCCTCTCAAACGACAACTGCAGTATGTGGCACTTTCAGCGTCACAGAACACGCTGCCAGCAAATGCTGCTTTGAAAGCTATTCATATTATGACACTTCCTTGCTTGTTGCTTGCAAATTTCACATGGCAGAAAGCATGTTGTGTAGACATTCATCAGTTCTCCAAGCGTATCTACTCCTCTTCCTTTTGACATTGCCTGCTCGGCAAGCCTGCCTCCTAAATAAGGACCAAAAGTGAAAAATACCAACTGATCCTTTGGCAAGTATTTTTTTCTCCTTTTGTTGGTCACATCTAACTTGAATTTATTTCTTTTTGGTGTTTTACTCTCTTATGACTATGCAAATGTATCTACAGATTTCTCACTCGTTACACAAGATGCAAAAAGAAAATAATCAACCACATCAACAAATACACTGCGAATACTGCAGGGCAGATCTACAACCACAAATGTCTTCCACTGCTGTATGGAGAATTAGCTTCACAAGGCAAAGCTCACTTTTGACACTGAATGAATAGGACAGGGGGAAAACAAAATCAACATCTTGAGAGAGACAGCACATGCATTTTGGTTCTCATTAGTTTTCAGTCTTAAGACTCATATAACTTAATCTTCATATTCTCAGTTATACAATGTGTAGCTATAAATTCTTTCCCCTCTTCAACAGAAGTAATGCTGTGCATTTTTTGATACCTACTCAGAAGGATTCAGAATTCAAGTAATCGAACACCCAAAGAATTGTGATCCTGTTACTTCTTAAATCCTCTTGAAAGACACTTGTGATACAGGCAAAAAACAACTGCCCTTTGAGGCACCTGTAGTGGAGGGGTAATTAATTAAATGCAAGATGGTATGCACCCTCAGCAAGTTTGCTGACAACACCAAGATCTGTGGTGCAGCAGACACACTGGAGGGCAGGGATGCTATCCAGAGGGACCTGGACAGGCTGCAGAGGTGGGCACAAGACAAGCTCAGGAGGTTCAACAAGGCCAAGTGCAAAGTCCTGCATCTGGGTTGAGGCAATCCCAAGCACAAAAACTGGCTGGACAGTGACTGTCTGGAGAGCAGCCCTGAGGAGAGGGACTTGGGGGTGATGGTGGACGAGAAGCTCAACATGAGGCAGCAGTATGCACTTGCAGCCCAGAAAGCCAAGCAGAGCCTGGGCTGCATCAGGAGAAGTGTGGCCAGCAGGTGAAGGGAGATGATTCTCCCCCTCTACTCTGCTCTGGTGAGACCACACCTGGAGTACTGTGTCCAGTTTTGGAGCCCTAATTCCAAGAGGGATGTGAACATGCTGAAGCGTGTGCAGAGAAGGACCACGAGGATGCTCAGAGGGCTGCAGCACCTCTGCTATGAGGAAAGACTGAGGGAGTTGGGGCTGTTCAGTCTGGAGAAGAGGAGGCTTCCAGGTGACCTTATTGTAGCCTTCCAGTATCTGAAGTGGGACTACAGAAAAGCTGAGGGAAGAATGGGGGAATGGAGCAAAGCTGGAGAGATTCAGACTGGACATGAGGAGGAAGTTCTTCAGGATGAGTGTAGTGAGAGCCTGGAATGGGTTGCCCAGGGAGGTAGTTAAGGCCACATCCCTGGAAGTTTTTAAGGCCAGACTGGCTGAGGCTGTGGGCAGCCTGATCTACAGTAGGGTGTCCCTGGGCATGGCAGAGGGGTTGGAACTAAATGACCCCTGTCATCTCTTCCAACCCTGACTGATTCTATGATTTTATGATTTTAAAAATATTATTATTTTTTATTAATTTTCAGTATTAAGGAGTCTCGTCCCTCTCTCCCTCTTCCCACAGATTTTAATAATAATTGGTTCTTCGCACGGTCATGGAAACATACAGATGATCGCATAGGATCTAGAACGTTTAAGAAATAACTAGCAATAGTACAATATTAATCGAACTGAAAGAGGTTCTTGTGGTCAATTACACTGCTTGTCCACTAGATGGACACAAGGAGCTCCTTTCTGCCTCAAGGCAGAAGGCAAGGATTCAATTAGATACAATTACGGAGTTTGGCTAAAGGCTTTGCTAAAGAGCTTTTGTGTATTTACTCACAAAAATTAGCACCTGACTCACAGGACAGCTTCAGACAACACTCCAACACTTTCAGGAGGTTTTGTGGCTGCCTTGTCAACCACTGAGGCTTCTAATTCTTCCCAGATTTCCCAGAGTGCTGGGGGAGAAGTAGACAACTTCTGGCCTGGTTCCAGTTCCTCAAGGTGATCTGTGTGGGCCTTCCAGGGCTTCTCATCTTAACAGGAGACTTTCAGGTGTAAGCAGGATGTCTTGGCAGATGTGCAGTCTTGGCATGGATGTCACTCTGGCTAAGCAAGTCTGTTGCATGAAGGCATTTATGCCTATTCCTGGTAATTTGAAGCAGTCTCTAGTCAAAGTAGCCCAAAGCACAGGGCTTGTTATTCAGCAGAGCTAGCTTATAGTTTTAGCATAGCATAGCAAAATGCAATAAGGCAGGAGAAGAATCATTGCCAGAAGCAGAGAGCGCATTAAGGCAGAGGCAGTAACAGCTGCTAGCACATTGTCTCTACCTGCTCATCTCTTTTTATCAACGTAGCTTGGGACCTAATGGGCCTTTGGACAAAGATTAGTCAATCAGAACGACATTCAGCCGAGCTTGACCATATTAGGTGAAGCCATAGGCTTACTTCAGCCAAATTTGTGGAAACACAGGTCTTGCATGAGGCAGGCACAAGTCAAGTGTATGTACTTTGTTTACCACACGATGTAAACGGGAGTAAAATGAGTCTGGGCAAACCAGAGTCCTTAGGCTCAGTGGCTCCATGTTCTTTGTCCTCTTTCCCATGGTTGCTTCTCCCCATAGTAGAAGGAGGGAGAACAGAAAGCATGCTGGGCAAGCCAGGACGTGGTAAAGCCTATTCTGGTCTAGCACAATAGTACTAAATCAAAGTAGTCAGAGAGTGGGCTACTTTGCAGCCCTGGCTTGGAGAAGAAGCAGCCAAGACTGCTTTATAAAGGGTGCTTCTGGGACCTACACTGAATATGGAAGTAGACTATAATGCACCAAAATTGATGTGAATTGCAAGACTCTCATCCTGGATAAATAGAGCTTGCACCTCTCTACTACTTTGAATTGCATCATATAGGCTTTTTACTCTCAATTAGATTTAGATTCATAATAAGCTAATTAATAAGTGCAAAAATTGCTCATATATGCATTGACACATGCACACATATATGGTATATATTTATTATTATATTATGATATTTTTTATGATTATATACATAAAATATAAAGGATTGTGAATAATGCTTTACCTCCACTGTTAAAAAAGTAAAAGAACAAATTCAACCTTTTCCTTGGGTATTACTGAGATTTGAAAATTATGTTGCTGGAGAAATAACTGTTTGTAGGTTGATAGTAAGATTAAAGGTTCAGTGGCAGTGTAATATGGATTTTC
>VWZI01010631.1:115142-138758 GCA_013396835.1 Psilopogon haemacephalus
AGAGAAGAGAAGAGGAGAGAAGAGAAGAGAAGAGAAGTCAGGTTGGAAGAGATTTCCACGATCATCCAGTCCAACCTATCACCCAGCCCTAGCCAACAGCACTAAGTGCTTCGCTCAGCCTTTTCTTGAACACCTCCAGGGATGGTGACTCCACCACCTCCCTGGGCAGCCCATTCCAATGGCAAATCACTCTCTCTGTGAAGAACTTCTTCCTAATGTCCAGCCTATACCTTTTAATAATCACAGTTATTGTTCAGTAAGAGATGGCACCAGAAACATCATTCTACTTATGTCTATAGCTACAAGTCATGAGCTAATTGAGAAGTAAATTATTTATGTTTCCCTATATATAGAGAGGGTAAGATTGTACCAAGGTGGACGACCTCACCAAATGGCTTTATCTCAGCATTAGTACTGCACTAAGTTTCTATATCAATGTACCCCTGAAGCATAAAGCCTTCATGTTTCAGCACAACTTTCTGAGTGAGAAGCTTTGGTCTTGCACCAACACAGCCTTGAAGTATCGTGTCAGATGAAAAGAGCATAGAGGAGGAGCAAAAGAAGAGAATAATTTTCAAGATGTGTAAATAATAATAGTGATTATTTATCAAAATGTTTTGGTAAAAACTCATATAGGAAAACGTGGAATTTAAAGTGTCTTGTTGGATCAATGGCATAACTTTCCCTTCCTTTCTTCTTTTGATTAGTAATAATGAAATTCATTCCTACTTCAGCATCTGGCTTGTTGGCACAGTTATTTGGAGTATTTTGCATTTTCCACAGATCATTCATGTATTTCTAACTAAGCTCTTCTGTACTTTCCATTTCCATGGGAATTTGTTCTGCCAGATCCTCTTTCTTGAGTGAACACTCTATCTAAAGACTGTTGAATTCAGTGGAAAAATGTATTTCTGATTTCAGCATTCATATCAAGACCTATATACCTTATAAATTGCACTTGCAGGCACTAGGGCAATCTCAAAATGAAGCATTGCCATCAGCTGGTGGGCAGAAACCTGTTCCACCAGTTGCACCTAACTATAAAGCCAGCAAGTAGGATTGGAGAGTTTTAGGAAGTTAATATGTTTTTAGGTGAAACAACCGCAGATACCACAGAATTTGTCAGGTTGGGAACGATCTTCGATATCATAGAGTCCAAGCCATCACCTAACACCTTCTAATTAATTAAACCATGGCACTAAGTGCCTCATTCAGCCTCTTTTTAACACCTCCAGGGATGGCAACTCCACCGCCTCTGAGGGCAGCCCATTCCAATGTCAATCACTCTTTCTCTGAAGAACTTCTTCTTAATATCCAGCCTAAACCTGCCATGGCACAGCTTGAGGCTGTGCTCTCCTGTTCTGTACCACTGAAAACTCTCTGTTTTTTAAATGCCATAAAAAAAAAAAAAAAAAAAAATCAAACAAGGAAATTAAATGCAATCTCTGCTCTTGCTTCTTCCTCTCTCCTTAGTTAACAGCTCTCTGGTTAAAGCATTTGTCTGGTATGAAAGCCAAGTTCAAAGCCTCTCCAAAAGGAGTGCTTCCACTAGAGGTGTCCACATCTGCAGTGCAGCCAGTCCAAAGACTTGAGGAGTAAATCACCCCCACATCCCCAGATGTGCAACATGAGAGGCGTGGGAATGTAGTGCTGCAGCCAGAGGCTTCATTCCTGCTCTACAGCCAGTGTGCCAGGGGCCACCAGCCATAAAAAGAGGAGAACGACCACACCCATGTCAATACAGTTGTGTACCTCTGGTTATTAGGTTGTTGCCTCTTGTAGAGTATCTTAGAGTTTGACTCCAGACTTGGGAAGTATTCTGGTGATATCTTTGTGAAAACAGACATTCTGTCACTAAATGTTACAGTTGACGTGTCACTGCTATTTGATGGGAAAACACTTCTGTTGAAAAATTCCTTTCTATTTACACGACACACTTAGAGGAAGTAGTGGGTGTAGTGGGACAGTGATCTCGGCAAATGCACAGAGAAAAATCAGTTAAATAAGCCCTGAGAAAACCATGAGCATGTAAAGGAGAGTTTTAAAAAGTAATCAATAGGAAGTCGATGTGAGTTCTGTTCCTAAGTCTTTTAGTGTGCTTGATACTGGTATCTTAAATCTTTATTTGGTTCAACTTTCTGACACCTGAAGGTTGCCAACACCAATGATGATTTCGATTCACTAGGAAATATTATTCTGTTCTTAGGGGGTAAATGTGGTAACCAGGATACTCTAAAGCAACAACTTTCTTAAAGCATGATAGTCAAAGAAGTCATCTGCTCACATGGTAAATCCACAATCACTCAATAATAGAATCATAGAATCATAGAATGGTTTAGGTTGGAAGAGACCTCAAAGATCATCCAGTTCCAACCCCCTGCCATAGGCAGGGACACCTCCCACTAGATCAGGTCGCTCAAGACCTCATCCAGCTTGGCCTTCAACACATCCAGGGAGGGAGCAGCCATAACCTCCTTGGGCAACCTGTTCCAATTTCTCAAAGTGAGAAACTACAACATTTTCTAGCAGAGTACAGAAGAGACATCTGAGATATTGTCAGGCAAATTAAGGTATTGACTCATCTGGCAGGTAATCCTGAGAATAAAGTGGATGACATAAAGGAGAAACCCTTGGAGGTGAAAGGTGAAACTTGTGGAGCTAGACATTGTTGTAAGTATAAAGATTCTAAGTGAAGTGTTGCACTTGAAAATCTCAGAGAACAATGCTCATTTTGGAGTCCTTCTACAGATGGGGGGGAAAAAAGGTGTGTGAAAGACACACACAGCCTAGTAATCTGCTTCTCTGTCCAATAACCATACAGATCAAGAATAAAATATTTTTGATTTGGAACGAAAACATTTTCACAACCACCCTGTAGAAATCACAGAACCACACAATCATTCTGCTTGGGGAAGACCCTTGATATCATCAAGTGTAACTGTTACACCAGCGTTGTCAAGTCTGCCACTAAAACACATCACTCAGCACCACAAATGTCAGGAAGTTCACAGGTATGGGGCAACAAAAATTTCTGAATCTAATCTCTTGACCACTTGTCTTGATCTGGAAGTTGGGAAGGAGATGCAGTTCTTTTGATCATTCCAATGAGTGAAATTAATGCACAAATGGAGTCATATATCAAGACAAGAGTATTAATTAAAGAGAGAGAATGGAGCAAAGGAAGGGAGGAAGGAGGGGAGGGAGGAAGGGAGGGAGGAAGGGAGGAAGGAAGGAAGGAAGGAAGGAAGGAAGAAAGGAAGGAAGGAAGGAAGGAAGGAAAGAAGGAAGGAAGGAAGGAAGGAGAGAAAGGGAAAGAGAAGGAAGAAAGAGAACAGGAGCGATACTTAGAAACCAAATGAAGAAAGAAGTCAAAGAAAAGGGAGAGAGAAAAGGGGAGAGAATGGAGAAAGAGAGAGCAGGAAAGATAATTACCACCCCATGGTCCTTCTTTGGTGGTCAGGGGGAAGAAACATTCCTGGGGTGCTTTCTCCAGCCTGAGATGTCCCAGGTGGTGTTCCCCACAACTAAGATGATAAGGCTCAAGGGTTTTATACTGTTCCTGGTTCGTTCATCATAACTCCACCTGGCCCATGCTCTTCTCACATTCCAGGGGTGACTTCTGGGAGGTCTTCCTATGTGCTTGCCAGGGTTGGCACCGAGTGGCTGCTGTCCTTCTTTGCTATCCACTGTCCACCACACCCTCTGGGTAGTTGCTATGTGCAGGTCATTCAAGATGATATTTGTTGAGACTCTTCTCAGTTCTTAATATAACCATCATGATCACAAAGGTGATTTACATGTTTAAGAGAGGATTCCCTCACCACTTTGCTGAAGACTGTGGGAAAACTCTAGTTGTTTTCAGCTAAAATCCTGAATGATCCTATGGGACTGCCATGACTATTTATGTTTTAAGCTTTATTATTATAGTATGCAGGATCACTATTTTCCTGGAAGAATCTTGGGATAGGGCTTTGTGGTTATTTGCTGTTAAGTGAAATGTCTAAATAAAAGTATTGTGGTTAGGCAGAAATAATGGAATATGTGGTGCACCATATAAGGATATATATTTTTTTCTCTCTCATTTTCAATAGTATTGTAGCTCCATTTCCAGTTTTGTGTTTGCATTTTCGAATCTGTAATTAATCGAGGGTTCATTTTATTGTACATTTGAGCTGAAGTACTTCTTTGGTGGGCCCAGTCTGGTATTTAGATATCCAAGTGCTTGAGAACATGCACCATTGTTTGCAAGCATAATTATTTGCAGTATATATATAAAAAATAAACAAACAAACAAACAAAAACAAGTGTAAAGGTGAAGTTCTCTCTGTAAGTCAATTATCCATTATCAAGTTATTTGGATAATGCACACAAGAGGTCAATTCACTTTTGGAAAGATAAAGTGGAAATCTTTGAAAATTCCAAATCACTCTTCCTCTTTCCTCACTGATGCAGCCAAAAGTTGCTCAGAGTAAGGCATAGTACAATGCATTTAGATATTACAAAAAGTCACAGAATCACAGAACGTTAAGGGCTGAAAGGGACCTTGAAAGATCATCTAATCCAAATCCCCTGCCAGAGCAGGACCACCTGTTTTGTTTATTTTTTTACAGTCCAGTTTTCATTTTAATTATATTTTTCAAACCCCTTCTCCATCATCTCCCACCTGTCCTCTCCATCTTCCTCTTTCCACCCATCTTCATCCTTTCCTCTCCACTTTCCTCTTTCCCCCATCTTCATCCTTTCCTCTCCCTCTCCATCTCCTTCCTTTCCTCTCCCTCTCCATCTCCTTCCTTTCCCCCATCTTCCTCTTCTCATCTCTATCTTTTTCTTCTCCACCTCCCCCCTCCCCTTTTCCACCATATCTGCCCCTTTCCCACCTCACATCTCATTTTCCCCTTTCTCCCCCCAAACCCAGAACACCTGGGTTCTTTTGGAGTCTGTCTCTGTCTCTGTCTCTGTCTCTGTCTCTGTCTCTGTCTCTGTCTCTGTCTCTCTCTCTGTCTCTCTCTCTCTCTGTCTCTGTCTCTCTCTCTCTCTGTCTCTCTCTCTCTCTCTCTCTGTCTCTCTCTCTCTGTNTCTCTCTCTCTCTCTTTCTCTCTCTCTCTCTCTCTCTCTCTCTCTTCCCATCCCAGGTGTGACCACTTTGCCCCCCTCCCTGCCCACTCCCCTTTATAATTTGCCCCAGGAAAGGGAGAAGCCCCAAGCTGTGCCCAACTGGGCAGAGGGTTCCTCCTCCCATCACCACTGGTGAGTACCCATGGTGTGCACTGGGTGAATGGGAGTGGAACAAAGGCCGGGGGGCCCCCTGGTTACATAGGTATAGACTTGATGGATGCTCTAATGTCACCCATGAGTGCTGTCTGGGCCTCCTTATATAGGTCGAGCTTCTCTATATTTAGCTGTTTTTTTTCTGCTCAGTTATGCTGAATCACAGAGCAGTATGCAAGGACTTGCTGAACAAAACTCTGTTTCATCCTAGTTAATATCACCCTCAGCCTTACCAAGATCATTATATACAGCAGTACTGAATGTTCTGTGTAAGTTCAAGGCTTTTTTTTTTTTTTTAATTGTTTGTAATATATCAAATATTTATAGAGAAATTTATAAATAGGAAAAAAAACAACAACTTACTAAGTGGTTTTGTAGAATTAACTGTGAGGAGAAGAGATTTTTTTGATAGGTCCTGATCTAGTGGGAGGTGTCCCTGACTATGGCAGGGGGTTGGAACTGGATGATCTTTGAGGTCTCTTCCAACCTAAACCATTCTATGATTCTATTTCTTTAACTCTCTCATAAAAGGGGTAATACCCAATTATATATTTTTAAGTAAAGCTTATTTTCAGAATCTAGAAATTGCCTCTGAAATGCTTTGAGTTTTATCTCTTATTGTATTATGGAGCAGCTTTCCTATTTTACATATAATGACTTCCATTTAATCCACTTATTGGTAATTTTATCTGTTGTCAAAATATGTGAAACTGGATCATCAGAAGAATAAGTAAGTGTTCTTTTAACTGTGTTTAGCAGATGTTTCTGGAAAACTCAAGCATTCTCAACAGAGGTCTTAGGGGTTTTTAAGGAAAAATTAATTGGGGAATGAGAAAAATAGAAAATACTATGACAGATACAGAAAAAAAATGTAACTAACATAAAATATATTATCATTTAAAATATGTTGTGTAGAAGGTGATGATCCTTCTGATGACAAGAGCAGACATTAATTCCAGTTTAAGGGACAGGAACAGACTTCATGTAAGTCAGAGAGGCCATCCAGATATATAGTGGTACTAGTTCTGTAGGAAATAATTATTAATGAAACTTAGGTAACTATTACTATGTATTTACCCTTGTTTGCTTTTATTAGAGAAATGTCCTATCTTGACACATGAGTGAATCACACCTACAGAGAACAGCAGCAAGTGACTAATGTCTCAGAGATACTTCTGAGGATTTAACAAGGGGATTAAAGGCATGGAGGGTTCTGAGAGTTTTCAAAGCATAGTACAGTGCAATGGAAAGGATTAGACCCATTGAGTGCCTCTTGAGCAAGCAGGTGATGTGTGTGAATTCTGCATTTCCTCTGGAGTGGAACTCCTTTCACTTTTTCATCTGTCTCAGTTTAGGGCCACAAGCATACCTGGGGCTGGAGGACAGAAATGACTCTTAGCCTTTTCCAGGAGCAAGAATGAGGATGCTGCACACTGATTGGAAGATTAAAGAGAAGTTCTATTTGCAAAACAGTAAAATAAATACAAAAACCTATTAACCCTTCTACCTTCCCACCCTCAGCTGGTCTGAGGGTAGGCCAAAACCAACCACCCTCCCCAGCTGGAGCCTATGAGACCTCAGTGGCTCAATTCCCTGCCAGCCACCTCCCCCACAAACCATGAGACAGGAGCATGCTGTTCCCAGAGAAGTGAATAGAAGGGGGACAGATCAGTCAGGCACTATCTTTTAAGTTATGATGCTGGAAGGCAGAATAGAATAATAATACTAAAATGCCCTGGAGGGAGCAGGTCCACCCCCCTGGGATGGGTCTCTCTCCCTATGATTTTGTTAATGGGGGACCTAGAATCCCTCAGACTACCACATCATCATAAGTTCTGAGTAAATATGTGATTACTGCAGCTTGCTTGAATAGGAAAAGGGACCTAGAATCCCTCAGACTACCACATCATCATAAGTTCTGAGTAGATATGTGATTACTGCAGCTTGCTTGAATAGGAAAATTCCTTTTCCCAAACTGTTACTGACCCAAAAGATGATATCAGCTAATAATTGTTTCCCTAGAGGCATAATAGCTACTGCTGTATGGCTCTGAAGGAGCATTGATATCCAAAACACCTGATAATTGTTCCTTTTAAGTAAAAAAAACCCCAACCAACCAAACAAACCAAAAAACCCCCAAAACCAAGAACAACTCATGGTTGTTTTAAAAGAGGTGTACTGGGAATATTTTTGCTTGCCTGGAAAGCAGGATTGAACAAACTGATAGGATTCATATAATATTCAGGTTGAATTTCAACTCGTGCACTGCACACCTGAATCAATCTCTGGTGATGTGGACAAACAATTCATGGTTTAGAAGGTGGAAGTCACCCAGAAGTATTGCAGAAAATGGCCATCTACTGTTTTCCATGCCAAGTACATTTCAAATACATTGACATGATTCACGCTCTGGTATTTCAATTTGTCTGCCTGGAACTAGGAATAATTTTTAATATACGCTGTGATGCTACCTCCATGGGAAGGAAAACATGGGTTAGCCAGGCATTAATTATAGAAAATAATCTTCATTTTTTACACTTATTACAAGTTTGTTGACCTGAGCTGCGGAACAGCTCAGAATTTAACCCCTGTTCACTAGAGTTGGGGCTTTTCAGCCTGGAGGCTTTGAGGAGACCTTGTAGTAGCCTTCCAGTATCTGAAGGGGGCCTACAGGAGGGCTGGGGAGGGACTATTGACAAGGTCTTGTAATGACAGGATGAGGAGTAATGGGTTTAAACTGGCTGAGGGGACAGTGAAACTGGATGTTAGGAAGAAGCTCTTTGCGTTGAGGGTGGTGAGACACTGGCACAGGTTGCCCAGGGAGGCTGTGGCTGCTCCTTCCCTGGAGGTGTTCAAGGCCAGGTTGGATGAGGCCTTGAGTGTCCTGTTCTAGTGGGAGGTGTCCCTGCCTATGGCACAGGGGGGTTGGAACTGGATGAGCTTTGAGGTCCTTTACAACCTAAACCTTTCTATGATTCTATCCATTTCTCACTGGAAGAAGTAAGAAACTAATAAATAANCTGTGGCTGCTCCTTCCCTGGAGGTGTTCAAGGCCAGGTTGGATGAGGCCTTGAGTGTCCTGTTCTAGTGGGAGGTGTCCCTGCCTATGGCACAGGGGGGTTGGAACTGGATGAGCTTTGAGGTCCTTTACAACCTAAACCTTTCTATGATTCTATCCATTTCTCACTGGAAGAAGTAAGAAACTAATAAATAAGAACCCATTGAGATTGCTACTGATACTGGTCTGATAGTCAGAAACTTCAACAAAAAAAGAAAAAAAAAAAACAAAAAAAAAAAAAAAAAAAAAAAAAAAAAAAAAAAAAAAAAAAAAAAGGAAAACAACCAAGATAAACTGTTAGATTGGGTAAGCGTGATCTATAGTGGGGAAAACATTAAATTCTCAGAAATCTCACTGGTTTTAAGTGTTTTCCTTTTCACCTGTTACAAAGCACACTGAAGCGTTGCTGCCCAAGTCATGTTAAGGAGGAATTTTCTTGCTGACAGAATCTATCACTGACTGGGTCATTCTGAGTCCTGAATCCATGAGTAAGAAAGAGAATCGGTCCAAAACAGTGGTGTTATGGTCCAATGTGAAACATGAAGAGACCTCATTGTGAAACTGTATTTTAAGTCCTAGGAAAAATGGCTTTAAACCATGGGTTTTGTCCACTTTTGAGAATGCCTTAATTTTTGAGTAACTTTATTGTTGTCCATTTTTTATTCAATCAGGACACTGATCAAAGCTGGTGTAGAGTTAAGTTCAGGATGATTTTTGAACCACTCTTCTGGCAGAGGAAGAAAGAAAAATAGGAATTTAGTTGGACTAGGCTATATTCTTCTTGTAGGTACCAGCACTGCCTTTGAAAGTTTTAGCACCTCTCAATGGATGTTTTTATCACAGTCAGTTTGTCCCTCCTTTGTGAATCTAAAGTGACAGTAGAGGCCTGTGATTTTTATCCTTGAGACTCCTGTACTTCTCTTAGGAGGAAAAAAAAAAAGTCATCTTGATGCATGTGATGGTTTGGGAGTTATGCACTCCCACACACGTTTGAATTCAGCCAGATTAGACTCAGCCAGCTGGAAGTTAAAGAATGAAGCTTTGTATTCACATCTTAGCACAATATACAAGCAGATATTTACAGTATATTACAAATATTTACAACTATATACAGAAATACGATGCCCCTCCCAGAGATTAGGGTTCCCAACCACCCTTCCACCTTCCCCCCGCCCACCTTATCCCAGAATCTGCCTTACCTGCAAGGTAAACAGGGAAGATAGACCAGGAAGGGTTAGAAGCAGAATTGATTAGTTGGGTTACACAGATCCAGATAGAAGCCAAGAAAAGGGAGAGGCCAAAAGCCAGAGCTCAAACCAGAGTGACTCTGTCTTATCTATGTTTACATCCTTGCTTTTGCACATCTCAGAAAATCTAAGTAGACATCTCCATTGTTTTCTTTTCACAGCCTGTAGTCTAATTTTTTCTTATTGAAACATTCCAACTAGCCTCAAACCAGCACATTGCATCTAGTTGTGAGGATATTGCAGGAGGTAAGTCAACATTAAGTAATCAAGAATCATCTTGATAACAATAGTTCTTCAGTCCTATGTGCCTCTAATAAATACCTCAGAGAGGCAAAAGACTAAGGACATTAAATAATGGTAGTGTAAATATATGATTATTATAGCTTGCTTGAATATGCAAGTTCCTTTTCCCAAACCTGACTCAAAAAGATGATATCAGCTAATATTTTTTTTCCTTTGAGGTGTAATAGCTAGTGCTGTATGGCTCTAAAGGAGCATTGATATCCAAAACAGCTGATAATTGTTCCTTTTAAGTAAAAAAAAAAAAAAAGAGAAAGAGAAAACAAAAACCAACTCATGGTTGTTTTAGAAGAGGTGTACTGGGAATACTTTTGTTTGCCTGAAAAATAGTATTGAAGAAACTGACAGGACTCATATAATATTCAGGCTGCATTTCAACTTGTCAGCCTCTAGACCACGTATTATTGCATGATGTGAAGCATCACCTTCAGACTTCTGTAATTTTTTTTTAAGTGTGGGTGGGAATGCTTCAGTGTGTCACAATATAGTTTTGAATTTGCTCTGGACAGCAGCAGAAATGCTAAGATTAGGAACAGCTGTTGTAGAAGTTTATTTGCTCAGTTTCCTAGGTTTCAGTGCCTAGCAGACAATAATACATACTTTCCAGTTTCACTATTTCAGCATGCTGATTTTTTTATTTTTTTTTTACTTCCTTCTTTCTTTTTTTTCCCCTCTTAGCTTGGTTGTTCCCCCTCTACATCCCTGAGTAGCTCACCATTTGAAACTTCTGAAGTGAAAGAAAAAGAGGATGGCATCTTGTCTTGCGCAGCTGCTGAACCCAACAATCTCTCTTCTCCTGCCCAGGCTTTTTACCTTTTGGTGGACTGGCTTTAGGATGCTCTGGATGCAACTAGAACAAGTTCCAATCAAATCAGCTATTAGAACTGCAACTGAGTTGCATTCTCGCTGTCATTAGCTTCAGACACCTTTTTCCAATACAGAAAGATGTCTTAGAGGACAGTACACAACTCTCCAGCAGTTTCCTTCTCCTCTTGTCCTGACCATGTAGAAAAGTCCAGAGGAGGGACACAGAGGATCAGAAGGTTGGAGCAGCTTGGCTATGACAGGACACAAGAGTTGGGGCTCTTCAGCCTGGAGAAGAGAAGGCTTCAGAGAGACTTTGGTAGTGGCTTTCTAGTATCTGGAGGGAGCCTAGGGGAAGGCTGGGGAGGGACAATTTACAAGGTCTTGTAATGACAGAACAGGTCTTGTAATGGGTTTAAACTGGCAGAGGGAAATTTAAATGGGATTTTAGGAGGAAGTTCTTTCCAGTAAGGGTGGTGAGACACTGGAACAGGTTGCCTAGGAAGGTTGGATGAGATCTTGAGCAACCTGTTCTAGTGGGAGGTGTCCCTGCCTATGGTGGGTGGGCTGGAAATAGATGATCTTTGAGGTCCCTTGCAACCTAAACCATTCTATGATTCTATTCCATGATTAACAAGTAAAATCTTACTTCTGAAGTTGTGTTAAAAACACTGCAATTAGATGTCAGTGAGTAAAGTACTGATATAAATGGGATTGAGTTTGATGGTTTATACAGTTTGCATTTGTCAATTTTTGCCTACTGTATCTGTTTGGCGTGAACAACTTTGGACATGACACATCGGTAAAACAGAGCTTTTTAGGACATAGGTTGCAGCAGTTCACAGATAATGCAAAAAAAAAAAAAAAACACCCCACAAAAAAAAAAAATCCACCAAACCCAAAAACAAAAACCTTTGCTATCTTAGAGTGAGGCTGCTTGAAGAAGACCTATCAGGAAGAAGTAGATATGGTCTATAGCAGATGCTCACTACAACTACATTCATGTTGCTCTGCCTCCTAGTTTTCAACCATAAGGTTCTGACTGACTCCTGGAGGCACCTGAGGGCAAACTTCCCTGCATTCCAGCTGTTCCACATAAATAGCAGCTCCTGCTCCTTGCCTTCTTAGCCTCTCCTCATAAAAAAAACCCAAACAACAAATTCCTTTCTTGAGTACTAGGTCATATGTACCTTTCCACATCTTTCCGTAGTCTTGATGTAGTTGTAATGGCAGAATGGTACAGAAAGGGCAGATTGGAGGGAAACAGTTGCTTTAATGACAAGAAAGAGAAACAACCTGGCTTAAGGCAGTCTTTTGCTTTACTTATTTATGTGATAGGAATAAGATTTTAGAAATGGAAACAGCTAGTGCCTGCTTCATATCAGCATGACAGCTTTAAGATGTAGAGAGTGCAAGATTTTGGCTCAAAAAATGACTGGTTGATTAAATTTGATAACCTTGTAATAGAATTTTATGAGACTTTGCAGAGGTGTATGCTATAAAAATATGTCTGCATGTTGAACAAGCTCTTGTCCATTGTTTTTAAATAACAATACTGTGCAAGCCAGGCTCTTAAATGTATACCTTAACTAAAAGGTTTAATATGTGTAATTTATGCAGAAGGATGAGCATGTGGAAAATATATTTTTTCAGTTATTTGAACAAAATTAACCAATAAAATATGCACTTTACAGACTGTACAAATGCTTGTGTCTTATCTTTTGGAAGTTATTTTGGGGAAACAAAAACATAGCTGAACTTCTTCCTACTTTCTTCTTTTTATCAGCAGCACTGTCTCACTCCAGTATCACCAGAAATATAAATCAAATTAACTTCTATCAATCAAAGTTAATTTGAAGAATATTTCAGCTACAGATAAAGAACTGAACTGAGGCTAATCGAATCACTTCTGAAACATGAGGTTTACAAAATTATTTTCTATAGCTATGAGAAAACTCTTCTTTTTTTTTTTCCCTGTCTCAAAATCTAATAGTTCTTTCATTCCAAACAGATTTTGTTACAGAGGACCACTGAAAGAAGGAGGACTTGGGTTTTGATAACACAGTGGTTTCTATGGCAACATATTAATGTGACGAACACAAGGTAATTAGGGAAAATGGAAGAGATACTTTGACTATTGGAATATATTCAGAGGTAAAACAACATGCAAAACACTATAATACAGAAACTCTGTTCCTGATTATTGTGTGCTGGTTTGTGTTTTCCAATACTAAACAATTTAAGCTGCAAGAAAAATAAAAAAACAGCAGTAGTAAGCAAAACTTTCTATTTAGAGAGATATAGTCACAAATAAAATAGATTAATTGGTTTCTAATGTCTGGTTTCATATTTGTGGCAGGGGGGAAAAAATATTTAGAATCATAGAATCAGGTAGGTTGGAAGAGCCCTCCAAGATCGTCCAGTCCAACCTATTACCCAGCCCTATCCAAACAACTAGACCATGGCACTGAATGCCCCATCTAGGCTTTTCTTGAACACCTCCAGAGAGGGCGACTCTATCACCTCCCTAAGCAGCCCATTCCAATGCCAACCAGTCTCTCTGTGAAGAACTCCTCCCTAATATCTAGCCTGAAGCTCTCCTGGCACCACTTGTTACTGTCCCTCTGTTCTGTTTCTGGTTGCCTGGGAGAAGAGATGAACCCCCCACCTGGCTACAACTTCCCTTCAGGTAGTTGTAGACAGCAATGAGGTCACCCCTGAATCTTCTCTTCTCCAGGCTAAATGCCTCCAGCTCCATCAGCCTCTTCTTATGGGCCTGTGCTCCAAGCCCCTCATGAGCTTTGTTACCATTCTTTGGACATGTTCCAGTACTTCAATATCTCTCTTGAATAGAGGGACACAGTACCCAAGGTGTGGCCTGACCAGTGCCAAGTACAGGGGCAGAATAACATACCCTGTCCTGCAGGCCACACTATTCCTAATCCAGGCCAGGATGCCATTGGCTCTCCTGGGCACACTGCTGGCTCATGTCCAGCCTAATATCTACCAGCACCCTCAGGTCCCTTTCTGCCTGGCTGCTCTCCAGCCTCTCTGTCCCCAGCCTGTAGCACTGCTTGGGGTTGTTGTGGCCCAAATGTAGAACCCTACACTTAGTCTTGTTAAATCTCATCCCATTGGCCTCTGCCCAGCCTCTCAAAGTCCCTCTGCAGGGGGTACTGGAATGGTGGATGTTGATAGAAGTTTAAGGATATTCTTAATTCTCTGAACTTCCGTAAATCTATGGTAAAAACCAAGGAGAAAGGCATGATGAGAAGGTTCAAATAAAGCCAAAGTACAGTGAAAGCAACTTCTATTATTGAGTTTTGACTTCTTGTTGAGATACTTGTATTACTACTTCTTGTCAGTGCAGATAGATTAAGGATTTGGGATGAAAGGCAGTTCTAAAAATATTATTTCGTGACCTTCAGTAATGTGGCACATCTCATACCTATAACCGAGCGATTTATCACAAAGCTAAGGACAACAATGTTGAAGATACTCTAGCAATTCATCTGAAATAAAAAAGAAAGGCAAAGTCAGAATTAAAGACACCAAATACAACGGTTGGGATACAAAAATATGAATCCTCAGAAGATTAAAGGGTTGTCCTGCCTCTTCTTTGCCATCTGTCAATAATGGATAACTTTGGGCTTCCACATACTACAGATGATTTATTAAAAAAAAAAAAACATGTTTCTACTCCTTCCTATAGTTTTTCAAACATTGAACAGTTATGCAAAGGCTGAAAATGTTACAATAAGTATGTAGCTTTCCTTGACACGTGTAAGTCAGAGCTCTTTTGAGCCTGGCTTACGAGGTGGGCCAGCTACCAAATGCCTATTCAGTCACTCTCTCACTCTTCCTCCTTAACAGGACAAGGGGAGAAAACAAGAAAAAAGTTAATGAGTCATAGAATCATAGAATCTTAGAATGGTCTAGGTTGGAAGAGACCTCAAAGATCAGCCAGTTCCAACCCCCCGCCATAGGCAGGGACACCTCCCACTAGAACAGGTCGCTCAAGGCCTCATCCAGCCTGGCCTTGAACACATCCAGGGAGGGAGCAGCCACAACCTCCCTGGGCAACATGTTCCAGTGCCTCACCACCCTTACTGTGAAGAACTTCCTACTAACATCCCGTTCAAATCTCCCCTCTGCCAATTTGAACCCATTCCCCCTCGTCCTGTCATTACAAGACCTTGTGAACAGCCCCTCCACAGCCCTCTTGTAGGCCCCGTTCAGATACTGGAAGGTTGCTACAAGGTCTCCCCGAAGCCTTCTCTTCTCCAGGCTGAAAAGCCCCAACTCTTTCAGCCTGTCCTCATAGCAGAGGTGCTCCAGCTCTCTGATCATCTTCGTGGCCCTCCTCTGGACTCTCTCCAACAGTTCCATGTCCTTCCTGTGCTGGGGGCTCCAGAACTGCACACAGTACTCTAGGTGGGGTCTGACAAGAGCAGAGTAAAGGGGGAGAATCCCCTCCCTTGCCCTGCTGGTAATGCCTCTCTTGCTGCAGCCCAGCACACAGTTGCTGTCTGAGCCGCGTGTGTACACTGCAGGCTCATGTTGAGCTTCTCAGCCACCCAGACCCCAAGGTCCTTTTCCTCAGAGTCAAGATAAAGACAGGGAGATGAGTAACCAATTACCACCCCTGGCAAAACAGACTTCAACTGGGAAAAAAAAAAATATAATAAATTTTCAGTTGAAATAGAGCTCTGTAGTAAAAAACAAAGATAAACAACACCACCTCTACCCTTGCTCCCACTTCTTTCTCTGGGTCCACCACACTTTCCTTTCAGCTCATTTGCGTTGCCCTTCACACCCTGAGCAGGACAGAGAAGTTGAAGATGCAGTCAGTACCTAATTTTCTCTCTGCTGCTCCTTCTCACTTTCCCCTGCTCCTTTGTGAGCCCTTCTCATGTCCTCCAGGATAAATCTGCTCTACAGTGTGTCTGCAGTTCCTATCAGGAAATATCCACCTGCTCTGTTATGGGGTCCTCCGTGAGTTACAGGGTGGATACTTTGTCCAGCATGGACTTGTCCACACTCTGCAGGGAATGATTTTCTCCACCACCATCTTTCCTTCAGGTTGCAGGGGAATCTCTGCTCCAGTGCCTGGAGCACCTTGTCCTCTTCATTCTCTGACTTTGCTGTTTTCACTATTCACTCTTACACTTCTTTTCCTCTCTGCTGTGTAGTGATTTCATTTTTTCTTAAATGTTTTATCATAGGGGCATCACCAGCTTCACAGAGCCCTTGGCTTCTCTTCAGAGAGAGACCACTGTAGCCTTCCCACTGTCAAAATCTGGACATGAGTATTTGCTATACAGAAGCAACAAGAGAGAAAAAAAAAAAAAGAAAAAAAAAAAGTTGCTGAGAAGACTTTAAACTTCCACTGTAATTTTTCTTCCACTTGCCTAGAAAGACTTCAATAATATCTCAAATGCTGAAACAGCTGACAGTAAGACTGAAAGCTTCTGAGTTTGATATAGCCATGTTATTTAAAGACAGTGAAGGCAGAACATCAATCCACAGTGGTGAGCCTGAGCCTCCTGCTGCGTTTATTGCAAAGGCTACCCCAAACCTGTGACTGGTGAGTTATTGGGGTAAGGAAATGAAGACTCCAATTGCCCAGAGTATAAATATAATTTCCTTCTGTGTCTTTGACTTCAGACCTTGGCACATCTTACTCATGTTACCTAATGTTCTGTAGGGGGCTTAAGAAAGACTTTGGCTATTACTTATCATGAACAAAGTGATAAATAAACTTTTCAGACCATCTGA
The DNA here is from genome assembly GCA_013396835.1 of Psilopogon haemacephalus. NCBI lineage: Eukaryota > Metazoa > Chordata > Aves > Piciformes > Megalaimidae > Psilopogon > Psilopogon haemacephalus. Next base: position 131,598 of record VWZI01010631.1, read on the forward strand.
AAACGCCTGACCATAGCATTTAAAAGTGTAGCCCCCATGTGCACACAAATAGCACACATTTTCCAGGAGAGTGTGTGCATGTGAGAAGCTATTTAAGCAGTGTATTATTCCTTTTACATTTTTGTATCTCTGCCCTGATAAATCCATTTCCCTGCTACCTTAACCTAATTTCATGGGCCTCATAAAACAATTCATTACTCTAATATGTACCCCATCTCCTTGTAATGTGGGAGGGCTCAGGGAGAAGATTATTCACAATTACAGTACTGGCTCCCACTGGAAAGGTGCAGAGATCTCTTTTCCAAGACATAAAGGACACAGATAAGTACTATTAGAGTTCACACTTTCAGCCTGTTGTTGGTCTATTGCTACATCTCTCTGCAGCTGGCAAACAGTGAAGGCAATCTCTATTTCCTTATCAGAAAGGAAGCAGAGCAAGAATCATTAGAAAAGTAGCATGTGTATACAAGAAAAGAAATCAAAAAATTGTTATGAATATTTCAGTGTCTTCTGATACATTCTGTTGATTTGTAAGTAATTTTCTGAGCCTAAATTTTCATGAAGATTTGATTATCAGAGCTCAGGGAGTTTCTGAATGTGACCAACAGGGCAGAGTAAGGGGGAAGGAAAACATGAAAAAAAAAAAATTAATATATTTTCCAAAAGAAATTGCTCTGCTGATGTCTTGAGGTCTTTTTGTTTGTTATTCTTGGCAAGGAAACAAGAAAACAAGCAACCAGTTTCTCCAGAACCAATTAAGATCTTTCAGGGTTTGGTGTTCCAGCCTCAAGCTGAAGACCTCAGAACCAGAATTGGAACCAAGTTGTCAGCCTTCTGATCAATGTTCTCAGTTGATTTGGGCAAGTCATTATTTACATATAATGACAGCTTGAAGAGAAAGTACCACATAAATTATACGTACAGTAAAACATGATGTTTATAGCATGCAACATATGGAATTGTTTTCACAGTAAACGTCATAGCTTCATTCTCAAACAGCAGCACTGATAAACATACTTCCTTTCTTTCTGTCCATCCATCCTTTTCTTTTCCACCTTTCCCCTTCTTTCTTCATTTCTTTCCTGCTTCTTTTCTTTTGAAAGTACTGAACGGAAATGCTGAAAAAAAAATCTATCCTGAGTTTGCGACATCAATGAGGATCAAATTCTCAATAAAATTTTAATAAAATCTGCAATCAATGCCTTATAAAATTCATCCTGGAACCTTCCAGTCAAGCTACTTTCTTTTGACTCATCTCTTTTTGCTGGACTACTTTTCCTTGAGAACAGTGAAATCCATCCCTTGCATAACAATATGATCCTCTGTGAAATCTTTCTTAATCTCATTTCCCTCCTGCACTAAGCAGAGAAAACTCAAATGTCAGCACCAATCTTGGCAGCACGCACCCACAGAAAAAGTACACAGTGAATCGGGAAGGATATTGCCAGCTGAGATTTCCACAAACTGGAAAGCAGCAGAATGGCCACTGCACAGTCAACATTGGAGAGTTTAAATGGTTTTATGGATTATTAGAGTGACTTTACTGATACTTTTTACATAGATTATGAGGAAGGCATTGCATGAGGCTCTTGTGACAGGAGTGCTCAAGAACGTTGTGCACGTAGGTGATCACATTATGCCAACAGAGAATGAATTTGGTTAAATGTTAATATCATAGCTATAGATCTAAATATCCCATACAAATGCACCTTACTCTGCTCTTGTCAGACCCCACCTGGAGTACTGTGTGCAGTTCTGGAGCCCCCAGCACAGGAAGGACATGGAACTGCTGGAGAGAGTCCAGAGGAGGGTCACGAAGAGGGCTGGAGCACCTCTGCTATGAGGACAGGCTGACGGAGTTGGGGCTTTTCAGCCTGGAGAAGAGAAGGCTTTGAGGAGACCTTGTAGCAACCTTCCAGTATCTGAAGGGGGCCTACAAGAGGGCTGGGGAGGGACTATTCACAAGGTCTTGTAATGACAGGACGAGGGGGAATGGGTTCAAACTGGCAGAGGGGAGATTTGAACAGGATGTTAGGAAGAAATTCTTCACAGTGAGGGTGGTGAGGCACTGGAACAGGTTGCCCAGGGAGGTTGTGTCTGCTCCCTCCCTGGATGTGTTCAAGGCCAGGCTGCATGAGGTCTTGAGTGACCTGATCTAGTGGGAGGTGTCCCTGCCTACGGCGGGGGGGTGGAACTGGCTGATCTTTGAGGTCTCTTCCAACCTAGACCATTCTATGATTCCATTCTGATTCTTATGGCAATATGTAGCATAAATAGAAGCCTTCAACACTGTCCCGCATGACATCTTCATCTCCAAAGTGTTGAAATAGTTTGGTGGATGTACCACTAGATGGATACAGAACTGGCCTGATGGCTGCACCCAAAGAGTGACTGTCAATGGCTCCATATGCCAGCGGAGGCCAATGATAAATGGAGTCCCTCAGGAATCAGATTTGGGAACAGTCTTGTTTGACATCTTTGTGGGTGACATGGACAGTGCACCCTCAACAAGCTTGCCAATGACACCAAGCTGTGTGTTGAGGCTGACAAGTTGGAGGGAAGGGATCCATCCAGAGGGAGCTTGACAGGCTGGGAAGATGGGCACAAGCCAACCTCATGAATTTCAAAAAGACCAAGTCCAAGGTCTTACATCTGGGTTGAGGCAATCCCAAGCACAAATACAGACTGGAGAGCAGCCCTGAAGAGAGTGACATGGAAGTGCTGGTGGATAAGAAGCTCAATATGAGATGTCAGTGTGCTCTTGCAGCCCAGAAATCCAACCAGATCCTGGGCTTCAGCAACAGAGGTGTGGGTAGCAGGTCAAGGGAAGGGATCCTCCCCATCTACTGTGCATTGGTGAGACCCCACCTGGAGTACTGCATCCAGTTCTGGAACCCGTATTACAGGAGGGCTATGGATGTGCTGGAAGGTGTCCAGAGAAGGGGCATGAGGATGATCAGAGGGCTGGAGCACCTATACTATGAGCAGAGACTGAAAGAGTTTGGGCTGTTTGTTCTGGAGAGGAGAAGGCTCCCAGCTGACCTTATTGTGGCCTTTCAGTATCCTAAGGGGGCCTACAGAAAAGCTGAGGAGGGAGTTTTTAGGCTGTCAGGTAGTGATAGGACTAGGGGGAAAGGAACAAAGCTAGAAATGGATAGAATCAGAATGGATGTTAGGAAGTTCTTCAGCATGAGAGTGGTGAAACCCTGGAATGGGTTGCCCAGGTAGGTGTTGTAAGCCCCATCCCTGGTGGTGTTTAAGGCCAGGCTGGATGAGGCTGTGGGCAGCCTGATCTAGGGTAGAGTGTCCCTGGGCATGGCAGGGAGGTTGGAGCTAGATGATCCTTGTTGTCCCTTCCAACCTTGACTGACTGTATGATTTTATAATTCTACGATAAATGCTTTTCAAGTTTTAAATTATTATATTAATTAATCTTGTGCATTTGTATATATGATTCTAGAGAAAATAGAAACATCTGGAAGATGTCGACACTGTAGGTTGGTGTGAGTCAGATTAGTAGCAACTTCAAGCCAGTCCTATTCATCTGATGTGTTTTAGTCGTCTATACATCTTTAGCTATAAAACTATTTTTTTTCTATATGTTGCCCTTCATTTTTACAATAGAATCCATGAAGAAATTTCTTCAGATAGTGCCTGTTTTTTTGTTTTTTTTTTTTCCCTTTGTGGGTGGGTGTATTCATGTCAGTGATTGTTACTTTGTTTATGATAGAGATTTTGTCTCTAAAAACATCAGACTCTTTTTTAATATTTCTCATTAACTCCATGCCCTAAGCTCTAATTTACAGTGAATTCTTCTTTTTTAAATTCCAAGATCTGATAAAAACTAAGTAAGAACTTACTCTTATAGTTTCTATGTACTTAATTTATCTTTTTTATTCTGCCATAAGGAGATAATCTTGTGAGAAGAAGATTGGGTCCATGATGCAACTTTTCCCATGCAATCCCATAAGGCATCAGCATCTTTAATACAAAATGCAATTCTGATTATCCCATTTCCCCAGGTCACCCAAGGAGGTAAAGACAATGGAACTGCAAATGACAGAGACAAGGGTAAGGTAGATAATTGGAAGCATAGGATACGTAAAGATTAAGTTAAGGTTAAATGGGGTAGCCTGAAAAACATAGATGAGTAACAAGGGAGGTATGACACTGGTCTGCAAAATGAGCAAGTTTGCAGAGAACTTGAACCATCAGTATTTCTTCAAATGCAAGAAACAGTGCATGACTGACAAAATTTATAGGAGAAGGAAAATAAAGCAAAAAGATTTTGGTGGGGTGATCCTTTGTGGGTTTGGGGGTTTTTTGTTTTGTTTTGTTTTGTTTTTTCCACATAACATTTCACATCCCTAGAGAGTCTGGAGTCTCAAAAATATAAATTAAATTAAACCATAAATGTGGAAAAGGTGAAAAAGGCACAAACCATGAAGAAAAATGATCACTAACTACTGGGATTAAAAAAAAAAAAAAATTTCTGGAAAGTAGATCTCTAGTCACAGCTTAATATTGTTCTGGGCTTCCCTCTATGGTGTGCAATATTTTTGATGCTAATGTGTCCAAGCTTCTGATACTTAGGATTTTAACAAGGTGTATGCAAACAAGAGCAAGGGAACAGTTTATATCTCAGCAAAGGCCACACGAGTGGTGATGTTACAAATAAAGACATTTGCTGTCTCTAAAGGTCTATTAGTGCTACAGATTTCATTTTACATATGTTCTGTCACAGCAATCTCTAACCATCATATGCAATGTTTTATCACTCATCCACTCTAAAGGCTATAGAATAAGACTGAAGTCAGGGCTCTGCTGCTTGTGTCAGCTCACTCTTTGTTTTCCCTTACACAACTTTTTCCAGAGTGTTTTTTTTTTTTTTTCCTGATCAATGACAAAGTCAAGATAATTGGGCTGGTGGACATTAGATCTGATCCTGCAGCTACTATATCTTTATTTGTGCTAGTCTGAGCATGTGGAGATTCTAGAAAGCAGTAGTGATGCTATTTGTCACTTTCAGTGAAGAAAGTTGCAGGCTGACTGTTTCAGCGTGATGCTGTTTTTCCTGCGTTCTCAGCAGAAAGCCTGAGATGTGTATAGAGCTGACACAAGTTGTGATCGAGATTAACTCTTTATAATCTCCACTATGCCTACGTGTACAACCACATATCTGCTTCCCTGCTGTTTCCCGTCCCCACGTGGCTAGGAATTCACCAGACTAACTCAGTCTTCTGGAACTTAAGGAAGGAAGCTGTGTTTATAGCCTGGCACAAATTAGGAGCATATATATATATACATACATATATTTACAACTATATACAGTAATATACAAGTTAAAGAAATAGAGAGATACAAAACCCCTCCTGCCCAGCAAAGCCACCCAGGAGGGCTTTCAAACCACTTCCTCTCCTTCCTCCTTCTTTCCACCCCTCCTCCCTTGTCTCAGGATCCACCTTACATGCAAGGTGAGCTGCAAAAGGTCAGCAAGTGGTGTTAGAAGATGAATGATTTGTTCGAGTTGCATAGGTTCGGGCAGAGATAGTAAAGCAGATGTCAGAGACAGAGACTGACCTATCTCTGCTTGTGTTCTTCTTTTTATATCCTTAAGCATAACCAACAGGTAATGTAGACATCGCCATTATTTTCTTTTCACAGCCAATGATCTAATTTCTCTCATTAAAATATCCCAATTAGCCTCAAACCTGCAGAGTAGTTATCAGGAATGGAAGCTCTGAGCTTATCGTGGAGACTGGAACTGAAAGTATGCCTCTACCTTATGTCTTGTGATGTGGAAAGAAAATGTGGTATTTTATTATAAAAAATTAAAATAATATGCAGTACAGCAACATAAATATATGTGCAGCCCACCCAGAAGACAAAGATGATATCCACAGAATCAAGGCTAAACCATTAAAAACCATTAGCACAAGAGGCCTTGAATGACCTGTTCTAGTGGGAGGTGTCCCTGCCTATGGCAAGGGGTTGGAACTGGATGATCTTTGATGTCCCTTCCAACGTAAACCACTCTATGATTCTATTCTATGATTCTAAGATGAATTTACCTAAGCTGTAATCTCATCCCAAGTGGCATAAATGGCCTCCAGAGATCACCTGTTTTTCCCTTTGAGAATCAAAAGCCAAGGCAAAAATGACCACTGGCTTTAAAGTCCTGATAGATATCACTCATTAGCATCCTACAACACAGGATTTTGCTATTACAATATTGGATAAAGGACAAATAAATACAGTTTTCATGCCTGAATCTCGTAGACAATTCCAACAATCAAACTATTGAGCAGAGATGCATAGAAAATCATATCTGAGTAGTATGGTGACCACATCACAAAACTGTTTAAAAAGATGAAAATGTCTGAAATTAGTATTGATTTCTTTTCATATTACTTTGAAAATCAAATGTTCTCAGCACTTGTTGAGTGTACACTTGGGTGAAAAAATAAAAAGTGAAATTCACAAGTTGATTTCTTTGAGGACTTCATCTGAGTTGATCTTGAAGAGGCCGTTATAATATAAAGGGAAAAGATTCTGTATTACACTATACATGACAAGGAACTGTAATTTCTTTTCTCATATGTTATCACTGAGGAATAACTTCACTAAATTTTTAAATATTATGATTTGACTGGGTCAACCCAACTAAATATTGGGGACTGTAATGTTAAAACCACCTGAGGGTCCTTTGCTGCTGGCAAGGAGTTGATCGGTGTTGAAGCTATAGTAGAATTCAGCTCCTCCTAAAAGAAAACTTCTGCACCTGGTCAGAGGACTTAAACTCCAGTGAATATATTGACTAGAACTCTGCAATCTATAATGGGAAACCAGCCAATTAATTCTGAATGATGGCACCTAATTTATTGATACCTGGGTTGGGGTGAAATTAATCCCACCCACAGGTGAATCTGAATTCATTACTTATCTTCTCCATGTCATGAGAACACAATGAAAAGAATTGCCTTCTAGAAGCTATATATTTCCCTATTTTCAGCATTTACATATTTGGAGCTACCATTTTCATAAAACTTCTGAGAGAATAGATAATTAGGAGCTAAATGTAGGCAGCAGAACAAAATTCTTGAATGTCTCAATGCCTAATCTGACAAATTCCATGCATATCCAAACCATTTCAGGCACATT
>VWZI01010631.1:141379-209392 GCA_013396835.1 Psilopogon haemacephalus
GGGGGGTGTAAATTATGTTACCTGTTAATTAACTCTTCTGTGGTTGGTCAGCCTGTCAGTTCTGCTAAAATAATTAACTGATTTGAAGGAGAGTCTTGGCAGCATTTAAATGATGGTTGCCTGGTTGTCTTTGGAGGCTCAGGGGTGACCTCATTGCTGTCTACAACTACCCAAAGGGAGGTTGTAGCCAGGTGGGGGTTGGTCTCTTCTGCCAGGCAACCAGCAACAGAACAAGAGGACACAGGCTCAAGTTGTGTCAGGGGAGGTATAGGCTGGATACTAGGAAGAAGTTCTGACAGAGAGAGTGATTGGCATTGGAATGGGCTGCCCAGGGAGGGGCAGGAGTCACCGTCCCTGGAGGTGTTCAAGAAAAGACTGGATGGAGCACTTAGTGCCATTGGCTAGGGCTGGGTGATAGGTTGGACTGAATGATCTTGCAGGTCTTTTCCTACCTGTCTGATTCTATGATTCTATGATAAATAGAAGAAAAAATAAGATCCAGAGAGCAGCCTTACAGAAGACTCAGTAAAGCCAAATAGAAGAGGGTGGACCAGGAAGCAAAGGAAAAATAACTTTCACTTAAGGGAAGAATTTTCTACTTTTCCACCCAACACTTACACAAACCATTGGACGTATAGAACATACTGTGCGAAAACATGAGTGGATATTCGTGAAACCTGATTACAGGCGAATGTTAGGACTTCATTGCTTGAATGCATTTGAGACAGATTTCAGCATTTCTGTAAATATGAATGTAAAGGGGATTTTGCTTGAAATTTCAGTCTATTAATTAATTTGTTGTTGCTTTATAACTGTTTTAGTTTTTGCTTAAAGAAATAAACTTTAAAGAGATGACGTTATTCTTCCCTTAGTTGTTATTGCAACTAAGCCTGCATTTTTAGTCAGTATTATAGAAAGGGACCCATATGCATAGCTATTACTCTTCTATAAGTTTTCATCTTATTTTTGGAATTTATTTTTTTTTTTTGCCCTCTTCTGGCTTTCCTAATGCATTCCTTACCCTTCACACTGGTACACTTATTCTGCAATGCTCTGAGCAGAAGCCTAATAGTAATACAGGATAAAATCCTGTCTGTAAGAAGAAAAATAAAATTGTAAAAAAAAAGAAAGATAAAAGAAATTATTTACAAAAGGTAGCAAAACAGGAAACTAATGGAAAATTTGCCATAGTTGAAATCATAGAATCATAAAATGGTTTAGGTTGGAAGTGACCTCAAAGATCATCATGTTCTAACCCCCTACCATGGGCAGGGACACCTCCCACTAGAACAGGTCTCCCAAGGCCTCAAATGTATACAACTCTATACTTTGAAAGAAAAAAAACCCAGTTTATAAACTCTGAAGAGACATTTCGGAAATGACAGTATTAATGAAAAAAAAGATTAAAAAAAAATAAAAAGAAGGGATTTTAAATAAGACTCTAAAAAAAAAAATCACCATCTTCATATTATAGATAATATTATTTAGAATCATAGAATCAGTCAGGCTTGGAAGGCACCACAAGGATCATCTACTTCCAACCTCACTGCCATTCCTGGGGACACCCTACCCTAGATCAGGCTGCCCACAGCCTCATCCAGCCTGGCTGCAAACATCTCCAGGCATGTGATCCCAACCAACCCCCTGGGCAACCCATTCCAGGCTCTCACCACTCTCATGGTGAAGAACTTCCTCCTCACATCCAATCTGAATCTCCCCACCTCCAGTTTTGCTCCATTCCCCCTAGTCCTGTCACTGCCTGGGAGCCTAAAAAGTCCCTCCCCAGCTTTTCTGTAGGTCCCCTTCAGGTACTGGAAAGCCACAATAAGGTCACCTGGGAACCTCCTCTTCTCCAGACTGAACAGTCCCAACTCTTTCAGTCTGTCCTCATAGCAGAGGAGCTGCAGCCCTCTGAGCATCCTCGTGGCCCTTCTCTGGACATGCTCCAGCATGTCCACATCCCTCTGTAGTAGGGGCTCCAAAACTGAACGCAGTACCCCAGGTGGGGTCTCACCAGGGCAGAGTAGAGGGGGAGAATCACCTCCCTGGCCCTGCTGGCCACACTTCTCCTGATGCAGCCCAGGCTCTGCTTGGTTTTCTGGGCAGCAAGTGCACGCTACTGGCTCGTATTGAGCTTCTCATCCACCAGCACCCCCAAGTCCCTCTCCTCAGGGCTGCTCTCCAGCCAGTCACTGCCCAGCATCGATTTTGTGCTTGGGATTGCCTTGAACCAGCTGCAGGACCTTGCACTTGGCCTTGTTGAACCTCATGATGTTGGCTTGTGACCACCTCTCCAGCCTTCTCCTTTTCTCCCACTGATGGTTGCATAAAGATGTCATCAATCATTAAGCACAGACCATCTTCAGTTCTAAACTTTCATTGGGTGAGTCTTAAGTGTCACGTTCAAGCCATTTGATGATGGAGGTGACTGTGTTCATGGATCTCACAGCACTGTTGAAGCAGATGTTGGATTATTAGGTCTATCTCTGGTTTAACCAATACTTGATGCAGTAACTTGTGACAGCACCAAAGGCTGGTTAGACATCAAATCATTAACTGTATGAGCAATCAATTGCTGAACAGAATTCTGGAACTTAAATGCATCCTTTGTATTATTAGTTTGGAAACTACATCTTGAGTAATGTGCCAGTATCTTTTTCTTTTTTTCCTGGTAATAGTAACTGATCATATCAAAGACATAAAAATCTACAATCCAAATGTAAGTAATTATTTCAGATACAATCCAGTGGAGAAAATTTGCCACCCAGGCTTAACAGGGGAAACCCCTATTCTTCCAATTAACATTTTTTTTCTTTCTCTGTTTAAATCTACATTTGCATTCATATTATGACCATTTCAGCAAATCCAAAAAAAACTGGAAGCACAATTTTATTGTTGTGGAAAACACCAGTTTATTTTCTCCCTTCTGTTCACTTTGAGACATCGATCTTCACTTGTGTTATCTTCTATTGGTTTATTCAAACTCTGATGATTTTGTTAGTTTTTTTTCTTGACACTGATTTTTCCTTTAAGTCTGTTTTTTCTCTTTACTCTTGTTGATAGCTTCTTCTCACACCAAAAAAAAATCTGAGATATCTCCTCAGGCCACAGAATCCTAATTAAAACTGTGTATTGGTATATTACTTAGTTTGGCTTTAGTTGTACATCAATAAAGTAGAGATCAGGTTGGAAAGTAAATTCTCCCAGAGCATTCTGAGGTATTTTGTATTGATTTAAATTACTTTCAGTTTTGTGCTTCACATGATGCAGGTAATATTATGTTCTCTCTGGAGCCATTGCTGTGATGTTTGTTTCATATCTTGTGGTCGAAATTCTGGTCATTGTTACAGTGGGAGATTGCAGGGATGAGAAACATATAGACAACCCTCTTGCCTTTTTAAGGAGGTCCCCACGACATGGAAAAACAAACAAACAAAATTCAAAAACCAAACCAAAAGCCCTCTACATGTTAATGTTTGCCAGGTGAAGGCTCTCAAGATTATTGGTGAATTATCTGCATTATTTTGGTGATCAATGTGGAGTATATTCCTCGAAGATCCGTGTGAAGTGATGGAAACAACTCTGAACAGGCTTTGATACAGACATTCAAACTCCCAGCAGCATCAGCAGATGTTGAGAGTCATTTTATAGTTTCATAGAATCATAGAATGGTTTATGATGGAAGGGACCTCAAAGATCATCCAGTTACAACCCCCTGCCATAGGCAGGGACACCTCTCACTAGATCAGGTCACTCAAAGACTCATCCAACCTGGCCTTGAACACCTCCAGGCAGGGAGCAGCCACAATCTCCCTGGGCAACATGTTCCAGTGTCTCACCACCCTCACTGAGAAGAACTTCCTCCTAACATCCCATTTAAATCTTCCCTCCACCAGTTTAAACTCATTACCCTTGTCCTGTCATTACAAGACCTAGTGAATAGTCCCTCACCAGCCTTTCTGTAGGGCCCTTTCAGATACTGGAAGGCTACTATAAGGTCCCCTTGAAGCCTTCTCATCTCCAGGATGAAGAGCCTTAACTCCTATAGCCTGTCCTCATAGCAGAGGTGCTCCAGCCCTCTGACATCTTTGTGGCCCTCCTCTGGACTCGCTCCAATAGTTCCATGTGCTTCTTGTGTTGGGGTCTCCAGAACTGCACACAGTCCTCCAGGTGGGGTCTGATGAGAGCAGAGTAAAGGGGCAGAATCCCCTTCCTTGCCCTGCTGGCCACACTGCTCTTAATGCAGCCCCCGACATGGTTGGCTGTCTGGGCTGCATGCGCTCACTGTCAGCTCATGTTGAGATTTGTAGGCTCATGTAGGACATTGTCTATGTTGCTAGGACTTCAGAGGAATTCAGAACCTGTGACAAATGTGGTGCTCCAGATAAATTCCTTTAATGTAAGCTTCAAAAGCTTTGATAAACATCTATCTTCTGCAAAGAAAAATCGAAGACTACGGAGCCTGTACCACTGGGTATACTCAGTGCTAAGCAAGGTGAAGGTCTTTGAAGGCCAACATAGCTACTTTGTGGTCAGGAGCATTTATTTTGTCAGGTGCACGTACAGACAGGATACAGCCCAACCCACGATTTACCAACTGAAATGTTACTGGATTAGAAGCTAATGAATGGAAAGTATAATTCTAAGAGCACTAAGAAAATAGTTTAAAGCTGTGCTTTTGTATTTGGTTTATCCCTTGGATGAATGTAATAGTTTCCATGCAAGTAACTAGTGCGTTTCTGCCAGCTTCTTATTAATCGATACCTTCTTCTTCTGATTAGATTCCGTCATCTAAATCCATTTTGTAGACAGCACTGAGGAGAGGCAGGCTAGTGAAATCAAGCTTTAGTTAACTAGAGCTATTTCTGTGTAGTGGGTTAAGCAGTTACCTGCCCCCCCCCAACCTTTTATAAACCCCGGCTAAAACTCAGGACACTGGAAGTTAATAAATGAAGCTTTATATTTACAGCAATGCCCAATATACAAGCAAATATTTACAGGATATTACAGATATTTACAGATATATATATACATACAGTGAAAAAGCAATACAGACACCACACCCCTCCCTGAGACCAAAATCCCCAAGAGAAGGTAACCAAACCCCCCCCCACCACCTTTCCTCCCTTCTCCAGCCTTCTCTCACCACCTGTTGATGCTGCAGATAAGCCGAAGTTCTGTCAGAGAGATTAGTGGCAAGAAGGAATTAGTAGTTTTAGTGATTTTACTCTGAATTAGGCAAAAGACAGAGAGACAAAGGAGAAGGCAGCCGCAGTGCCGAATGGACAGAAGCCTTCTGCTCATCTGGTTGTTTTGGGAACAGCTCTTAAAACAACTTTTTTTTTCTTCTCAGCAAAACTCGGTGAAGTGACACAGTGTTTAACTCTCTCTCAGCCAATAGTCTAATTTCTCACTCAAATTTTCCAACTAGCTCAAACCAACACATTCTGGCACTGCCACCACAGTCAAACTTAGAGGACAGAGAACTATGAAAATGATGAAGTGAAACGCATCAAATAATTTTTTTTTTTTCTAATAAATAGTCTTAGAGGAAAGAATTGAATTGTCGCTTGGGTAAAAAATATCAATATACTTAAGTTGTGCTATTTTCAATCGCCATTGCCAATGATCTTACTATTCTAAAAGATAAGAAATACCTGCTTCTAAAAACAAGTTATAGAAAACAAATAATAGAAAACAAGTCATCCTGTCTACAGTAGACTCCAAGTGTCTCGTTATTCTCAACCATATGACTTAAAAAACCCCACCATTTTCTCACAGCTACATAGGCAAGGACACCTCCCACTAGATCAGGTCGCTCAAGACCTCATCCAGCCTGGCCTTGAACACCTCCAGGGAGGGAGCAGACACAACCTCCCTGGGCAACCTGTTCCAGTGCCTCGCCACCCTCGCTGTGAAGAATTTCTTCCTAACATTCCGTTCAAATCTCCCCTCCAACAATTTGAACCCATTCCCCCTCGTCCTGTCATTACAAGACCTTGTGAAGAGTCCCTCCCCAGCCTTCCTGTAGGCCCCCTTCAGATACTGGCAGGATAATAATTTTTATGTTTATTTATGATGAACCCAAACTCAGAATATAAAGTGTTAGCGCTGAGGGGAGAACACTGTCTTGCAGGATCTCAGACAGCACAGCAATCTTTGGTTCGACCACAAAAGTTGTCCTTTAGGAAAATCTTGTGCAAATTTATGAGAGAATATTTCTTTAACTGGAGGAGATATGGAATGCTTCCATCCAACATGAAGGTACTGAGGAAAGCAGTACAATGAGTCCTTCCTGCCCCACTGAAATGAAAACAAAGAAAACAAAGGGGTTTGGGGTTTTGTTCTGTTTTTTTGTTGGCTGATTTATGTTTTAATTTTTTTTGTTTGGTTGCTTTTAAATTACTTTTTAAAATATTAAATTATTGTGCTATCAATTTTTTAAACAGCTTTAAAATGTTGAATACTTTTATTTATAAATTACTTTTTTAAAATAGTACGTTATTATTATTTAAACAGCTTTTACATTTTTGTTTGTTTTTAAATTACTTTAAAAATATTAAATTATTGTGCTATCAATTTTTTAAACAGCTTTAAAATGTTGAATACTTTTATTTATAAATTACTTTTTTAAAATAGTACGTTATTATTATTTAAACAGCTTTTACATTTTTGTTTGTTTTTAAATTACTTTAAAAATATTAAATTATTGTGCTATCAATTTTTTAAACAGCTTTAAAATGTTGAATACTTTTATTTATAAATTACTTTTTTAAAATAGTACGTTATTATTATTTAAACAGCTTTTACATTTTTGTTTGTTTTTAAATTACTTTAAAAATATTAAATTATTGTGCTATCAATTTTTTAAACAGCTTTAAAATGTTGAATACTTTTATTTATAAATTACTTTTTTAAAATAGTACGTTATTATTATTTAAACAGCTTTTACATTTTTGTTTGTTTTTAAATTACTTTAAAAATATTAAATTATTGTGCTATCAATTTTTTAAACAGCTTTAAAATGTTGAATACTTTTATTTATAAATTACTTTTTTAAAATAGTACGTTATTATTATTTAAACAGCTTTTACATTTTTGTTTGTTTTTAAATTACTTTAAAAATATTAAATTATTATATTATTACATTAATTTTTTAACAGCTTTTATTTTTCATTTTTTTGTTTGTTTTAAAATTACTTTAAAAATAAATAAATTATTATTATTATTTTAAAACAGCCTTGATTTTTAAATTGTTGTTTCTTTGTTTTAAAATTACTTTTTAAAATATTAAATTATTATATTATTACATTAATTTCTTAACAGCTTCAAGACGTCAAGTGCCTTTCTGACTCCAACCAATCCATTGCACAACTCTTACTAGCTTCATCAATATCAGACCTACTTTACAGGGTGAAGTGATGCTCATAATATCTACACATTGAATGGAACAACAGGGAAAAAAAATCAAACATGTATTGTTTGGGAAGCATGAGATGGACTTCATGAGAGAAAGATAATGTGGAACGGCTAACCCACTGAGTATCAATGCTAACACACTGAGTATCCAGTCCACCCATAAAGGCCAGTCTGTGCTTCAGACATCATCTATGGGTATGGGGCCATGAGGATGATCAGGGGGCTGGGCCACCTCTCCTAGGAGGATAGACTGAAGGAGTTGGGGCCGTTCAGTTTGGAGAAGAGGAAGCTCCCATGGGACCTTATTGTGGCCTTCCAGTATCTGAAGGGGGCCTACAGAAAAGCAGTGGAGGGACTTTCTAGGCTATCAGGTAGTGACAGGACTAGGGGGAATGGAGCAAAGCTGGAGGTGGAGAGATTCACACTGGATGTAAGGAGGAAGTTCTTCAGCATGAGAGTGGTGAGGCCCTGGGACAGGTTGCATAGGAGGGTGGTTGGGGCCACTTCCCTGGAGGTGTTTAAGGCCAGGCTGGATGAGGCTCTGTCCAGCCTAATCTAGGGTAGGGTGTCCCTGCTCATGTCAAGGGGCTTGGAACTAGATGATACTTGTAGTCTCTTCCAACCCTGACTAATTCTATGATTCTATGTGTACCAGGAAGCAAAGGAAAGATTGCTTAAACATGAACTATTCCGTTTATCTACTTCAATTTTTGTGGAAGAATGAGGAGTCAATTGGCAAATGAAATTAAAACCAAACCAAACCAAACAAACCCTAACCTGTGACACTGCTGAGAACATAACAAAAGCAGCCTTTTTTTTTTTTTTTTTTTTTAAGTTTGCAGATACACTTAAGAAGAAAATTAAAGAAGCCCAAATTCAGCCCAGGAAGCAAATTTTGACATATTTTCCTAAGGCTCTGCACTGCTTCATCTCTCACTTGCCACAAAGATCTTCCACGTACACCAGGGAGAAGAGAGAAACCATGCTTTAAGATGAGTTCATCTGATATGAATGCATATTAAGGCTTCATATTTGTAAAATATCATTATTTTGGAAATCCATAGTGCTGTGATTCTCAGAAATAATTTTGTGCTAATGTGTGCCTGTATAAAACGCTGAAAAACGGTGAATGGATTGGCCACAGGACATTAGGAATGTCTATTATCACGACTGGTCTGCTGCAGTTGCTTTAGGTAGAAATCAGCTGTAATTCAACAATTCTGCAAATTAGACAGGCAATAGAAGGCTTTGAGGAGACCTTATAGCAGCCTACCAGTATCTGAGGGGGGCCTACAGGAGGGCTGGGGAGGGACTGTTCACAAGGTCTTGTAATGACAGGATGAGGGGGAATGGGTTCAAATTGGTGGAGGGGAGATTTAAATGGGATGTTAGGAAGAAATTCTTCACAGTGAGGGTGGCGAGGCACTGGAACAGGTTGATATGATCTTGAAAGGTTAAATCATTTCCCTTGGAGTACTCTAATTTTCATATAAATTCATATAAATTTTTATATAAATTCTATTATTGAGGGCATAAACCCTATCTTCATAGATCTTGGAGACCCCATTAGCTGAAGTAGTTGACAATTGAGTGGTATCTCAAAGCAGCTCAATGTATCCATGAATGTCAGTGTTTCCTATGACAAGCATCAGGAGAATTTCTCTGTTAGTGGAGATGCACAAATGATAAAGTCATCTGGGATAAAGTATATCAACATATCTTCACTCAGGTTAATGAATAGTGGGAGGTGTCCCTGCCTGTGGCAGGGGGGTGGAACTGGATGATCTTTAAGGTCTCTTCCAATCTAAACCATTCTATGATTCTATGATAATACCTTCTGATTATACACAAAAGGATTCTTTTCCTTAATGGATTTTTCAGTGTAAGCTTCAATTAGGAACCTAATGCTATTACCGAAAACATAAGCAATTGTTTTGTTTCTCCTTCATGTGCTTCTGATTCTCATAAGACACTTCGGCTCTTCAGAAAATAAGCTCTTCTTCTCCTCATGGGACACACAAATAAGCAGACTCCGTCTGAGCTTTTTTTATGATTCTGATGCTTTGTGCATTTTTACCTGTGGCAGACAAGTTATGCCACAGTGATAAAGCAGAGTGTCAGCATGACCTTGCTGTTTTACACAAACCAGCAGCGAGAGCTACCACGAGACAGACTTGGATATGACTTGGAAATTGCAGTAGTGAATTACATTAAAGCATTAGGCTGTACAGGAAGCAGAGTACTAAATAACAGAAGTGAATGTTTCTTCATGAAATCGTTTAGCATTTGGAGTTTTCGACAAATTAATCTCCAAGCTGCAGATAACTGGAAGGTGATTTGCCTTCTTACATTTGTATTCTTACAAGTCCTCCAGTAGCCTCTGGAGGGCTTTAGCAAGCAAAACTGATGCTGACCTTGACAGGATCACAGGAGGTAAGTGTTAAGATGGAAAGTCTGTGTCCTGCTCTATTTAAGGAACATGGGACTGGTAACAAAAATAAACTGAAGACAAGAAAGAAACGAGGGCAAAACAAACAGGTATCTGATTGCATTTGGTAGATATTTTTGGCTGCGGACTGAGACAATATCACAGTGTGTGGTGTTGTCCAAAGCCTGTTAACAGTAAATGTATGTAATAAGGTTAGACTCTCCCCTGTAGACAGAGTAGATTTATGATTAAAGTGTGTGTGTCCATTTTATGGCATTTAGAGCAGAGTGGGATTTCAGTAACCTTTTGAATAGTCATTTTGGAGCATCTGAGGCATGTTTATGTTCAGAAGTGTATGATGCGACCCAGGAATAAAGAGTAACTTGCACATCTTGAACTATTATTGAACAGACATCAGTGCATGTTGCAGAGATATTCATAGCCCTCTGAATTGTGCACATTCCCAAGATTCATTAACTAAGGCAAACAACAGCCTCTAAAATGCTAGACCTTATGCTAAATCTCAGATAATTATTGCATTGACTCTATCTTATTGCAAAATTCTCTTGTGCAGAAACACAACTTGTTCACATGCAACCTACTAGTTTGAACAGCTAGATCTCATTCTTTGGGCATATTGGCCTTCAGAAGTGGGAGAGGAAGACACCTAAATTCCTGAAAGAACTGTAGCTCTTTGCTGCCTCACATTGAAGAGTCAGTGGCATTGAAATCAATCCAATATGCAAGTGAAAGAACCGTTTTAGTTCAGAAGCAGAGAGAGTTTATCAGTTTTCAGTCCACCTCGTTGTCTGCTCAACCAGCCTGTACTTCATCAGCTTCTCTATGAGCCTTAGAGAAGTCTAGGTAGACTGCTCTATCTTTGTCTAACAAGTCAGTCATTTCATTGTAGCTTACCATAGAATCATAGAATCAGTCAGGGTTGGAAGGGAACACAAGGATCATCTGGTTCCAAGCCCCCTGCCATGCCCAGGGACACCCTACCCTAGATTAGGCTGGACAGAGCCTCATCCAGCCTGGCTGCAAACACCTCCAGGGATGTGGCCCCAACCACCCACCCTGGGCAACACATTCCAGGCTCTCACCACTCTCATGATGAAGAACTTTCTCCTCACGTCCAATCTGAATCTCCCCACCTCCAGCTTTGTTCCACTCACCCTAGTCCTGTCATTATCTGATATCCTAAAAAGTCCCTCCCCAGCTTTCTTGTAGGCCCTCTTCAGATACTGGAAGGCCACAATAAGGTCCCATGGGAGCCTCTTTTTCTCCAAACTGAATAGCCCCAACTCTTTCAGTCTGTCCTCATCGGAGAGGTGCTACAGCCCTCTGATCCTCCTTGTGGCCCAGGTTGTCCTCCATACCAAGATGACAGACATACTCCCTCCCTGGAAATGTTCAAGGCTGGTTTGAATGAGCCCTCAAGCCTGGTCTAGTGGAAGGTGTCCCTGCTTTTGGCAGGTGGGTGGGAACTAGATGATCTTTAAGGTCCTTTTCGATCTAATCCATTCCGTGGATCTAGGAATGAAAACTAAGAAACAGCATGGGAGAAAAGCTGTATAACAAATAGCGAGTGCAATGCCATTACAAGGAGTCCACTTAAGTTACACACTGGAAGAAGGTTTTGTGTTGAGAGAAACTAGCGAAGCTGCTGATTGCATACAGTGATAGCAGAAGATTTACCATCTGCTTGCCAAGACCCTGTTTTTAAATCTGTCAGATTAAAATCAATGTCAGATTTTCAATATATTTGGCTTTTGGATACAATATATTCAACTTTCGAATCATCACTACTGCAGCATCACAAGTGATAAATCTCAGCAAGGTTGTAGAATGGAAAACGTAATCCTATTTTTCACCTTTTTTTTTTGGTAATCTCTCTTGAAATGGTGACTGCAGAGAGGGAGTAAGATTTCAAGCTCTACTTCAGAAATAGGCCCCAGGCACTGCATTTTCATGCTTATAATCCACACATTAAATCATAGAATGGTTTAGGTTGGAAGGGACATCGAAGATCATCCAGTTCCAACCCCCCGCCAGAGACACGGACACTTCCCACTGGAACAGGTCACTCAAGGCCTCATGC
Organism: Psilopogon haemacephalus; assembly: GCA_013396835.1. NCBI lineage: Eukaryota > Metazoa > Chordata > Aves > Piciformes > Megalaimidae > Psilopogon > Psilopogon haemacephalus. The sequence continues at coordinate 153,328 of VWZI01010631.1, forward strand.
AACCTGGCCTTGAACACCTCCAGGGAGGGAGGAGCAGCCACAACCTCCCAAGTCAACCTGTGCCAGTGTCTCACCAACCTCACTGTAAATGTTAGGCATAAAATCATGGCTACAGTTCATAGCACCTGCTAGTATGATGGAAAATATGCAGCCTCCTCCACGCTCCTCCCAGTCACCTCACTGTCCTTTATCACCCACAACCTTCTGTTCCCTCTATTTCAATAGCTGCTCTCACTGTCATTCTACTTCAAATTCTTATTTAGGTTATCTCTGGCTTTATTTTTTAAAAAAATCTACAGCTTAAGGAGAAGAGGTGCAGAGAAGGATAAATCTGTTGCAGAATGTGTAATTCAAGTCCACTGAAAAATATGGAGAGCAGATCAAGGGAACTTCTTCTTCCCCCCCTCTACTCTGCCCTGATGAGATCTCATCTTGAGTACTGTGTTCAGTTTTGGATTCCCCAGTTTAAGAGAGAGAGAGATCTGCTGGAAAGGGTCCAGCAGAGGGCTATGAGGATGATTAGGGGTCTGGAACACTGCCTAATGAGGACAGACTGAGGGACCTGGGACTACTTAGTTTGGAGAAGACTGAGAGGGGATTGGATAGATGTTTATAATACCTGAGGGATGGGGGTCAGGAGAGAGGGGACAGGCTTTGCTCACTTACTGCCTGGAATAGGACAAGGAGCAATGGATATAACCTGAAGCACAGGAGGTTCCATAGAATCATAGAATGGTTTAGGTTGGAAGAGACATCAAAGATCATCCTGTTCCAAACCCCTGCCATAGGCAGGTGCATCTCCCACTAGATCAGGTCGCTCAAGATCTCATTCAACCTGGCCTTCAACACCTCTAGGGAGGGAACTTCCCTAGGCAACCTGTTCCAGTGTCTCATCACCCTCACTGTAAAGAACTTCCTCCTAACATTCCGTTCAAATCTCCCCTCTGCCAGTTTGAACCCATTTCCCCTCATCCTGTCATTACAAGACCTTGTGAACAGTCCCTCCCCAGCTTCCTGTAGGCCCCCTCAGATACTGGAAGGTTCAACACAAGGGGGAATTTCTTTACTGTAAGAGTCCCAGAGAACTGGCACAGGCTCTCCAGAGGTGTTGTGGAGTCTTCTTCTTTGGAGCCTTTCAAGGCCTGCCTGGATGCATTCCTGTGACCTGAGCTAGACTGTATGGTCCTGCTTTGGCAGGGGGGTTGGGCTCAATGATATCTTTGGATCCCTTCCAATCGCTGTCATCCTGTGATCCTGTGACGTATTTCCTTTTTGTTTCATTTTTTCCACCCTTTTTTTTTAGCATAGAGTGGTTTATCCAAGGGCTGTATATTTACAAATCAAAGCGTTAAACTGTTTTTTGTTGTTGCTGTGGGGAGTTTTTGTGGTTTGTTTTGCTTTGTATCTCATTACAAAAAAAAAAGTATCGATTGGAGAAAATAATTCTTCACTGACTGTAGGGTGCCATCTATTGATAGTGCCATTTATTGATAATAAAAAATAGCATCAGTTACGTATGGTGTATAAAAGCAGAGATCGGTACAGTGGCAGGAAAAAGCACCTTGGCTCTGCTTTTTTAACTTGTGAGTAATGCTGTTCTAATACTAGCCCAGAACTGTCTACATAGCCCATCAGCGTTGTGTTGAAAAGCTGAGGGTAATAGCAGAGCCTTTATGTCAGTAAACAGAACCACGATTTCTCAGACAAGTTCATCACAAATTGTAACTGCTCAATTTATATTATATGAATCTAAAGGCACAGAGAGAGACCAAATGTAAAAAAATATAGTAAAAAAAACTCAAATTTATATTGCTAGTGGAGAACCATGGCTGTTGAGTGAAGGGACATCAAAGGTCATCCAGTTCCAACCTCCTGCCACAGTCAGGGACACCACCCATTAGAACAGGTCGCTCAAGGCTTCAAATGTATACAACTATATCCTTTGAAAGAAAAAAACCAAACAGTTTATAAACAAGACTCTGAAGGGGCATTTAGTTAATGACAGTATTAATGGAAAAAAAAAAAAAAAAAAGAGAGATTTTAAGTAAGACTCTAAAAAAAATCACCATCCCCATATTATACATAATATTATAGATAATATTATTTAGAATCATAGAATCAGTCAGGGTTGGAAGGGACCACAAGGATCATCTAGTTCCAACCCCCCTGCCTTGTCCGGGGACACCCTACCTTAGATCAGGCTGCCCACAGCCTCATCCAGCCTGGCCTTAAACACCTCCAGGCAGGGAGCAGCCACAACCTCCCTGGGCAACACATTCCAGAGGCTCACCACCCTCACTGTGAAGAACTTTCTTCTAACATCTCATTTAAATCTTCCCTCTGCCAGTTTAAACCCATTCCCCCTCATCCTGTCATTACAAGACCTTGTAAATAGTCCCTCCCCAGCCTTTCTGTAGGCCCCCTTCAGATACTGGAAGGCTGTTATAAAGTCTCCTTGAAGCCTTCTCTTCTCCAGGCTGAAAAGCCCTAACTCTTGTAGGGGTGCTCCAGGACACTACTGAGGTGGGAAAACACCTAAAATGATGTATCTTTTTACATCAATTGCATTTGAGATGGTTACAATTTTTTGCAGACAGTACTTGCTCAAATTCCTGTTATGTTGTGCTGAGCAACAGTACAATCCGGTGGGATTAGCATTCACGAATTTGCTGAATGCTTCATAGGGAGGCAAACTGGAGTGTTGAGGGTGTGGAATGTAAGCACTTCTCTCTAACAGCAGCACATTTCTAATTGCAGAAGGGAGGCTTCTTTTAGTAGCTGAGCATTCACTGCTGTGTGAATCTGCTTTTGAAATGATGTTTAAAAATGCAAAATTACTGACAATAGTTCCTCGCAAATGTATACTTAGGCTATGTAATTATCACAGGTAGTTCATTTCTGTAGTTTCAGTTCTTGGAGAAGGCTTTATTCAACAGTAGCAGCGACAACAAAATCTTCATTCTGTTAAGCGGTTACAAGAAATTTTAAAACAATTTTTAAGATGAGCTCTTAGAACTTTATGGTCTTTATTTCATAGTCAACAGTATTGCACATGATATTCACTACATAACTGTCTGATCATTGCCAGGAAACACTGGAAATGTTTAGGCTGCAAACATAGTCAAACATTTCCAAACCTGGATGTTATATTGAAATGTGGCCTTATTTTCATTTTGTAGCTCTCTCCAGTTAATTTATAGAATCGCAGAATGGTTTTAGAATCATAGAGTCAGCCAGGTTGGAAGAGACCTCCAAGATCATCCAGTCCAAGCTATTGTCCAGCCCTTGCCAATCAACTAGACCATGACACTAAGTGCTCCATCCAGGCTTTTCTTGAACACCTCCAGGGAGAGCAACTCCATCACCTCCCTGGGCAGACCATTCCAATGTCATTCACTCTCCCTGTGAAGAACTTCCTCCTAATATGCAGCCTATACCTCCCCTGGCACAACTTGAGACTGTGTCCCCTCATTCTGTTTCAGGTCGCCTGGGAAGAGACCAATCCCTGCCTGGCTACAATCTCCCTTCAGGTACTTGTAGACAGCAATGTGGTCATCCCTGAGCCTCCTCTTCTCCAGGTTAAACAACCCCAACTCCCTCAGTCTTTCCGGCCTCTAAGGTTAGAAGTTACCTCAAAGATCATGTAGAATGGTTTAGGTTCCAACCCCCCACCATAGGGAGGGACACCTCCCACCAAACAGGTCACTCAAGGCTTCATCCAACCTACTCCTGGACACCTCCAGGGAGAGACCATACACAATCTCCCTGGGTAACCTGTTTCAATGTTTCGCCAATTCATGGCCACTGACTGCCTTTGAAAAGTGGGCCAAATTTATACAGAAGTATCAACATGGGTTTAATAATCTAATTTCACGTGCCTCGCTGTGGCTTAAAAGATTCTCCTGTGGTTCCCAATTTTAACCCAAGCATCACTCTAACTGCCTTTGTATACAGAACTACTTCTGCTAAAATCACTGGGACCTGTGCCACTACCCAGGTGGTGCAGAACTTGGCAAGCTAAAAGGGAAATGTTTAATTGTGAAAAATAAGGGATTGGAAACTATGGTACTTTTTTTTTTTTTTTAATTGTTCCAAGGATATAGAGTGATACTTGTCACTTTTAATGTGTTTATAAGAAAAGAATAAGTGTTCTATTAAACTTGCATGCAATCCATCCTTTGGCAGGATGTCAGTGTTCATGAATGAGTCTTTATTTGCACTCCTGTGTATTAATACACACCCTTTTACAACTCGGTCTGACAGATACTCCAAATTCATAGATTGCCCTGCTCGAGGTTTCCAAGGTCGTAGTCCTTCAAAGCACTGTTTGTCAAATTGCTCTGACACACCTCCTGCTGGCAAGCCTACCCGCAGCCTGTTAATATTCCAATCCAAAGCCATATGATCTTGAAAATCAATTGCAGGCTGCAGAAGAAATGCTAAGAAAGCTCGAGTTGACAAAGGTAACTGGTCATGGTGATGTCAGCGAATTTGGTACGAGCAGCAGAAAGTCTCTTCAGAAGAAGCAGACATTGTACAGACGTTTCTCACAGGATGTTTAAACAGCAATCAAGTTTATGGCACAATATGAGAACCACACATTTTTTTTTGTAATATGACCATGAATGGTCATGTCGAACCTGTGAGATTTTAAAATGTTTGCTAGCATTGGTGTGCCTGCAGAATTGAACCTGGAAAGTAAATGCTTCCAAGGAGAGCAAGAAGCATGCATTTAAAAAATGAAACCTTTGGTTCAACGGTAAGTAATGTTGTCAGGAAAATAGTTCAGTGTATCAGACTTGACTCGATTTTTGTAAATACCAATATAGATCAGTGCTTAAATACCTTTAAATTAAAGCATCATGCAGAAGCAATAAAATCAGAATCAGACCCCGTGGTTTTTTTAGTATTCATTTATAAAGGAATTCTGAAATCATAGCTGGAATTGAATGCGATGTTGCACACAAAAGAAAGGATTCATTTTGGGGCTTGAAATTTTGGTAAGCATCAATTTAAAACTGGAATGCAAATAAATTTCAAAATACTCTTTCTGTAGTTTATGTGTCTCATAGTGCTATGTTTTCGAACTCAGTCTCTTGTTGCTCTAAGACCCTCAAAAGAGATGGCTTCCAGAGTTTGAAATCCATGCTTGTTCCAACAAGATGTAAAATGAATCAAGTGAGATCAAAGTGGTAAATTGAATATTTATGCAACAAAACACATGCTTAAAAAAAAAAAAAAAAAAAAGAAAAAAAAAGAAAAAAGTGAATAATCAGCTAAAACACATGCAATTGCTTGTGGGTATGTTTCATACTGGAAGCATAATCAATATGACAACCCAAGTTAGACCCTGTACTAACAATAACTTCAAAAGTGTCTTTGAACATTATTTGCTAGACTATACAGCACATCATTTGACTTTGGTTGCTTTCGATTGCATCAATGCAACCAACACAAGAGTTTTAAATCCCATTAGCAGAATCAAAAACCAAAAGTCGCCAAACATTTTTTTCCCCCCTGTGTTTCCCTTTTATTATTTTTTTTAAACAATCTCAAAGGTGAAGACATTCCTTCAAATATAAACTCTCTGACAATCCACCTCTCATTGAATTCATTTATATTCAGACAGTATTTCTCTCTCTTACACTCTCTTTTCTTTTTCCTTTTTTCCCCCCAAGCTTGACACCTACAGTTTCTTAGTCTTGAATGCACATCTGCTAAACTCTTAGACTAAGGAAAAGTAACTTTGTGTGAGAAAATGTCAAGAAAGGCAGAATCTGAAATATATTAACCAAGATATGGCAAATGTAAATGTCAGCTCGCATAACTCGGGGTACTTGGGGTTGCAAGAAATATTTTGACCACCTGGGCAATGAAAACTGAGCTTTTATTTCATTGACAATGTCATACTGCTATACCTGATATAAGAAAACCCTCTCTAGCTTAGAAGGCATTTTTGAAGCAAATTAGTTTATACTTGATTATGCCCCAATTTTTTTCATATGAAAAGTAAGGTTAGTGTATTTAAAAGATAATACTATATTTTTTTTCCATTTTAGTGTTCATATTTTATTTATTTTAAGAAATAAAGACTAAAAGACATATCAACATTTGTGAGGTGTCCCTGCCTATGGAGGGGGGCTGGAACTGGATGATCTTTGAGGTCACTTCCAATCTAGACCATTATATGATTCTATGATTCATATCAAATATATTCTATTACATATGAATATATTTATAACTATTAAATGCTGTTGAGTGAAAACTCCAGAACAACTCAGACTCTAAAAAGCATCAAAAGAGAAGAAACAGTGAAAGAGGAACTTCTCTTCCCACCTAGCATGGGGAAAAAAAATAATCAGATATTAGAAGTTTATTATAAAATTAACTCTAAATTTTGTTGTTCAAAACCTTCCTACTAATTTAGCATAAAATTAAACAAATACAGAATCTCAAAACAGACATAAAGCACAGTGTGGTATCTATCAGCACTGTATTTGTGTGCCTGATTTCATGGTTTGGGATATTCCCTCCACTTCTAGAGAAAAGATACTAATTCACAAGCTAACATTCCTTACGTGTGGCCACCTCAGTGAGAGCACAGATTTCAGTGACAGAAACATTACCCCTTCCTCCTACAGAATGTAAACTTAGGCTATGGAAGAGGAGTATAACTCAACTGCTCAGTCATGAGTTTCAACTTAATGGAATTATTGAAGTTGAATCTGAAAAAAGCCAACCAAACAACCAAAAAAAAACCCAGACTACCAAATCAAACTAAACCAAATTAAAAAAAAAAAAAAGAAAAGAAAAAAAAACAAAACACCACCCCAAAACCACCACCAACAAAACCCAAAAAGCAAAACAAAAAGCCCAAACAAACTGCAAAGAAATAAAAAGGATAGTCAGAAACGTTTTCTGTCTCATCTCATATAGAATCATAGACTCATAGAATGATTTAAGTTGGAGGTGACCTCAAAGATCATCCAGTTCCAAACCCCTGCCATAGGTAGGGACACCAGCCTCTAGAACAGGTCACTCAAGGCTTCATCCAACCAGGCCCTGAACACCTCCATGGAGGGAGTATCCACAACCTCCCTGGGCAATCTGTTCCAGTATCTCACTACCTTCACTATAAAGAACTTCCTCTTGACATCCTGTTTAAATCTCCCCTCTTTCAGTTTAAACCCATGACTCCTTGTCCTGTCATTACAATACCTTGAAAAGAACCCTTCCCCAGCCTTCCTGTAGGCTACTATAAGGTCTCCTCAAAGCCTTCTCTTCTCCAGGCTGTAGAGCGTCAACTCTCGTAGCCTATCATAGCAGAGCTGCTGCAGCCCTCTGAGCATCTCTGTGGCATTTGATAAATTACAGAAACGAGAACTATTCTCTACCTTTGGTTCTCATGCACTAATGCATGCACATCATTCGCTATTTTGAAAATGCATTGTAGATTTTTTTATCAAAAGGTGTTCTATTGCACAGTTATATTTACTTGTTAAAAGAAGGATCATGAAGAATTATTCAAAATATGACGCAGATGATATAAGCGAAAAATATGTCAGGGTCTGTGATCCTTTCCTAATTGTTGTCTTTTGACTACTGCCATGAGTTTCATCCTCCTCATAATGGCAGCGATCATCCTATTCTAGCTACTCACCTTTTACTCCTTACTTTTTAATTCAGTTTTTGCTGCTGCCTTAATTTCACATCAACAAAGCGAAAAATGGTGAAACTACTCTTCCTCGCTGAATGATAAGACAGACTTTACAAACAGCTTTTCTCTGAGCGGAGCTGTGAACTGCAGCTGTAAAAGTACAAAGGAAACTACTACATAGATTAGCGAATTGCTCACCTGTATGTGCTGAAAAGTACACACAGATGTACGCAGAGAACAACTTCTGAAGGACCCTTAGATGCGGTGGTACTGTTCAAAAGTTCAGTTCCTCTTTTTAGGGAATAAATGTAGCTTTCAACTGCAATTTACTGCTCAGTGGAGAAGATTGTCCGTTGGGTAATAAATACGTCTTTATTCTCAACACCAGATCACAGAGAACACTAGTTCCTCAAAGAAAGTATATATATTTTAAGGTAATTGAAGCCAGATGTGCTTCCAAATGGCTAACAGTGCATTCAGAAATAATTTATTTGCAACAAGGCAAATTCTAGATCAAGTCCTTTAAAATTTATTCGACAGAAATTTTATATCTATGACCTATATTTACACGTCTCTTTAAACTCAGATGATAAGTACAAACGTGCAATTTATGATAAATCATACCCATAATAAAAACTTCACTCTCAAGAGACACTCACTAAACAAGTCACAAAAATGGATGACTGTTCCCAGTTCACATCCTCATAAACCAAGACAATAACTGTAAAGAATAAGAACCTATAAAGAATGGAAGTCTCAGAGTGGTCAAAGTAAAGTAAAATGTCAGTAGTGATAAAGCACTGTAGAAATCATAGAATCATAGAAAGGTTTAAGTTGGAAGAGACCAGTTCCAATGCCCCACCATAGGCAGGGACACCTCCCACTAGAACAAGTTGCTCAAGGTCTCACCGAACCTAGCCTTGAACACCTCCGGTCAGGGAGCAGCCACAGTCTCCCTGGACAATCTGTGCCACTGTCTTACCACCCTCACTGTGAAGAACTTCCTCCTAACATCCAGTTTAAACCTCTCCTTTTCCAGTTTAAACCCATTAATCCTCCAGTGTCTCACCACCCTCACTGGAAAGAACTTTCTCCTAACATCCAGTTTAAACCTCTCCTCTTCCAGTTTAAACCCATTACTCCTCCAGCCCTCCTCTAGGCTTTCAGATACTGGAAGGCTACTACAAGGTTTTCTTAAGAATTCTCCAGGCTGGAAAGCCCAAACTCTTGTAGCCTATCCTCATAACCGAGTTGCTGCAACCCTCTGAGCATCTTTGTGGCCCTCCTATGGACTCTCTCCAACAGTTCCATGTCCTTCCTGTGTTGGGGGCTCCAGAACTGTACACAGCACTCTAGGTGGGGTCTGAGGAGAGCAGAGTAAAGGGGAAGAATCCCCTCCCTTGCCCTGCTGGCCACACTGCTCTTGATGCAGCCCAGGACACAGCTCAATGTATGAGAATAGTTTAGCCAAACTACCACACTTCTTCATTTCTTTCTAAATATTTGAGTTAATATCAATGAAAATACTATATATACATTTTCCTTACAAATCACAAAGACTGACACTGATTGTATGTTGGTAGAGTTCATTATATTTTTTCTAACAAAGACAGCTTCTACCTGACTACGAAGACTCTGTCACACTTACTCTTTTCACTTGACACCTCTGTTACAGTTAGCAAGACCTAAAAGGAAAGAAAAAAGGTGGGGAGGGAAACAATCAACCTGCAGCCAGTTAACATCTTGTGATTTCATTCTGATTTATTTCCTGAATTGGCATCATAGATGAGACTAAATGACAGTACCATTCTTCATTAATTTAGATTAATTTAGATGCATAGTTAAGCATTAGACTGAGAATAGATTTGGACTGAAAGTGAGGTGATAGTTTTGATGTCTAAGCCAACACTGACATCCAATTCTACTGATATTTATACGTTCAAGTTAATTGCCTCTATCAGAAGCTGGGACAAGTCTGTTCCCTCTATTGGAGCTTTTTCACTGCACAATAAAGAAAAGATGCATTTTTAGAGAATTTGTATGTTCTTTTCTAGAGCAGTGGGTATATGAGTCTTCCGTTGAAAAACTTATTCTCAACTCAAAAAAAAAAAAGGCTTCTGCATTTATGAAGAAGGGAAAGGTTCTGGGCTCAATCCATCGCCTAGGAATTGCTTCTGTGGTCTCTATCCACTGAACGAGATACACAAACAGGTCTGAATTAAATACCCCAAGTATCTACAGTTCTGACAATGTAAAATACTTCATCCATTTTACATTGTGTGGTTCCTTTGTTTCACAGTTTTATCAGAACCTGCAGTACTGTGTGAAGTTCTGGAGACCTCAACACAAGAAAGACATGAAACTGTTGGAGAGAGTCCACGAAGATGATCAAAGGGCTGCAGCAGCTCTGCTATGAGGACAGGCTATGAGAGTTGGAGCTCTTCATCCTGGAGAAGGCTTCAAGGAGACCTTAAAGTAGCCTTCCAGCATCTGAAAGGGGCTTACAGGAGAGCTGGGGAGGGACTATTGACAAGGTCTTGTAATGACAGGACAAGGGGTAATGGGTTTAAACTGGCAGAGGGGAGATTTAAACTGGATGTTAGGAGGAAGTTCTTTCCAGTGAGGATGGTGAGACAGTGGCACAGGTTGCCTGGAGAGGTTGTGGCTGCTCCCTGCCTGGAGGTGTTTAAGGCCAGGCTGGATGAGGCCTTGAGCAACCTGTTCTGGTGGGAGGTGTCCCTGCCTGTAGTGGGGGAGGTGGAAGTGGATGATCTTTGAGACCCCTTCCAACTTAAAGTATTCTATGATTCCCTGAACTTGAAGCTATACACAGTTAAAGATACCTGATGCTTAAAACAGTCCTTTGGAAAATAGAATAATCTCCAGTCCTTTCCATGGAGCTCATTAAACTGAGAAGGATGCTGATCCTCAGTGTCTGATTTTAGAATTTGCTTTAGACATGAGGTAATGGTTTAAAAAGGAGGAAGGTAGCATCAGCACCATATTGCTAAAAAAAAAGGCTGTCATTCTGTTTAGAGTCTGCCAAGGTCCTGATGTGCTGAGGAGCAACTCAGCCCCCACAGTGGAGTTGAACAAAAGTGCACCTCATTCCTTCATCTTGAGTAGGCTAAGGTGCAGGTTGGCAAGCTCTCAAGACAGCAAGTTTAAACATAGGCAACTCAATTCCACCTACGTTCTATTTTGGGTATTGAAGGTCTCTGTGGGATTGAGCTCAAAGTTTATGGTGGAAACAAGATTACATTCGCTGCAAACTTTTTAATCTTAATTAGGATTCTTGCCTGCAGAAAGAGAGTAGTTGCCTGTGTGCAAATTAAAGATTAAAAAAAAACCAAAAACCCCATGAAAATATAGGTTCCAAAAGAAAAAAAAAAAAAAGAAAGAAAAAAAGAGGATAAAAGTAGGAAAAATAAAAAGAGGGGGGGAGAAAAAAGAAAAGAGAGGAAAAAAATAGGACAATAAATAGAAAAAAAAGATAAAAAAGGAAAAGGGAAAAAGAGGAAAAGAAAAGAAAATGAAAGAGAAAAAAGAGGAATAAAGAGGAAAAAAGAAAAAGGGAGAAATGGAAAAAAGAAAGGAAAAGAAAATGAAAGAGAAAAAAGAGGAATAAAGAGGAAAAAAGAAAAAGGGAGAAATGGAAAAAAGAAAGGAAAAGAAAATGAAAGAGAATAAAGGAAAAAAGGAAAAATGAAAAGAGAGGGGAAAAAAAAGGACAATGAATAGGAAAAAAGGAGAAAAAAGAGGAAAGGGAAAAAAGAAGACAAGAAAATTAAAGAGGAAAAAAGAGGAAAAAGAGAAAAAAGAAAAAGGAACAAAAGAAAAAAGAGAAAAAAGGAGAAAATAAAAAGAGAGGAAAAGAAGGGGGGGTGGGGAAGAGAGAAAATAAAAGAACTTTTATCCAGAAGGCAAAATTGGAGACTGATTAAATGTTAGAGAATGAGGACAGTGCACCAAAACCAAACCTGTCAGATTGTTTTTGTTTTCTCTTTCCTTTCTTTTGAAATTTTTGCCTCCAAATGCACTTTATTTCTGAGCATTCAGACAATAAAATTGTATGAGAAAGTACTTCCTTCTCTAGACCCATTTGCTGTACTACTATTGTCAACACAGTCGTCTCATGTTCATCAGGTTGTTGTTTTGTACTGACATTCAGTAAGCAGCCAACGTACAAGAGACCTGCAGAATATTGTTTAAAAGTATTGGAAATAGCTCTTAGCACTGGTTATGTTTTTATGCATCTTCTCTGGCATTATTAAGTTTAACCGTAATTAGAACATTGTAAGGCACAAAGAGGTTTTATCATGTTGAAATTTTGGAGAGAAATAGGCGGAGTATATTTCCAAACTGTTTCTAAACATCAGTGTAACCACCTTTAAATTTTGATATAAAAATGGAAAGTGATGACAAAATACTTGGGTTTTTAAGAAACTTAATTGTGGAACTAAATATCTTTTTCATTAACAGGAAAAGCTCAATTTCTGTTTTTTTTTTTCTTTGTTCGGGATTTTAGTCAACAACATTAACTTATTATATGAGTTTAAATTTACGTTAAGTTTGTAAATTGTGACTTTGTTTTGTTTCATTGTCCTGTTTAGGGTTAGACAGTTTCATGTAAATTGCTTTATTTAAATTGCTTTAATACATTTCGTGATGCACATATAACTGACAGCCTCAGTGTCCTGCCTTTTAGCAACTTCACCTGTTTAGGGTTAGACAGTTTCATTTAAATTGCTCTATTATGTTTCATGATGCACATATAACAGACAGCCTTAGTGTCCTGCCTTTTAGCAACTTCACCTGTTTAGGGTTAGTTTCATGTAAATTGCTTCACTTAAATTGCTTTATTATGTTTCATGATGGACATATAACAGCCTTAGTGTCCTGCCTTTTGGCAACTTCACCTGTTTAGGGTTAGAGAGTTTCATTTAAATTGCTTTATTTAAATTGCTTTATTATGTTTCGTGATGTGCATATAACTGACAGCCTCAGTGTCCTGCCTTTTGGCAACTTCACAAGATGTAAAGTCAATAAGAGAAAAATAATTTCCAACAGTAATAGGAGTCAAAAGTAGAACCAAGGTACACTCTAAGAATGGTTTTGGTTACTGGAATATTGTTGCCATTCAGCACAGAGATGCTAATCCTCCTGAAGGCTTTGCTAAGGTAAATGGAGGAGGAACTATTGACAAGGGCGTGTAATGACAGGACGAGGGGTAATGAGTTTAAACAGGCAGAGAGGAGATTTAAACTGGATGTTAGGAGGAAGTTCTTTACAGTGAGGGTGGTGAGACACTGGAATGGGTTACACAGGGAGATTGTGGCTGCCCCCTCACTGGAGGTGTTGAAGGCCAGGTTGGATGAGGCCTTGAGTGACCTTTCTAGTGGGATGTGTCCCTGCCTATGACAGGGGGTTGGATCTGGATGATTTTTGCAGTCCCTTCCAACCTAAACCATTCTATGATCCTATGATTCTATGAAATGTAGTCCTCCAGTAGCCTAGGATCTGTCAGTATTGCTGATTACTGACCCAAAATTGTCTCTGCAGTTTCTACGTGTAAAGGAGAGAATGAAAGGTTCGAAATTTCACTGGGTTCAGTCTTAATTTAATGTTTAATTAATTCGACAGCTGAAACTTCTGCAATGTATTTTAATAAGTTATATATGCATAGTAACGATATGGTAAAGAAGCCTTGAGGAGTGGAACCAGAGACCTGGACACAGAAAGAAGTGAGAAAACACATGCTCCTGTATAAAGAATGAGGTAATGTAGTTGTCACTTAATATATTTTAGAACCCTTTCTAAAATAAAAATGGGAAATTCAGTTTCCTCTCTTGTGAACAGAGACACACCCCCTGAGTAAGTCAATGGACAAACACTTTAAACACCACTGACAAACTTTGACATGATGCAGAAGACCACTAAAAACCTCCAGTTCATACCAAAGGATATTCCAGAAGATCTATGAAGAACCAGCATGAACCTTTCCAGACAGATCATAAATGTTTGAAGCAATGAAACTGTTTCATACTCCAAGACATTACACTTGTGCTGATCTTTTGCCACTCCAAATGCATTCTGCAACCTTATTTCCTCTGCCCTTTTTTCTTTTGATCACTGTGTTTTCTCTTTGGTCCTTTCACTCACCACTCTCATTTCTGCTTTGTCCACAGTGCTGCAGTGTGGCTGTTTAATGTTCTGCCATTGTTTAACCAGCAGTTGCTGCATAGTGTCAATGAAGAAAAAATGATTTTCAACACACACAAAAGTATCACACAGGGACTCTGGTTCTTCCCAAGTCTGACACATGATGCACTTCATGTGTTTCTTTACATGCAGGAGATATACTGGTCTTTGATCTCAAAAATATCTTCCCCAAATAAAGGTTCATGGAAAGGAGAGGACAGAATGGGACAATTGACAAGCCCAAGTGCTGGGTTCTGCACTTCGGCCACAACCACTCCATGCAGCACTACAGGCTGGGGACAGAGTGGCTGGAGAGCAGCCAGGCAGAGAATGACCTGGGGGTACTGGTCAACAGCAACAGAACATGAGCCAGAAGTAACCAAGAAAGTGGCCAAGAAGGCCAATGACATCCTGGCCTGGATCAGGAACAATGTGGCCAGCAGGACCAGAGAAGTCATTCTGCCCATGTACTCAGCAATGGTCAGGCCACACCTTGAGTACTATGTCCAGTTCTGGGCCTCTCAATTTAAGAAAGATGTTGAGGTGCTTGAATGTGTCCAGAGAAGGACACCAAGGATGGTGAGGGGGCTGGAGCACAGCTCTCTGATGAGAGGCTGAGGGAGCTGAGGGTCTGCAGCCTGGAGAAGAAGAGGCTCAGGGGTGACCTTATTGCTCTCTACAACTACCTGAAAGGAGGTTGTAGCCAGGTGGGGTTGGTCTCTTCTTCCAGGCACTCAGTGACAGAACAAGAGGATGCAGACTCAAACTGTGCCAAGGCAGGTTTAGGATGGCTGTAGGAAGTTCTTGCCTGAGTGAGTGATTGGCATTGGAATGGGCTGCTCAGGGAGGTGGTGGAGTCCCCATCCCTGGGGGTGTTTAAGAGGCACTTAGCGACATGGTTTAGTTAATCAGAAGGGTTAGATGATAGGTTGGACTCAATGATATGAGAAATCTCTTCCAACTTGCTTAATTCTGTGATTCTGTGAAAACAAAATTGAAAGGAAACCTAATGGAAAATAAGTGGATTTCCATAAGATATCAGGTAGCTCATGGGGATTTCTTAGCTAGTCATGAGTCAGCAATTTATAGTAGGAAGCTGGACAAACTCTTCTTTAAATTGCATTTATGTAATAAGGTAATAGTTGTAATTTTAGCCATAATCCCATCACGCCATCTTGTACAAAAGGTAGCATATATACTAAACTTAAGCAAATATATAAGTACATTGAAAAGTTTTATACTTTAGACTACATTGTCTTTTCTCATACAGAAGTTAGTGCAACCTACTAATGCATAGTTTTCACTCTTTCCATGAGGAATTTCTTCCTAACATCCAACCTAAACCTGCCCTGGCACAGTTTGAGGCTGTGTCCTCTTGTTCTGTCGCTGGGTACCTGGGAGAAGAGACCAACCCTCACCTGGCTACAACCTCCCTTCAGGTAATTGTGGAGAGCAATGAGGTCTGCCCTGAGTTTTCTCTTCTCCAGGCTGCACACCCCCAGCTCCTTCAGCAACTCCTTGTTGTGCTGTGCTCCAACCCCTTCACCAGCCTTGGTGCCCTTCTCTGGACACATTCAAGCACCTCAACATCTTTCTTGGATTGAGGGGCCCAGACCAGGACAGTCCTTGAGGCGACACCTAACCAGCACTAAGTACAGTGGCAGAATGACTTCTCTGGTCCTGCTGGCCACATTGTTCCTGATACAGGCCAGGATGCCATTGGCCTCCTTGGCCACCTGGGCACACTGCTGGCTCATGTTCTGTTGCTGTTGACCAGTACCCCCAGGTCATTCTCTGCCTGGCTGCTCTCCAGCCACTCTATCCCCAGCATTTAGCACTACCTGGTGGTGTTGTGACCAAACTGCAGAACCCAGAACCTGGCACTTTGCCTTGTTATAACTTCTGGCATTGGAGTGTGCCCATCTGTCCAACCTGTCCAGGTCCCTCTGCAGACCTGTCCTGCCCTCCAACAGATCGACACATTCTGCCAGCTTGGTGTCATCTGCAAACTTACTGATGGTGGATTCAAGCCCCTCATCCAGATCATCAGTGTAGTAGCATTCTGTAATCTCTGAACTTCTAGATTTTAAAAATTTTCTTCATAATTGAGGGCACCTGAAATCACCTTTTCCTATTTGCATTTACTCTGAGCTCTTTGCCTCTTCCCAGTTTTGTTATTTACATTGCTAACAACTTTCTGAAGTCACTCCAGGTGTTGCTTTATATAAACTTGTCAGCTTAGATAATTGCCATTTTTTCATATTCTTCTGCTGTTACAATGTCTACACCTCACAGAATTGTGCACATATTGCCTGTTAGATCTGTTTTAACCAAGCTAAAAGATAAGACTTAATCTCCTTTTCTATAGAAAGATGTTCCAATATATTGATTAAAGAAAGTGCCTTGAGATAAGGGAGGTTATTCTGCCCCTGTACTTGGCACTGGTCAGGCCACACCTTGAGTGCTGTGTCCAGTTCTGGGCCCCTCCGTTCAAGAGAGATGTTGAGGTGCTGGAAGGTGTCCAGAGAGGGGCAGCAAGGATAGGGAGGGGTCCGGAGCACAGCCCTGTGAGAGAGAGCTGGGGGTGTCCAGCCTGAAGAAGAGAAGGCTCAGGGCAGACCTCATTGATCTCTGCAGTTACCTGACGGGAGGTTGTAGCCAGCTGGGGTTGGGCTTTTCTCCCAGGCAACCAGCAACAGAACGAGGGGACACAGCCTCCAGTTGTGCCAGGGCAGGTTCAGGCTGGATGCTAGGAGGAAGTTCTGCACAGAGGGTGATTGGCATTGGAATGGGCTGCCCAGGGAAGTGGTGGAATTGCTGTCCCTGGAGGTGATACACTTTGGTTTCCCTCTATTCAAAGACTCCTCTCAGGTACCTATCAGTGTGCCTTCATTTTAAATAATATAATCTCTTTATGTTATTATTTTGACAGAATATGGGCTTTCATTTTTTAGGTTCTTACACTGGCTGTGCCACTGTGCTGTTTCAGAAAGAAGCAGGCAATTGATGGAGTTAATGGTGCTGAAGGTTTATCTATGTTAACCTCTTGGAGAAGATGGAACCTTTCGATATCAATTATCAGAGCTTTACCAGGGAACCTGTAAATCTTTACGGGAGGGGGAAATGGACTTTTTTCATTCATTTGGAAGCATGTAAGAAAACAAGGAAATTCAAAGCAAACTCCTCAGACACTACTGAATCCCTGCTGGCAATAAGTAATGAACATCTGAAGCAAATGCAACCCCCTCCCACTACTCCCCTGGGAAGAAATAGCTTTTCAGAAGCTTAGTTTGAGTCAAGAGGAAACTCCGTTCAATGGTTCATGACTTTTATAACAAAGCTGGAACTGAGTTTTCTGTTTATACTTGCAGAGTGAGTTTCTTGAGTGCATACTTTAATCCACAAGACCTCTGTATTTTGATCATTTTACAACTTTTGATTTGCTGTGCACTCCTGTGGAGTACGTTGAAGCATCTTTGTATGAAAATTTTTACATAGGCTATGTTTGTGGCTTTTGGTTTTGGTTTTCTTTTTTGGTTTTTTGTTTTGTTTTGTTTTTTTTGTCTGTTTTGTTTTGTGTTGTTTTGTGTGGTTTTGTGTTATTTTGCTTTTTGGTGTTGTTTTTTTTTTTAGTTTTGTGACTTTCTGGTTTTGTTGTTTTTTTATTTTTAAGTCAGCAGGGAGGAAATGTGGAGGTGGAAGTATAAGTGTATCTCACAGGTTTTTGGATACAAAGCAACCACTGATTGCCACGCTTAGCAAACCAGCATGCCTCAAAAAAATAACTAGCAGCACTGAAATTGCCTATTTAAAAATCTTTTTAGTTTTGTAATTCTTCTACTTGTTACACAAATGAAAGGTGAAATACACCAGAAAATGTCAGCTCAACATGTGGCTAGAAAATTATCCAATAGCAAAGACCAAATAGTCCAAAATACAGTATTGAGTGGAATTCAGCGTTGCTGTGTTCAAATTTGTCACTGCAAGATGTCCAGCTCAGAATGTTGCATATTCAAGACAGAAAATCTTAAATTAAAACCACGTCTCTTGGTTTATACTGTCTTTTGTCACCAACTGTGACAAACCATGAAGTCATTTGGACCAATGATGGCACTGGTCAGGCCACACCATGAATAGTTTCCAGTTCTGGTCCTCTCAATTCAAGAGAGTTGTTGAGGTACTGGAACATGTCCAGAGAAGGGCGACAAAGCTGGAGAGGGGCCTGGAGCACAGCCCTGTGAGGAGGGCCTGAGGGAGCTGAGATTGTTTAGTCTGGAGAAGAGGAGGTTCAGGGGTGACCTCATTGTTGTCTACAACTACCTGAAGAGAGGTTGTAGCCAGTCTCTTCTCCCAGGCACCAGCAACAGAATTAGGGGACACAGTCTCAAGTTGTGCCAGGGGGAGGTGTAGTCTGGATATTAGGAGGAAGTTCTTCACAGAGAGAGTGATTGAAATTGGAAAGAGCTGCCCAGGGAGGTGATGGAGTTGCTGTCCCTGGAGGTGTTCAAGAAAAGGCTGGCTGGGGGTCTTACTGCCATGGTCTAGTTGATTGGATAGGGCTGAGTGATAGGTTAACTGGATGATCTTGGAGGTCACTTCCAACCTGTCTGATTCTATGTTTACTTTGTGTTGCCGAGCTGGATTTAATTTGTACTGATTACTGCAGCTGATTATCTCACAGTGTAAAGGTGAATCTTTTAGGCACTGCCAAGTATGGTAATCAGAGGCAAAGATGCTGTGTCTTCATAATCTTGAGACCAAGCTTTTATTCCCAATACATATTCCCTCCTTTTCTTCTGCTGTCTCTCTGTATTTATCTGTTTGCATGGCTGACCACGCAGATCAATAGAGATACAAACCACACCATCTGCATTCAAAGGAAACAAGCACAAATGGACTGAATTGTTCCTGTCTTGGTTGTCTTGGCTGAGCAGGATGAAAACATCAGTGGAAGTTATATACATACATATATATATATATATATATATAGTATATATACATATATATATAGTGTATATATATACATGTATGTATATATAGTATATGTATATAAATATAGTATATGTGTATATATATATATAGTATGTGTGTATATATATATAGTATGTATATGTATGTATATGTATGTGTGTATATATATATGTGTATGTATACGTGTGTGTATATATGTATATATGTGTATGTATACATGTGTGTATATATGTATATATATATATGTATATGTATATATATACAGTTACTGACCCTCAATCCTTACTCTTTCCTTTTTGGATAAACCTTTCCTTTTCCCGTGTTGATTTAAATGTGTCTGCTCAGAGCAGCATAAGCATCAAGTTGAAAAATGGGAGATTTAAATTATGTATTAGAGGGGGAAAAAAAAACCAACAACATGTGGAGCTCAGAAAGAGTTTAGTTAAGGAATTAGAAAAAATTCTATTATTAAAGATTTCCTTGGCATGGCATAACAAATGCTTCAGAGTTCTTTCAAATGTCAGCTTAGAGAAAGTTAATATATTAGATTTTAGGAAGAGCTCTTCAGACTGCACACATGTATGTTTTCTGATTGATATAGAATCATAGAATCATAGAATCAGTCAGGGTTGGAAGGGACCACAAGGATCATATAGTTCCAACCCCTCTCCTTGATCATACCATTTTTGTTTTCACATGTTCTATATAAGATATTCACCCAAATCTGCAGGTATGTGTTGAATATATAACCGAAAATTCACATGCAAAAATAAGAGACCTTGTAAGTAGTTTTTAAAGTCACATTTAATGGTGAAGCTACAATTTCATTCAAGTTGTACACAATCTTTTCTTCAGCTCTTACTTTCAGTAGAGGTGACTTAAGTGTGAGCTGTAAAAATTCCCCCATAAATCCCTTAAATTAAAAATGGAAAACTGAAATGAGCTTTCTCAAGCATCTTAGGGGGTGTGACCAGGTAGTGGATTTTCTTTAAAGAACCTTTTCTTTCAACAATGAAATCTTTACTTTTGATGTGTTCTCTTATGTGTCTGGTGATTTATCTATGAATTTCCCTGGGGCATCAGAGAAATAAAGAACAGATGTCCTAAAGGTGCATTAAGGTAAACTTCACGTGTAGTTCTTCAGTGGACCTCAGCAAAAAAAGATCAAAATGATCTATTTCTGGGTTTTCTGAGATCACACACATTTCAGATACATTCTTCATTTAGAGGTATTTGAGTAATTCATAATTTGATGTTTGTCTGATTTTTATTAGTTATTTGAAAACTGGAGGGGGGGTTTTAATTTCTTGTTTTAAATTCAGATTGACAAGTTCACACTTCATTAGTTTAAGAAATCAAATCATATAATGCCTGTGTGGGAAACTAATGACTTAATGGCACAAATCAGTTTGCTAATACAACATTGTTCAATCTCCAATATCATTTATTAGTAAGTTTTAGATGTCAATGATGAAATAAAATATGCAAAAGACCTTACAAACCTGAATCTTTAATATGTTGAATTTCTTCAAAATACAAGATTTGAATGGCAAGAGTGAGCAATCTACTTAGGTTTGCATATGCTAAAATTCTATTAAATTTAATCTAACAGTGTCAATAAGTAAAATGTTCTTGAAGTATGAATTAGAAAAACAGAAAAATGCAACATGTGTTTCATATCAGAGAGATGTTGAGGTACTGGAATGTGTCCAGAGAAGGGTGACAAAGCTGGTGAGGGGCCTGGAGCAAAGCCCTATGAGGAGAGGCTGAGGGAGCTGGGGGTGTTTAATCTGGAGAAGAGGAGGCTCGAGGATGACCTCATTGCTGTCTACAACTACCTGAGGAGAGGTTGTAGCCAGGTGGGGTTGGTCTCTTCTTCCAAGCAAGCAGCAACAGAATGAGGAGAGACAATCTCAAGTTGTGCTGGGGGAGGTATAGGCTGGATATTAGGAGGAAGTTCTTCACAGAGAGGGTGATTGGAATTGGAATGAGCTGCCCAGGGAGGTGATGGAGTCTCTGTCCCTGGAGGTGTTCAAAAAAAGGCTGGCTGGGGCTCTTACTGCCATGGTCTAGTTGATTATATAGGGCTGAGTGATAGGTTAACTGGATGATCCTGGAGGCCACTTCCAACCTGGCTGATTCTATGATTCTATGTTTACTTTGTGCTGCTTGAGCAATTACCTGGATTTCATTTGTACTGATTACTGCAGCTGTGTAAATGTGAATCTTTTAGGCACTGCCAAGTCTGGTAGCCAGAGGCAAAGATGCAGTACCTTCATAATCTTGAGACTGAGCATTTATTCCCAAGACGTATTCTCTCCTTTTCTTCTGCTCTCTCTGTATTTATCTATTTGCATGGCTGACCACACAGATCAATAGAGGTACAAACCACACCATCTGCATTCAAAGGAAACAAGCACAAATGGACTGAGTTGTTCCTGTCTTGGCTGTCTTGGCTGAGCAGGATGAAAACATTGGTGGAAGCTATAGGCATATGTATATATATGTATATGTATATATATGGGTGCATATATATATATATAGGTGTATATATGTGTTTCTCAAGTTGTGCTAGAGGAGGTATAGGATGGATATTAGGAAGAAGTTCTTCACAGAGAGAATGATTTGTCATTGGAATGCTCTGCCTAGGGAGGTGGTGGAGTCACTGTCCCTGGAGGTGTTCAAGAAAGGACTGGATAGGGCACAGTGCCATGGTCTATTTCATTGGATAAAGCTGGGTGATAGGTTAGACTGGATGATCTTGCAGGTCTCTTCCAGCCTGGTTAATTCTATGATTCTGTGATCAGCTAAGCACTGGAGTTATAATGGTGATATTGTCTTTTTTTTTCTGGTAATGTTTAAGAAATACGTAAGTAAAAAATAATTTTTATGGAACAGTAAGCCTAGAGCATAAAAGGCTTAAAATGCTACTGGTTAGAAATAAATACCCAAGCAAACAAACAAATTAAAAAAAAACCCAACCAACCAAACAAAAAACTTATCATATCATCATTTAAAAGTTAGAAGGATTTCTCAGAAGCAAATTAAATTGAATCTTGGACTTAAATGGAGCAAGTCAGATGTCTCAAGTCCAAAGCAGACATTGTCTCTCCACAAGAAAGACATTTTCCAGAACAATCGAATTCCCTTGGACAATAGAACTACAAATATTGGATAAAATATCAGCTAAATTCTTGCCCATCATGATATCCAGAGTAGGATCCTTTCAATACGGAGCTGGTAAGGCTTTAAAGGTATGAAAATAAAAAGATTTTCCAATAGATCTGAAAATCCTCTGGCGCCGTCTTTAGTACTTCGGTTAGAATCTTATTCACAGTTCTAAAAATCAATGTCTGCATTTGATAGTTTACCATTTTCTCACAAACATGGTTTAGAAGCAGCAGGTCTCATGGAAAACAGTTTACCACAGAAAGAAAACTGCTGATTAGACATAGAAGAGAGATATTTTTTGGAAACTAGGAGAATAGAGGCTTGAAGGAGGCAAGCATCTTCCATTGTATGTCTAACAGGAAAGCACACTTAAATTGTGTATGGATATTAACTCATATTTCAGAGTATTATACCAGCAATTTTATTATCTGGAAGAAATGTTTGTTTTTTAACAAATATTCATATTTTAGTAAATATCCACAGGACTTTATTTTAAATTAGAGATTATATTAACTCAGCTCTACACTCTGGCCCTCTGGGGAGTCAATCCCAACTCCAAGAAAAAAAAATGAACTCTAGCTGAATTAAATTGTGCTAGCATCTAATGCTCTTCATATCCCACCAGAATCATCCATACATAGTGGCAGCCAGAATTCTGCTACCATATATCTTGTAGCTGTAGAAAAAAATGGCTATGCTATGTCTCACAACATTTGATAAAACATAAATAACTTATCTCACAAATTATAAAGACAGAGAGAAAACCAAGAAATCAGCAAGATGCACTTGATCACTTCTAATGAAAAAAAAAAAAATCTTGTAATGGTAGTCTATAAATGCAATTCCTTTTTGGACAACCATAGAGGAAGAAATATGCAAGGATCTAAAGAACGTTTCTTTCTCTTTCAGATGTAAATGAGCTAATTTAAGTTTCTGTGGTTATAAATGTCAGTAACTCTTTTAACTGTGGTTATAAATGTCAGTAACTCTTTTAAGAAACTTTTTGTGCAGGAAATACAATTTTTGTACCTTTGTGATCTACAGGATGTCTCTAAATATTAACAAAATTATTAGGCCTATGATGTTCTTTGTAGTCACAGTAGCAATTTGGAAGCTCTACCATGATCATAGAATCATAGAATTATAGAATCATAGAATGGCTTAGGTTGAAAGGGACCTCAAAGATCATCCAGTTCCAGCTCCCTGATAGGCAGGGACACCTCCCACTAGAACAGGTCACTCAAGGCCTCAAGCCTAGATGTTGTTGATGTTGTTGATGATGTTAAGATAAAGGAATATTGGGCTTAAACTTTATATTAAAATGTCAAGTATATGGGAAAATTCAAGCATTACTTTATATAAAATAAATGCTTGGGGAAAAAAAATGAGTAAATATGATCAAGAAAAACAGAACATGGTGATAAAAGGATTACACTCATTTTTGTACATAGATGCTCATACATTATTTGCCAGCAATGTTCTGTTTTCTTTGAGCCACTGTTGTTGGCATTTGTATTTGAATAAAAGTTATCTTCCTGTTTCCAAAGCTCTTCTTTATAGGATAAGCTTATTCTTTGCTCTTTAGCAAAATCATAAGGCTGTGTTTATGACATAGCAGTCTGCTCCTTGGAAATAAACTGGAAATGAACTGTTGAATGTCAACATGATGAATTCATTGAAGGATTATGGAGAAGGGTCGTATAGGTGCCTGAGGAGGAACAAAGCCCCGATAATTAACAGGGCAGGTAGAGAAAGTATTAAAATCTGTGAAAAGCTAATGGCTCTAAATTTCAAGGAACTTAAATGCAAAGAATTCATTACAGCATGAAGGCAAGTCGGCTTTGCAAAACAATAAATGTTGCACTGCTGATGCTCCATTCAGCAAGGCACTTGGACTTCCTCCAGAAGCAGAATCACTGCACTGAGCTGTTGTAGCTGCAGCTTTTACTTTTGTTCATTGGCACTTGACACTCACTGCTTAGTCTACATTGCCAGAAGAAATGTTTTCCAAGTGCTCTGCAACTTAATATGCTTTAGAGGATCAGGAAGTTGTTTATGTAGTTATGTGTAGCCTATCTTTGCATTTTCCATACGGCTAAAAGAAGCATCTGGTTTTTTTTGATGGATCAAAATATCAGGATAGGTTTGGAGAAGTGTGTCTGGAAAGCTGTTGAGTGGAAAAGGTCCTGGGGTTGGTAGTTGACAGCTGTCTGAACATGAGCCAGCAGTACAATAGACCCTTCTCTGCTTGTAGGACAAAATCCAGCAACTCAATGTTTTTCTTGTAGAGAGAGACTCAAAACGGAACATGATATTTGACCCTAACCTTAACCCAAACCCACAACACTAACCCAAACCCTGGCCTAAACCTACCCTTAACTCTACCCCTAAACCTAACCATAAGGCCCTAACTCTTAACTGTGGCAAACTTCCCTAGTCCTGCTTGTCACACTATTTCTAATAGAAGCCAGGATGCCATTGGCTTTCTTGGCAACCTAAGCCAAGCACCATAAGAGCTGCTGGCTCATAGGTACAATAGCATATAATGTGTACAATAATGTGTAACATATAGCATATTACAGAATGTATTAAAACATTCATTTTCATTTCTCTTCATGAGTCACCATCTAACTCCAAGAACCTTTTTCCTACACTGTTCCACCCATGCTACTCCCTTAATTTGCACAGCCTGTCAGAACTGAAGAAGCACAGAGATTGTACAGTGACGGTGCACAGCCTATTCCTTTACCAGTCTGAACACATCTATAAGAGCAAAACTACTAAACATTACAGTTCCCCAAACATTTGCTTTTCATTCTGCTTACAGTTCTTGCAAAGATTCATGTTTAACTTTCATGTCATACCTAAGAAAAATCATTGCACATTTAGATATTTTTTTTCGTGTTCT
Source organism: Psilopogon haemacephalus (assembly GCA_013396835.1). NCBI lineage: Eukaryota > Metazoa > Chordata > Aves > Piciformes > Megalaimidae > Psilopogon > Psilopogon haemacephalus. The sequence goes on from VWZI01010631.1 coordinate 178,236, forward strand.
GCACCAACCTGTTGAATCAGGCAACAAGAGAAGAAAGCCAAAGCCATATGAATAGAAAATATAAAGGACAATTAAGAGGATGATACAAACAGGTGACATGAAGTAAAAAGGAAGGTCTAACAAATCCTTTTTTTTTCCTATACTCTTTCACCCATGCTATTCCTTTGATTTGCACAGCCTGTCAGAGCTGAAGAACAGAGATTGTACAGTGCTGGCGCACATTCTATTCCTTTACCAGTCTGAACACATCTATAAGAGCAAAACTACTAAACATTACAGTTCCCCAAACATTTGCTTTTCATTCTGCTTACAGTTCTTGCAAAGATTCATGTTTAACTTTCATGTCATACCTAAGAAAAATCATTGCACATTTAGATATTTTTTCATGTTCTGGACCAGCCTGTTGAACCAGGCAACAAGAGAAGAAAACCAAAGCCATATGAATAGAAAATATAAAGGACAATTAAGAGGATGCTGCAAACAGGTGACATGAAGTAAAAAGGAAGGCCTAACAAATCCTTTTTTTTTCCTATACTGTTTCACCCACGCTATTCCTTTGATTTGCACAGCATGTCAGGACTGAAGCACAGACATTGTACAGTTTCCATGCACAGCCTATTCCTTTACCAGTCTGAACACATCTATAAGAGCAAAACTACTAAACATTACAGTTCCCCAAACATTTGCTTTTCATTCTGCTTACAGTTCTTGCAAAGATTTATGTTTAACTTTCATTTCATACCTAAGAAAAATCATTGCACATTCAGATATTTTTTTCATGTTCTGGACCAACCTGTTGAATCAGACATCATGAGAAGAAAACCAAAGCCACATGAATTAAAAAAAAAAAACAGGGGGGGACAATTAAGAGGATGCTGCAAACAGGTGACACGAAATAAAAAGGAGACCATAACAATTTTTTTTTTTCCTGGTTATTTTTCTATGTGAATGATACCAGCTTATGCCATTTCTGAGTAAGCACATTCCAGTAAGGTTGAAGTGGGGAAAGTTAGCTCAATTTCAATTTATACTAGACATTTCTGAACAGATCTTTTTAACTCTGATGACGCTTTTAAAATATGTTCCACAGTGTTTGTCAGAAAGATAGGGGAGAATTAGACTATGTCTAAGAATTAGGGGAAGGAAAAAAAAAAAATTGGCTTCTGTTTCTGTGAGTTAGACACATTTTCTCCAAACACAAGGGCAGCTTCTGTGACTGCACAGCCAGTGAAGATTAATTGACTCCCATGAGCAGGGCAGCTACAAAGGCAGCTTTGACCCAGAAATCACCTCCTTTAGAAAGGTCTTCTAGAATCTAGGGAATATTATTTAAACACTTGAAGACACTGAGATTAAAGGTTAGCTACCTACAGAGGATCATATTAATTTGTTTCGTAAAGTAACAAACTATGTGGAAAGTTCCAAAAGAGATATTTAATTTTAATCTAGAGATGAAAATTAAAAATAGTTTATCCTCAGTTTATATTCAGGTAAAGGTAGTTTATATTCAGGTTTTTTTTAAACTATAAACAGTTTAAAACAATGAGATGTGCGATTATGCAGCCTTTAGTTGTGATCTTTGCTTTTGTCAAGTATGGACTAGAAGTGATGAGGAGGTTTTATCAGAAGGAATTGCTCAGTGGTCACTAGTGTAAAGGGTTAAGCCCACCTGGAGCCTTCTGACTTCTCCTTGGGGGGTGGTCTGACCTTCCCCCAGGTATCATGTTTAGCCCCCTCCCACTCCCTGCCGAGGACTGCTGTAAAAGGGGGCAACATCTTATCTTCTCTCCTGCCCTGCCTGACCAGGTCCTTGCTGCCTTGCTGCTGAACACCAGGTGGTCCCCAGAAAACATGTGGAGGAATACCATCATTTTACCTTTGGAACTCTAAATAACAGCATTTCATCACCAAAATCCAGCATCCTGCTTCATCCGCCATCAAATCACCAATCCCAGCGTTTGAACTCAACTCCCTTTCCACGGGTTGTATTCTGATATTGTGTATTTTGTTCCCTTTTTCCCCTTTACCTTCTAATACCTCTCATTTTTCCTACCCTGTATTTTTTTTCCCCATTTTCTGTAATTCCCCTTACCTCCTATTTATTGTTAAGGTTTGTATCTTTTTACTTTCAAATTGAATTGAGTATTTATTCAGCTTTCTGAGCTCAGGGAGGCTAGCCTAAGCCCAGTACAACTCGTCACACAGTTAAAGCCATTATCTAATTTTTTTCACTTTGGTAAAGCTCTAAAAATCATAAACTAGCAGGGATCAGACATACAGTTTATCAGACATACGGTTTAGTTTTCTCTTACTGATGTTTCAGATAAAAGAGATGTCCATTGTTATAATAAGCTGATTTGTGCTTTTAAGATTCTAATTACTAATGACTCGGTGGTTCAGGGCAAAAATATACATGATTTTTATTTTTTTTTTTAAATCATAGAATCAGTCAGGAATGGAAGGCATCACAAGGATCATCTAGTTCCAAACCCCCTTCCATGGGCAGGAAAACCCTACCCTACATCAGTCTGGACAGAGCCTCATCCAACCTGGCCTTAAACACCTCCAGGGAAGTGGCCCCAGACATCCCTCTGGGCAACCCATTCCAGGGCCTCACCACTCTCATGCTGAAGAACTTCCTCCTTACATCCAATCTGAATCTGCCCACCTCCAGCTTTGCTCCATTCCCCCTAGTCCTCTCACTCCTTGAGAGCCTCAAAAGTCCCTCCCCAGCTTTTCCATAGGACCCCTTCAGATACTGGAAGGCCACAATAAGGTCACCTGGCAGCCTTCTCTTCTCCAAACTGAACAGCCCCAACTCTTTCAGTCTGTCCTCATAGCAGAGGTGTTGCAACCCTCTGATCATCCTCGTGGCCCTTCTCTGGACATGCTCCAGCATGTCCACATCCCTCTTGTAATTGGTGCTCCAGAACTGGATGCAGTACTCCGGGTGGGGTCTCACCAGGGTGGAGTAGAGGGGGAGAATCACCTCTCTCAAGCTGCTGGTCACACTTCTGATGCAGCCCAGGATCCGGGTGACTTTGTGGGTTGCAAGTGCACACTGCTGGCTCATGTTGAGCTCCTCATCCACCAGCACCCCCAAGTCCCTCTCCGCAGGGCTGGTCTCTAGCCAGCCACTGCCCAGCCTGGATTTGTGCTTGGGATTGCCTCGACCCAGATGCAGGACCTTGCAAATGTCAACTGAATCAACTGAAATCCATTCACATTTTATTCAAAAGATAGTGATCCTGTTACTGCTTTACTGCTTTGTAGTCCTCTATACTGTGAAAAAGGGAAATTGAAACTGGCACATAAGTTTGGAAGTAATTAGCCATTTTAATCATGTGTAAATTATTATATGTGGTGCACAGCCATGGGGAAAAAAAAAGAATATATGCTGCAGCTGCCACATTGCATGTCCATGAAGAAATATCTGCCCCATAAGTAAAAAACACCCACAATTCACAGGCAAATCCAAGGAGTCAGCAATGCAGCAGTTCAGACATCCATCTGAAAGTATAAATACTTCTTATAGATTATGCTAAGAAAATCACCTGTGTGATACAGTGAGGAAGAAACCACTCTCATCTAACACAGAGAAGCTGCCTCTAGTGCAACACTATCATTTCCTCTCACCTTTGTCATGTGGGTATCTTAGACAGGAGGCAGACAGGGCAGTAAGGGCAACATTTGTAAGGACAGGAGCAAATCTTTTTGAGGTGCCATGTCAGTGGTGAATTTTAAGTGATGTGTGGTTATCTTTGTGTATGGGAGGATAAAAACATCCGAGGATTTCCTGCTTTTCTTTCCTATTTGCTTGCATACCAGACACATATCTGTGCTAGTCCAGAGCACAAGTGGAAAAATAGAAAGTTGCTTAACCTAAGATGTCCTTGCTATGTGCCTGGAAACCTGAAAAGTACCCTGTAAAAGAAATACATAGAATCCAAACTGCCTCTGAAAGCAGAATTCTTCCTTTACAGAGTGTCAGACACCTTCTGCTAAACCTTCTTTTCCAAAGGGGAAGAGAAAGGGAATAAAGGAGAAAAAAATTACAGATTGGAAAAGAAAATGAAAACTGCTTAAAATAAATCAATAACAATAAAATTATATATACACTAATGTATACAAAAGCAATATCAAGCCCAGCACCCTTGATGACAATTATATCACTGTCACCACTGATGTTGTGGGTAGGCACTGGGGAAGCCCCAGACTGGACTCAGCAGTAGATGGGAACGGTTAGGAACTTTTCTTAGTAGTTTCCTAATGGTTTGACTACTTCTCTGTGCAACTGTACACACTAGAATATGAAATAATTAATTGAACTATTAGGAACTTTTCTTAGTAGTTTCCTCAATGGCTTTACTACCTCTGAGTGCAACTGTACAAACTAGAATATGAAATAATTAATGGTTCTAAACTATAATTTCTATTTATAAAATGAGAAAGACTCTTGAAGAGACAATTTTGTGGAATTGCTGTAGAAATTATAGAATCATAGAAGGTCAGAGGCTGGAAGAGACCTCAAAAGATCATCTGGTCCAGCCCCTCTGCCAGAGCAGGATTACCTAGAGCAGATCACACCGGAACACATCCAGATGATTCCTGAATGTCTCCAGAGAGGGAAAATTCCACAACTACCCTGGGCAGCTGGTTCCAGTGCTCTGTCACCCTCACAGTGAAAAAAATTCCTCCTCAGGTTCACATGGAACCTCCTATGCCTCAACTTCCACCCATTGCCCCTTGTCCTGTCACTGGGCATCACCCAAGCAGAGCCTGGCTCCAGCCTCCTGGCACTCACCTCTTACATTTTTATAAACATTGATGAAGTCACTCCTTGGTCTCCTCCTCTCCAAGCTAAAGATCCCCAGCTCCCTCAGGCTCTCCTCATAAGGAAGATGTTCAACTTCCTTAATCAATCAAATTGGCAGAGGGGAGATTTAAAAGGGATGTTAGGTGGAAGTTCTTCACAGTGAGGGTGGCGAGGCACTGAAACAGGTTGCCCAGTGAGGTTGTGGCTGCTCCCTGCCTGGAGGTGTTCAAGGCCAGGCTGGATGAGTTCTTGAGCATCCTGATCTAGTGGGAGGTGTCCCTGCCTATGGCACAGGGGGGTTGGAACTGGATGATCTTTGAGGTCTCTTCCAACCTAAACCATTCTATGATTCTATGATTTTTGTGGCTCTGTGCTGCACATTGTCAAGCAGGTCCCTGTCTTTGAACTGGAGGACCCAGAACTGGACACAGTACTCCAGATGAGGCCTCACCAGGTCAGAACAGAGGGGCAGGAGAACCTTCTTGACCTGCTAACCACAGCCCTTCTAATACACTCCAGAATGGCATTGGTCTGCCTAGCCATAAGAGCACACTGCTGGCTCATGGCCATGCTTCCATGCACCAGGACTCCCAAGCCCTTTTCCCCTTCACTGCTCTCCAGCAAGTCACTCTGATTAAAACACTAAACTGGGACACAATCAGTCTGAGTTTAATTCCACCTTCTGTAATGGACTTCCTGACACCTTATGGACAGGTAATTGTTAATTGTTCCTTACTTCCCCTCATACAAAGAAGATTAAAAACTGTGATTTCTTACCTTCCTCCCTTTATTCACATAGAGATTGCTTAAGATCCCAAAAATGGGTGTTTTACCCATTTAAGCTACCTTGTGCTGGTTCAAATTCTCCAGTTATTCAGTTTCTTCTTCACCATTGTTACATGAGATTGCTTTGCTGCCTTGGCATTCTTGAAATGGATCCATGTCCTGTGGTGATGCCAAAACTTGTATTTCTCCACTGAAAATTCCTCCTATGCATTTAGAGGCTGTGGCGTTCGCTTAAATCCACCCAAAATTCCTCCTACAAAGGATAAACTGCATCAATTCATGTCTTGATTGTGCCAATAACTCAATGTACAATTGCCCGGATCTGAAAAGAAAAGCTGCTCACGTGCTCATTGTGACAAAAATAACTAAATAACAACAGCTACCCTGTTCAATATAATTAATTCCATTTTTACTATTATTTTACAGACCACCTCTTCCTGTAGCAACTATTATCCTACAGAGAATCAATAATATACATTAGGGAATGTTAAATAAGTACACATGAATTATACCAATAACTCATAGAGGCCAAATATATGTTTATTTCAGTCAGAATCTTTGTATTTTATTAGGGGAACATCTGTTTGAATTATTTTTGCAAATGTATGCGTGGCTTCATCAGTGACCTATTAATTATTTCATTTATTAACATTTTTAGTACTGCCACAAGCAAAATTCTCTGCACATAGCCAAGATGAACGTAATTAATGAGCATTTCTGAATTGCACAGCAGGCATTTCATAGTCTTAAACATTATCAGGAAGTGTAGAATACAAACAAATGAATAATGATAGCCAAAATCTTAAAATTACATGAAATATCATAGGCCCTAAATACACGAGTTTGTTCCTTTCTTACACTATTTCCTCTTCGGAATACAGCTCAGAGAAAAATAACTGTCGGAGATAAATCTGCCTCTTCCTTATTTTTAATCAGGTATAGTTGAATTTATGGTTCCAGGCAGGATAGCAGCAAGCATGGTTTCTATATCAATGATTATGGAGTTTACTTATTCGATGATTTTGGGGTTTTCTTGTTCAATGACTTTGCAGTTTTCTTATTCTCTGCACAGCACAAGCACCCTGTCTGTCAAAGCCACCTTCATTCTGGTGTCCATCTCACCATGAATATGAAATTAGGCCTGGACTTGGTCAGAAAGTGTCATGAGAAAAGTTCTTAAGCATGTCTAGTGGTCCACAAAGGAGGGACTGCTTTTACAGTTCTCTTAGAATTTTTGGGAGGAATACTTGTCAGTGGAACTTGAGTCTTCACTTGAGTTACTACAATTTACAGATTCTTCTAAAGATATGCAGTACTAGAATCTGATACTGCGAAAATCTGCTCTTACCTAGCAAAGGATTCTTTTCCTATGTATATAAGCTCTACATAATATCCAATATGCATAATACTATACATATAATATACATAATATCCTATATATATAAGCTCTACATAATATCCAATGCCTTAGTTTTAGCTGTGAAGAAAGAACAAGATACTTTTAGAGACTATAAAATAAAATACTTCACTTTATAGAAAGGATATGGCTGGAGCACGTCTCCTGTGAGGACAGGCTACAAGAGTTGAGGCTCTTCAGCCTGGAGAAGAGAAGGCTTCAAGGAGATCTTGTAGTAGCCTTCCAGTATTTGAAAGTGGCCTACAGGATTATGCTAGGGAAGGACTATGGATAAGGACTTGTAATGGCAGGGTGAGGAGTAATGAGTTTGAACTGGCAGAGGGAAGATTTAAATGGGATGTTAGGAGGAAGTTCTTCACAGTGAGGGTGGTGAGACACTGGAACAGGTTGCCCAGGGAGGTTGTAGCTGCTCCCTACCTGGATGTGTTCAAAGCCAGGCTGGATGAGTTCTTGAGTAACTTGATCTAGTGGGAGGTGTCCCTGCCTATGGCAGGGGGTGGGAACTGGATGATCTTTAAGATCCCTTCCAACCTAAACCATTCTGTGATTCTATATTACCTTTCCAAGAATGGCATTGTCATCTTCTGATTTCTGGCAAAGCTATGGACACGTTTGCTTTATGTTTATTGCACACAAATATGCACAGTCCTTGTGACTAAGAGAGGTATCACACTGGCTGCATACGCAGTGTGCATCCATTTGTAGTTCAAAGAAATTTGCAGGATATATTAGAATTTTCATTTCATACTAAGGAGGTATGGATATTTTGGAGATCTGAAAAACTCTAGCAGTCACACAACCTGCAGCGGTTTAATATCAACCTGAAGTGGAACCAGGTGCCTGTAAATCTTGAGCAAGTTTAGCAGAGTCAATCATAGAATCATAGAATCACAGAATCAGTCAGGGTTGGAAGGGAACACAAGGAGCATCTAGTTCATGGGCACAGACACCTCACACTAGATCCCGCTGTCTATAGCCTCATCCAGCCTTGCCTTAAACACCTCTAGGCATGGGGCTTCTACCACCTCCCCAAGCATCCCCTTCCAGGCTCTCAGCACCCTCATGCTGAACTGCTTCTTCCTAACATCCAGCCTGAATCTACCCATTTCTAGCTTTGTTCCATTCCCCCCAGTGCTGTCACTACCTGACATCCTCAATAGTCCCTCCCCAGCTTTCTTGTAGGCCCCATTAAGAGTCCTCAACATCTATCCAGAGAGCATTTCTGAAAAGAAGAAAAGTATGGAAGCACCCTAGTTAAAGTTAGGAACAATGTTCTTATGTTTGTAGAGATGTATTATTACATTCCTGTAGTGTCTGGGACTTCCTGGGAACTGCTGTAATTTTGTTTTCCTTAAAAAGGATTATATCATATGATACAATGAAAACTGACACTTTTTTCTATGAACAAGTCATACTCTATTTAAACCTTTTTGCATTAATACAGAAAAAGAGTTAAAAAAAGGTGTCTCAAGATAGGTTTAATTTTTATAGTTTTGGGCTTAGGAAGAAAATGATTGAGTTGCTTGTTTTACCACCCCTCCACGTCCAGTTCACTCTCCGTGTATTTGCTATTCCTGATAAGCTATTACTCCTGACAGAGCTGATACACTCTGCATGAATGATTGAATACTAATTGCAACAAGGTCTTGGCTCTCAGCCTCCCACATGACAAATCAAAGTCCTAATTACTGCGAGTCAAGGTCTACTCAGTACCACCAAATATCTAATTTTTTTAAAGTAGGGGAAAAAAAAAAGAACAAACGTGAAGATTTGAGAATGTGTGAGCATCTTGTATTGTGTAGCACTCCTGTGATTGATCACATTGCAGGACTGAAAATAGATCTGACATTAACTTCATATATTTTTTAAAGTCTTTCTTCTTGAAATCAAAGCATAATTTTTGAAGCATATTAGTTCTGGAGAAGATGTCACAATTGTGTGCAAAACATTACAACGTTGGGAAAAATGACCTGCACATTCAGTTGTCATTTGAACTGTAATATGTAAGAAAAATTGTGCACTTCATTTCTTACTTTGGAAAGTGGGTAGATGGCATCCAGCAGCTTAGGTGGCTGCTTTATTAGTCAACATGATAGTCAGCTGACAGCCTAGAAGGCAGGGATGGCATCCAGAGGGACCTGGACAGGCTGGAGAGGTGGGCACAAGCCAACCTCATGAAGTTCAACAAGACCAAGTGCAAGGCTCTGCAGCTGGGTTGAGGCAATCCCAAGCATCAATATAGACTGGGCGGTTGTCGTGGTTCAGCAGTTCCCAACCCCCTACCCCCCCAATTTTGAAATAACCCAATCTTCCAGTTGGCTGGAAGTTAATAAAGGAAGCTTTATATTTACAGCTTTGCACAATATACAAGCAGACATTTACAATGTATAGCAGATATTTACAAATATATAGAGTAAAAAGGTAATACAGAAACACCACACTCCTCCCAGAGATCAAAATCCCTAAGAGGGGTTTCTAACCACCCATACCCCAATCTTATCTCAACATCTGTCACCTCCCCCCTTGCCCAATCTTATCTCAACGTCTGTTTTATGCAGCAGATATGTGAAGGGCCAGGGAGGGTTAGCAGCAAGAAAGAAGTTAGTGAAATTATTCGGATTCAGCTACAACAGGCAGGGAGAAAGAGCCATGCAAAAGCAGCCACAGGCCAAAGTGGTCTGACTTATCTATATTTGGGTTCCAACTATTAAAACAGGGTTTTTTTCTTCAGTAAAGCTATGAGTGAAGCAGCACCATCAGTGTTTTCCTTTCTCAGCCTATAGTCTAATTTCTCATTCAAATCCTCCAATTAGTTCAAACCAGTAGAGCAGTGACTGGCTGGAGAGCAGTCCTGAGGAGAGGTATTTGGGGGTGCTGGTAGATGAGAAGTTCAATATGAGCTCTCAGTGTGCTCTGGCAGCCCAGAGAGAAACCAGAGCCTGGGCTGCAGCAAGAGAAGTGTGGGTAGCAGGGAGAGGGAAGTGATCCTCCCCCTGTACTCCACACTGGTGAGACCCCACCTGCATCCAGTTCTGAAGCCACTACTACAGGAGGGCTATGGATGTGCTGGAAGGTGTCCACAGAAGAGCCACAAGGATGTTCAGAGGGCTGGAGATGCTCTGCTGTGAGGAAAGACTGAGGGAGTTGGGGCTGTTCAGTCTGGAGAAGAAAAGACTCTGAGGTGACCTTATTGTGGCCTTCCAGTATCTGAAGGGGACCTACAAGAAAGCTGGGGAGGGACTTTTTAGGCTGTCAGGTAGTAATAGGACAGGGGCGGATAGGGAGGGCGGGAATGGAACAAAGCTAGAAATGGATATATTCAGACTGGACGTTGAGAAGTTCTCCAGCATAAGGGTGGTGGGAGTCTGGAAACAGTTGCCTAGGGAGGTGGTGGAAGCCTCATCCCTGGAGGTGTTTAAGGCAAGGCTGGATGAGGCTATAGACAGCGGGATCTAGTGTGAGGTGTCTCTGCCCATGGCAGGGAGGTTGGAACTAGATGAAACTTGTGCCCTTCCAACCCTGACTGGTTCTATAATTCTATGATACTATGATTCTATGGTTTCCATGGGGACTCCATTACATCACCTTTATTGTCTTCATTGTCATGGTTTAGGCCTAGCCACCAGCTGAGCTCTACACAACTTTTTGGATGCTAAGCCCCCATCCCCTACTGATGCGGGAGGGGAAATCAGGAGCTCAATATAAAAGTGCTCAGTGAAATAATATCTGAAGGGAGTGTTCTGCAACACTCCTATCTCATCTGACACTGCCAGTGCCAAAAATTGCTGTCCTTGCCTGAACCAGTCCTCCCCTGACACAGCAGGCATGACCTTCTACAACACTGAATCTCCATTGAGTGGTTGGATGGCTATTCTCTGTCTGTCTCCTCACAATTTCTTCTGAGACAATTAAGCCTAAGCTGGCCAAACCTAGGACATTTATATCTAAGTTAGGTTATTTGAAGAGATTTCTTTTTATAACAATTTTTTTCACTAGGCAAATATATATATATATATATATATATATACACACACACATATATATTTCTTTGCTATAAAATTATTGTAATGGTATTTGGAGGAATATTGCAATAGAGTCACAGCATGGTTCAGGTTAGCAATGTTCTTTTGTGTGAATGTTTTTTTCTAAAGTAAGCTGACAAAAATAGAATCATAGAATCACGGAATGGTTTAGGTTGGAAGGGACCTCAAAGATCATCCAGTTCCAACCCCCCACCATAGGCAGGGACACCTCCCACTAGAACAGGTCACTCAAGGCCTCATCCAAGCTGGCCTTGAACTCCTCTAGGGAGAGAGCAGCCACAACCTCCCTGGGCAACCTGTGCCAGTGTCTCACCACCCCCACTGCAAAGAACTTCCTCCTAACATCTTGTTTCAATCTCCTGTCTGTTAATAGTTTTAAATGGACAGCCAGGAAAACTTAGATTTAAAACTAAAACTCATTGTCTAAATGGTTCACTAGCAAGTGATCACAGGATCACAGGATGTCAGGGGTTGGAAGGGACCTAAAGAGATCATTGAGGCCACTCCCATTGACAGAGCAGGACCATCCAATCTAGCTCAGATCACATGCAAATGCATCCAGACAGGTCTTGAAATTCTCCAGATAAGGAGACTCCACAGCCTCTCTGGAGAGCCTGTTTCAGGGTTCTGTGATCCTTACAGTAAAAAAGTTTCCCCTTGTGTTGAGGTGGAATCTCTTGTGCTGCAGCTTATATCCACTGCTCCTTGTCCTATCTAAGGGAGCAAGTCAGCAGAGCCTGTTACCCCCATCCTAACCCCCAGCTCTCTAATATTTATAAACATTTTTTAGATCCCCTGTCAGTCTTCTCCAGACTAAAAAGTCCCAGGTCCCTCAGCCTCTCCTCATCAAGCAATGCTGCAGTCCCCTAATCATCATCGTCTCCCTCTGCTGGATTCTCTCCAGCAAATCCCTGTCCCTCCTTAACTGGGGAGTCCAAAACCGAACAAAGTACTCAAGAGGAGGTCTCACTTGGGCAGAATAGAGGGGGAGCATCTCTTTGATCTGCTGGACACACTCTTCTCAATGCACCTCAGAATCCCATTGGCCCTCTTGGCCACAAGGGCACATTGCTGTCCCACAGATAACTGATCCCTGACAATGTAGAGATACGAAATCCCTGAAGATGTGGAGATATGCCAAATATTTTTCTGAAGCTTCAGAGCAAGGATGTGACTTTGTTTTTTTCTGCTATGTGTAAGAGGATGAATTCACCTTTCCCCTCTCCTTTGGACTTTGTTTGGAAATTTCATCACAGGATTATTGGTAAGGCATTATCAAATTACAGGAGACAGAAAAATGCATAATGAAAAAAAAGAAAAAAACCAAAACAATAAACCATATCAGACTGAAACCCTATTCTTTTCCTTGGCCTTCAAGTTTGCAAACAGGATCAAATTGTTAACTTAGGTGTTTTCCTTAGCAAGGAGCTATACTTTAAGCAAACAGATTGGAAATTATTTATACTGTTGCCAAGGAGATTGTGATTCAGAATCTGTTTCTGGGATGAGGTACTGGTGTTAAAAATATTAAATATCTAATTTATTCTGGGAGATCAAACCTATTCAGCGGGTGTCTACTAAAATTGCTGATTTCGCTCTTATTTTCAGCTATTTCTTCTCAGATCACTGACACTGGAGCCCAAAAACGTTGCACAATGACTTTTTCGGTGTAGAGGTAAAATTTATTTTTCCAATATGTTTTCTTTCTTACCAAATCTCTTTTTCATCCCTCTTGTAATAGTTCTCTTAAAATCTCATGTTTTACATTACAAAGACATGCATAGGCACTTAACTCTGCCATGTACTAGGCATACAACATGAATACTAACTCCATTTTTAATCAGCAGGATGTTTTGTTTATTACATCTGCTCTTTCGTGAAGTCATGTAAACTATTTAACCTTTCGTTTTAAACTATTTAACCTTTAATTTTTAACTTAAGGTCTACAATAGGCCTTCTTCGTTGTTTAGGAAGTGCTTTGCTCACCTTAGACTGCTGAAATACTAAGACCCTTGAAAATGCAGAAGAGATGCAGGCACTTGTCTCTGTTGTGCCCTTTAGTTTCCATTATTTACAGTAAGTAATCTGGTATTTCCTTGCACTGGTTTGAAATAATTGAAGGATTTGAATGAGAAATTAGACTATAGGCTGAGAGAGGAAAGCACTGATGGTGCTACTTCCCTCACAGTTTTACTGAGAAAGAAAAAACATTGTTTTAAGAGTTGTAACCCAAATATAGATAAGTGAGACTGCTTCAGACCTTTTTGGGCCGTGGCTGCACTTGCATGGCTCTTTCTTCCTGCCTTTTGTAGCTGAATCTGAATATTTCCACTATCTTCTTTCCTACTGCTTACCTCCCCGGATGATCTACCTCCACCTATCTGCTGCATAAAACAGATGATGAGATCATACTGGGGAAAGCGGGAAGGTGGTAGGGGTGGTTAGAAACCCCTCTTAGGGATTTTGATCTCTGGGAGGGCTGTGGTGTTTCTGTATTACCTTTTCAGTGTATAAATCTGTAAATATCTGTTATACATTGTAAATATCTGCTTGTATACTGTGCATAGCTGTAAATATAAAGCTTCATTTATTAACTGCCATCCAACTGAGTCCTAGCCTGGGTTATTTCAAAGTGTGGGGGGAGCAGACAACTGCTAAACTACCACACTCCTTGTAGTACAGTAGGCTAAAGGCAAGAACAGAAAATGGACTACAGTTTCTTCCTGAGAGAAATATAACATCAATTTTTCCTGCTTGAGAGTTCTATCTGTTCTGCCCTCTTGCACATTGTACATTGACATCTGAGTATCTCAAGTGAGTATTTTCCATACACAGTAATTAGCTGTAAGGCTTTCATGCTCTTTGTTGTTAGCTATGAAACAGCTCTGGGATAGGCTGTTGTCCAAGGATGTGCTATTATCATCAAAGCTTAAGGATTTTTTAAAGTGTTTGACAGTATTGAATATTTTTTTTTCCTGTGGAAAAGTTTAAAATATCTATGCCCTTGCCCTGTTTCTTCTTCCCCCAACCCCCCTCCACCCGCCAAGCCTTTTCTGTGTTCTGCACTCTGCTGATGATTTCTGTGGCATTTCTCAAGACTCCTCCAAGAGGTCCACATCCTTCTTGTGCTGGGAGCCCCAGAGCAGAAAGCAGCACTCCCAATGAGGTCTCATAAAAGCAGAGTAGAGCTGGATAATCATCTCCCTTGACCTGGTTGCCACACTTCCCTTGTTGAAGTAGGCAATTGTCTTTGTGGGATACAAGGACAGATTGTCAGGTCATATTGATCTTCTCTTCATCTTAGACCTTTAAGTCCTTCTCTGCAGGGCTGTTCTTTACTCATTTTCCATCCTGTATTTATGCTTGGGGTTGTGCCTCCCCAGGTGAAGGATCTTGCACTTGGCCTCATTGAACTGCATGCAGTTTACATAAGCCTGTGAAGATGCCTCTGAGTGGTATCCCTTCCCTCCAGTGTATTGACAGCACCAGGCAGCTTGGTGTCATTGGAGTCAAATGTCTGTAGCTGCCCAGCTCATTGGTCAGGCCGTTCTTGATGTAGAGAAAACTGAAGTCCTCGCTACTTTCACTAAGTTTTTACTGAAGCCTTTAACTTCAAAGTAAATAAGTTCTAAAGATTCAGATAACTTTCTACTGTTTCTCCCTCCAAGCAAGAAATTCTGCAGGATTCCCAATCACCAAAAGCATTTTTTATCAACTACTTCAAAAAGATATCCATCAAAGGGCTGAGGCTTGTGCTTAGAAATCCTCAGAAGGGAGGAGGGAAAAAAAAAAAAAAAAAGAAAAGAAAGTAAACCAAATAAGTAAACCAAAATAGGAGTACATGTGCTACATAAAAATAGATCACTTGTACCATCAGTTGCTCCAATAAGATTGTGGGAAATTGAAAATTAATGGATTAAAGTGATACAAACTAAATTCTTCACAGAATCACAGAATTTCTTAGATTGGAAAAGACCTTCAAGATCACTAAGTCAAATCATTAGTTTCACACTGACAAGTCCTTGACTACACCAAATCCCTCAGCACATCTAATCACTATGAATCACTATGGTTGGAAAGGACCAGAAGGATCACCAAGTCCATCCTTCATTCCATCATCCTTAATCACTAGATCATAGCCTTAAGCACCACATCCACTCTTTTTTTAAACACCTCCAGGGATGGTGACTCCACCACCTCCCTGGGCAGCCTGTTTCAATGCTCAGTAAAGAACTTCCTCCAAACATCTAATCTAAACCTAAACCTAAATCTAAACATAAACATTAACATAAACCTTGCTATAACTCGCAGTTGTCATGATATTACAAGTGAGTATGAGCAGAGAGAACCCAGATCTCCAAATTCACACTGCTCTACTGCTTCAGTTCCACACTGCTGTCTTTGAACAAGTAAATGATTGTGGAGGATATTCTCTTTGAACCAGGAACACTATTTCAGGACCACAGTAGAACTTCCCAGAGTTGAGATTTCAGAGACATGTCTGGAAGGTGCCAGAAGTCTATGAAGACAGGAGAGGTTTAAGAGCTTAATGTTTGTTTTCTTACAGTCATGTTTATGCTTTGAGGACAGACAGTTCTAAAATATTCTATAGGTGTATAAAGTAAATTTTTTAATTGGATAAAAGTGCAAGTTCAGTGTTGAATCACTGGATCAGAGTCCCAAGGCATCACTGTAGTTAGAATCATAGAATCAGTCAGTGTTAGAAGGGACCACAAAGATCATCTAGTTCCAAACCCCCTGCCCTGCCCAGGGACACCCTACCCTACATCAGGCTGGACACAGCCTCATCCAGCCTGGCCTTAAACACCTCCAGGGATGTGGCCACAACCATCTCCCTGGGCAACCCATTCCAGGATCTCATCACTCTCATGCTGAACAACTTCCTCCTCACGTCCAGGCTGAATTTCCCCACCTCCAGCTTTGTTCCACTCCCTGTAGACCTGTCACTACCTGATAGCCTAAAAAGTCCCTCCCCAGCTTTTTTGTAGGACCCCTTCAAGTACTGGAAGACCACAAGAATGTCACCTGGGAGACTCCTCTTCTCCAGACTGAACAGCCCCAACTCTTTCAGTCTGTCCTCATAGGGTGCAGCCCTCTGAGCATCCTTGTGGCCCTTCTCTGGACATGCTCTCACCCTAGAGTACTCTATCTGTAGGTCTTCTAGAAGTGGATAGAAAAGTACAAGTAGAAAAGCATTTGATGATACTTTTGAAGATCTTTCATTGAGGATCCTACTCTGGTCGTCTTAAATTGAACAATGTCTCCTACTGTACCTGTCAGGCAGTTTAGGATATAATTTGTTGTGATTAATTTGCTTTTAAGTCATGTCATCATTTAAACATGTTAAGAGAAGTGGTCTCAAATACAAACCATTGTGTTACTACTATTCGATTTTCCCAAACCACCATATTTCAGAAATTAATATGAATATTTTACCTTTAGAATTCTTTAGAATAAAGCTTTTCTTTTTCTTTTTTTTCTAGTTGTAATTTCAGCTCTTCTTGTCTCTGAAAAAAAACATGTAACTTTAATTTGATCCTTTTCTGTGTCAGCATGCAGACACAATTTGAACTGTATAATTATATAAATTTCATGTTATCACTCTTGCCCCTCCAATTCACTGTTGCTCATGATTAAAACATAAAACTGAAAAACTAACAAATCCCATAACTAAGTCAGATGGAGACCTTCATGTAGGCTGTCAACTTAATTTTATCCCTGTGTTCATAGGAATATTTATATGAACAATACAACACACTTCAAGTAGTAGCTTAAGTATTTTAATTCCTTTTTCTGGTGTTCTTCAATTTGCAGCCTTACTATTTGTCTTATTTTTCACATGAGTTTGTGAAAGAGCTGAGAAATCATAGAATCATAGAATCATAGAATCATAGACTGGTTTAAGTTGGAAGAGACCTCAAAGATCATCCAATTCCGCCATAGGCAGGGACATCTCCCACTAGATCAGCACACTCAAGACCTCATCAAGCCTGGCCTTGAACACCTCCAGGCAGGGAGCAGCCACAACCTCCCTGGGCAACCTGTTCCAGTGTCTTGCCTTCCTCACTGTGAAGAACTTCCTCCTAACATCCTGTTTAAATCTCCCCTCTGCCAGTTTGAACCCATTACCCCTCGTCCTGTCATTACAAGGCATTACATGCCCCTCTACTTTAATAATAACAATTCCAGTCATACACTGTGCTGGTTTGAGGCTAGTTGGAATATTTTAATGAGAGAAATTAGATTACTGGCTGTGAAAATAAAATAATATTGGTGTCTATTTCACTGATTGGTTTTGCTTAGACATATAAAAACAAGAACACAAAGAATGATAAGATCAGTCTGTGGCTGCCTGATTGCCATAGTATCTCCTCTTTCTTGGATCTGTGTAGATTGAATTAATCATTCTTCTTCTAACACCTCTTGCCAAGGTTTCCCAACTCATCCTGCTTGTAAGGGGCATTCTGAGATAAGAGAGGGGGTAGAAAGAAGGTGGGAAATAGGTTTGAAAGCCCTCCTGGGCAGCTCTGCTGGTCAGGAGGGGTTTTGTATCTCTGTATTACCTTTAACTTTACCTTTTACTCTACATAATTGTAAATATTTGTATATGTTGTATATATATATATATATGCTTGTAACTGTGACAAGCTATAAATACAGCTTCCTTCCTTCACTTCCAGCTGACCAAGTTAGTCTGGGTGAATTCCTAGCCATGGAGGGAGGAGAGGAGTGGGTAACTTCCAAACCTACACATACAGTTAAATCAGCATAGGGTGTTTACAAATATCTCAGTAAAATATATATACCTATATATATATTTTTTTTAGGCCTCAGTTTATAATTTTTCTAAAGAGATATATTATATTTATTTTTTTTCTTCTAATTCATCTTTATTTAATTCATGATACTCTATGAATGTCTAAATATTAAAGTGTGCATAATACATCCCGAAAAATAACCTTAATGCTTATGTGCAACATCTTAGCACTTTTCATCAAGAACTCACCCAGATGATTTAATATTTATTTTATGTTGATGCTAATGCATCACAAACAATTAAAATTTTTCATTAAGAATAGATCAATGATAATAATGCTATGTAATTTCTTGTTGTTGTGCACAATGTTCCAGTTCAACTTGCAATTGCACATGAAGTTTTTTCATGTTGCTAAAACCAGAGCCTATAAATCTGTACATTCTTTCAATCCATAGGATGTAAAAGGTTTTTAAGAATGATCTTCAATAAATATGTACTCGTCTCAGGAAGGTCCAGACCACAGTCAGAAAATACGCCATTTATTTAAGGCAATGGCACTAACCTTTGCAGTTAAGTGTTGAAATGAATTTACACACAAAATCATAGAATGTCAGGGGCTGGAACAGACCTTGAAAGCTCATCCAGTCCAACTCCCCTGCCAGAGCAGAATCACCTAGACTATATCATACAGGAATGCATCTAGGCAGGTCTTGAATATCTCCAGAGAGGGAGAATCCACAACCCACCTTGGGCAGCCTGATCCAGTGCTCACCCTCACAGGGAAAAAAATTCTCCTCATGTTTACATGAAATTTCTTATGTATCAGCTTCCACCCACTGCTCCTAGTCCTGTTGCTGGACATCACCGAGCAGAGTCTGGCTCCATCCTCCTGGCACTCACCTCCTCTTCTCCAAGCTAAAGAACCCCAGCTCCCTCAGTCTCTTTTCGTAAGAGAGATGTTCCATTCCCTTAATCATCTTTGTGCCTCTGCCTTGGACTCCCAAGCTGTTCTATGTCCCTTTTAAACTGGGTGGCCCAGAACTGGATGCAGCACTCCATATGCAGCCTCACTAGGGTAGAGTAGAGGGGCAGGAGAACCTCTCTTGACCTACTATCCACCTCAGGTGGTAACACAAGCGGCTTGCAGAAAATACACTGTAATTTGAGCTCCGGTTCCAAAACAAAGCAACCAACAAAATCTCCAGAACTGTAACTACCTCCATTTTCCCTGCCTTTTGTTACACATAATTTGTATTTGTTTCCTCTACACTGTAATTTACTGCTTTCCATCCAACATTCTATTGTATTAATATTTTACATTTTGCCTTTAAACATAACACAAACTGTTTTTTCCTCCCACTCTTTTTGTCTGTCTCCCACACAAACACACACACAGAGTCCAGCTGAGTTTAGCATCCTGAACAAGTTGACAAGTTTTATCTGCCTGCAAAATTGATCTGGAGACACCTTCAGTGGTAGTGTAGCCTGCAAGGCTAAGAACTTGTTTCAAGCCTCTGGGTAGAAAAACTACTCTGAAGAACTCCTGGTCTTGAGGGGTAATGGGTTTAAACTGGCAGAGAGGAGATATAAACAAGATGTTAGGAGGAAGTTCTTCACAGTGAGGGTGGTGAGACACTGCAACAGGTTGCCCAGGGAGGTTGTGGCTGCTGCCTGCCTGGAGGTGTTCAAGGCCAGGTTGGATGAGGCCTTGAGTGACCTGTTCTAGAAAGAGGTGTTCCTGCCTATGGCAGGGAGTTGGAACTAGATGATCTTTGAGGTCTCTTCCAACATAAACCATTCTATGATTCAGTTGTTAATTGTTACCTCCTATCTTTAGGCTTTGCTCCTTTTATGCCAAATCCTAAATATCCATAACAGTTTTCACTCTATGCATATTTTTGTATCTTTTTATGCATTTTCAGTTGATGTCTCCATTTACTATGAGATTGTACATGAATTTTTACCAAACTGTCTACCACCTATTTAATAACTGATTTTTTTTTTCTCATGGCTCCCTCTTTTTCTTGTACCTACAAAAGCTGTGCTTCCATTTCATGTTCCTTCATTTTCCTGCTGATTATATTTTTTCTAATATTTTTTATGTCAAAGAGGCAGATCATGAGGAAGCACATAGCTGACCTGCACTGAACTGGGCTAAAAATTCTACATATTAATTTTTCACACAGTGTGGTGTTATCTTCCCAAAGAGAACAGCATTCATGATGCCCAAAATGTAATTTGCTTCATCAAAGGACGTGTGACTCATTCTCAGAATCTTTAATTTTAAGACAAACATAGTATCAATAACAGGCACATGTTCCTTTGTGAAAGAACTTGAATTTCATATTAATTAATCCAAACTCTGTAAGTTCATTTTCATTAGAAAAATACTTCAAGTAAATTGCAGTGAGTGACATTTTAAAGATTAGAGGGTGGAAAGGAGAAAAAGAGCATTTCTTCTTTTACATAAGCAGTAATAATTGAGCCAACTTTTTACTCTCTTAGTTGAGTTTGTAACATTATGAAGAATACATCATCACAAAAAACTCAGTGATAAGTTACCTGTACCCATTTCAAGTCAAATAAGGAAAGGCTTCGAGCGAGCTTCTTCATACAAAGGCCATTATTTCACAAAGATTAGCGTAACATAGGAAAAGTCAAGAACATGCAAGAACAGCCTCTTGAGTATGAAGCAAAATTCACACAAAAGAGCATCAGAGTGAAAATTAACACTTTTTCAGACTCCCAAAGAAGGGCAAATCTCTGGATGTTGATTTGTATGTGACATTTCCACAGTTACCTACCCAGGGAATCTACCATTACCCAGATTTCCTCTGCATGGGAAAATATAGGCTCCTTAGAGTAGGACCCAGTGTGATGGTTTGGCAGTTAGCTGCCTCCCACACACTGAAATAACCCAGGCTAGGACTCAGTTGGCTGGAATTTAATAAAAGAAGCTTTATATTTACAGCTTTGCACAATATAAAAGCAGATATTTACAATGTATAACAGATATTCTCAGATATATACAGTAAAATGGTAATACAGAAACACCACAGCCCTCCCAGAGAGGGGTTTCTAACCACCCCTACTACCTTTCCCCCTTCCCCAATTTTATCTCACCATCTGTTTCATGCAGCAGATAGGTGAAGGTAGATTGGCCAGCGGGGGTTAGCAGTAGGAAAGAAGTTGGTGGAATTACTCAAATTCAGCTACAAAGGGCAAGGAGAAAGAGCCATGCAAGAGCAGCCACAGCCCAAAGAGGTCTGAAACAGTCTGACTTATCTATATTTGGGTTACAACTCTTAAAACAATATTTTTTTTTCTTCCTCAGTAAAGCTGTGAGTGAAGTAGCATCATCAGTGTTTTCATTTCTCAGCCTATAGCCTAATTTCTCATTTAAATTCTCCAATCAGTTCTAACCAGCACGCCCAGAAAGATCAGATCTATACAGGCAGTTTTTTTTCTGCTATGTGGCATTAGGAGTGTTTGTCTCCTCTGGCAGACATAGCCCAGAAGGCTTCTGTCCATCTAGTGGAGCTCAGCTCAGTGCCCGAGATGTTACAATGAGGAATGCAGCTGCCACTTAACACCTTTGCAGTGTCAACTGGTTGCAAAGCTGAGTTTGGGTCCTAGGGACAGAAACATGCAGACTGGACACTATGGCTGGTAACAGACTGCTGGACTCATAAAACACACAGGCTGTTAATGTCTCCTCCCCTTATTGAGCTGGCAAAGGCAGAAAGTCACTAGCATAGGTTTATGTACAACTTGTCAATACCACTGCCTCAATCCCAGGCCCTACCTCCCAGGTCTTTTACACTCTCTGTGCAGTGTGGTGCATCTTAGCAAAATAAACAACCACTATGCACTCACCAATGTGGAACAGAGGGTGAGGATATGCAGAAAGAGTGCTGAGAAAAGATATGATGAGATAGGGCTCACTACAGCTATCAGGTGCAGAGTTCAGTCATCTGGTGTAATGATAGTTCCCATTTCTTGTGTGACCAATCCTTTTTAATCCTCCTTTGTTCCTTCCTGAATCCCTTTCCTCTTCCCCTGCACATTCGCTCATTGGCTTGCATAGTTACTCCAACTCCTGGTCCCCAGAATCCCAGACTCTCATCTTTCCATCCTTATCAAATCAAAATGTCACCATTTTTTCATGACATGGATGTGTTCATTGAGAGAGGTGAAGCAACTGCATATTTGAGATACCTAACAAGAAGATTTGGAATAAATTAAGCTCAGCACAGTCAAGTCTGAGACATTTGTGGATACGCAAGAAAGCAATTTCTGGAAACACAATGCTAAGAATGCAGATAACTACACATTTCAAACACCCAGGATCTGAAAGAAGCTAAGCAATGATTAAGGAATTTGTATTTTGGATTTCAAAACAGTAAAAAAAACCTTAATTCCTACTGTAGAACTACTTGACAGTGTTTGCCTTGGGAAAGAGTAAGAATGTGAGAATAAGTCTGACACATGGATTATGCATTATTTATGAAGTACATACAAGATACATTTCCAGATAAGAGATTTTGTCAATAAGAATGATAATGTTTCCCTGACATCCTATTCAAGTCTGCTTCTGTTGGGTAATCCTGCTATAATCACCGATGGCATAAATATTCAATTTATCCATCCCTAATCAGAACTTTGAATGAAACTGAGACTTCTTTACCTTCAGATAATCTATCTGAGACTATATCAGGAGGCTCAGGGGTGACATCATTGCTCTCTACAACTACATAAAAGGAGATTGTAGCCAGGTGGGAGGTGGTCTCTTTTCCCAGGCAACCAGTAATAGAACAAGGGGACACAGTCTCAAGTTGTGGCAGGGAAGGTATGGGCTGGATATTAGGAGGAAGTTCTTCACTAAGAGAGAGTGATTTGCCATTGGAATGAGCTGCCCAGGGAGGTGGTGGAGTCACTGTCCCTGGAGGTGTTCAAGAAAAGACTGGATGGAGCACTTAGTGCCATTGGCTAGGGCAGGGTGGTAGGTGAGACTGGATGATCTTGGAGATCTCTTCCAACCTGGCTTATTCTATTCTTATTCTTATTCTTATTCTTATTCTTATTCTTATTCTTATTCTTATTCTTATTCTTATTCTTATTTCTTATTTTCTTATTCTTATTCTTTTTCTATTCTATTCTATTCTATTCTATTCTATTCTATTCTATTCTATTCTATTCTATTCTATTCTATTCTATTCTATTCTATTCTATTCTATTCTATTCTATTCCTGCTACCTGTTTGATACGTGAACTTTGATGCACAGGCTTAGTAATTAGAAGTTTTTTTTTTTTAATTTGGAGGGCTTTTCAGCACTTGATAACAAATGTGAAAAATTACAGGAGTTGCACTCAAGAAGAAGTGCTAGAGAAGAATAACAATTGGAATTCATCACTTCTGTGGACAGAATAAGCTGAACAATAGACAGGGGTGTTGGCATTTAATAGGCTTTACATAAGAAAATAATTCAATTTCTGAAAAATATGCATTGTCAAAATGCTAACATTTCCCATTTTCTAAATGCATCGCTAGTTGGTGGCACATGAGTTCGTCTGTGATGCCTTTTAGTAAAACCTCTAGCCAATTAAATTAAGCCAAGAAGTTCCAATCATCATCTTTTCTTTGAATTTTTTTTTTCATCTGCAGTTCCTTTTCTCAGATCCCCCCCTGATTATATTTCAGTATAACTCTGGATAAGCAGGAAAGATCTGTCAGAGCATGAAAAGAAAATTCCAGGACTGACAGAATTTGATGCAACATCAGATTTTGTAAAGGTTAAAAATCTTTGAAAAGCAGATTTTGGTTTTTGTTTTTGTTTTTTTTTTTTTTTTTTAATGAGTACAGTGGAGTGCTCTGTGTCTCCAAATGAGCAGTCATAAAACATTTATTTCTTCATTTATGGCTAGCATGATTCTTTCACACATTGGTAAAAAAAAGATATTAAATAAAGATGCTTAATTAATGAGCCAGATCTAAAATGATAGATGCTTTTAACCCAAAGTATTATTAAAAATACAGTAGCTAAGTGATGAGCTTACTTTATGTTTCCAAAACAAAACCTGCACTAGGCACTGAGAACAACTGTCTGCTATGCAGATGAAGAAGTGAAATATCACAAAATCACAGTAAAAAGAAAATGTTGGCAATATTAATCCATTTTCTTGCAGAATGGCTTTGTACCCTCAGAGCTTATGTCAGTGAAGCCTGCATTTAATCAAGAAATTAATCGTTGCATTGTAAGAGGGAGAAGGGTGCTACAGAATCATACAGAACTCAAGAAACAACATAATTTACATTAGTACTAATATTGATACTACTGATTTCTGAATTGAACTTCATTTTCTTTCATGAAGAGTGAACAAACTGACTCAGCGGCTGCTGAAGGAGCCAAATTCATGGTTATTGGTTAAAATATGTAAACAAGGAATGTTGAATCACCACTACTGTGTCTTCCTACTCACTTACTCCATCCAAATGATAGAATAAAATATGTAAACAAGAAATCCAGAGATCACCACTACTGTATTTTCCTACTCACTACATCCAAATCATACAATGGCTATTGATAAAATATGTAAACAAGAAATGCAGATTTCACCACTACTCTGTTTTCCTACTCACTTACTACATCCAAATCATATAATATGTAAATAACAAATGCAGATTTCATCACTACTGTGTTTTCCTACTCAGTACATCCAAATCATACAATGGCTATCGATAAAATATGTAAACAAGAAACGCAGAATCACCACTACTGTGTTTTCCTACTCACTTACTCCATCCAAATCATACTATAAAATATGTTAAAAAAAATGCAGAGATCGCCACTACCATGTCTTCCTACTCACTTACTACATCCAAATAATATAATATGTAAATAACAAATGCAGGGATCACCACTACTCTCTTTTCCTACTCACTTACTACGTCGTAATCATATAACATGTAAATAACAAATGCAGATTTCACCACTACTGTGTTTTCCTACTCACTACATCCAAATCATATAATGGCTATTGATAAAATAGGTAAACAAGAAATGCAGAATCACCACTTCTATGTCTTCCTACTCACTACATCCAAATCATACAATGGCTATTGATAAAATATGTAAACCAGAAATGCAGAGATCACCACCACTGTGTTTTCCCAATCACTACATCCAAATCATATAATGGCTATTGATAAAATATGTAAACAAAAAATGCAGAATTATCACTTCTATGTCTTCCTATTCACTACATCGAAATCATACAACAGCTATTGATAAAATATGTAAATATGAAATGCAGAGATCACCACCACCGTGTTTTCCTACTCACTTACTATATCCAAATCATAGAATGAAGAAGCTGAGGTTGTGTCTCTGTAAATTTTCCTTCTTGTTCACCTCTTTTTAGGTGTGTGAGATGCTTGATGTGTCTTATATCCCCTAACATTAGGTAATATAGAAGACATCTTTATGTAAATCTTACAGTCAAGGAGGATGCTGCCCTGGATTTGTGCACAAGTGGAATTCTTGCTAACATTAAAAATAATTATAAAAGCAATGGCAACAGCATATGGTAGAGCTATCACTTGTTTTAGGCTTATTCAAGACTTCTAATGCCAAAGGGCTTTATCTCAGCTGCTGCCTTTTTTTTTTTTTTTTTTTTTTTAAAAAAAGTTAACCTGGAACATGTGGATTTTATTACTCTTCCTACTTAATTTTTATGCTTTACATAATCTAAAAGCTTATAACTAGAGAACTAATGAAACTGTGATGCCACTAGAGGTTAGAAGAAAGAATGTGAACAGTTACAAGATTAAGTAATGTGTTAAGACAAAATTTTTTTTAAACTACATTTTTAAATCATAATTTTCTTTCTGCCGCAGTGACTACCTGGGAAAAGGTAACATTCCAGATAAGGCACAAGTTAAAACTGGAAAAGATCATATTGTAATGAGCAATGGAAATGTTAATGCCCTTGTTAAAAATGAGTAAGAAAGGGAGCAGAAAGCTGGAGCCACCTGTGCAAAATTATTTTGAGCACATGTGCTGCTGTAAAATATTGTAAATAATAATGCTTGCTACACTCGTGGTCACTGATGAATGCAGTCAGTGCTGGTCAGGAAAATCATTCTTGCTTGCAAAATGATGTTATTACAGTGTCAAAAAAACCAAGCAAAAAAGGGAATAAAACCCCAAAAAACAATAACAAAACAAAAAATTCAATAGCATTACTTTGTTGTTGTTCCTTAGAGGAAAACAGTAAAAAATTCTTAAGTTTTGACATAGGAATTGAAAAGATCTCTTGGAAATGCTGCTGAGTACAAGAGTACGCATGACTTTTATTTCTAATAACACATTACTGAATAACATTATTCAGTGCCTGCAGTTTGGAGAAAATAATGAGAAGAATCACCACTGTTCATCGTTATGCCTCGGAAAAGAAGGTTTCTACAATTCTTCTGTTGCTAGACTTTCAAGATACTTCTCTATGCATTAATTTTCTTTTTTTTTTTTCAAATAGACATGTTCTTTTTTTTGACACTCTCTGCAAGGCATCATGACTTTGTGTGACACTTTCCTTGAACCCAAAGCAGTGGGGCCCTGAACAGTTCCATTCGGCACAAGTTGCACGAGTTTAATGCAGTTGCTATGGAATCTCTGAAATGCCACACAGAGCTCTTCCTGCAATAACTCAACCACCCTCTGACTTTTGAATCAAAAAGAAAAAAACATATATAATCTTCCACAGCAATCAGATAATGGATGCTGGTGTGAATACACAGCTGTTGTTTTCTGTTGATTTGGGCATTTCAGCAAACACTTCAACTTGGGAAAGATTTGACGAAAAAAATGATAGGCTTACTTTATTTGCTGTGAAAATTTAGACATGAATTTAACCAGCTGCCCTGTCATTTTTTTTTAGTATTTGAGAAGTTAATACTTTTATGGAACTGCCAATCATTTTGTTTTGCTAATCAAAAACATATCTGAAGTCACTATAGAATAATATTGTTCAGAAAATTGATTTATTTCACTCACTGTAAGTTCATTAATTAGCTGAATGATCCAGAGGAGAGAAGTTTTGTCAATATTTCAGAATTACACAGAAGTTTGTGTTCCTTTTTACTGTTACGAACACTCATCTTAGACTGGAAGAGATTATTCCGACCTGGTACAGAGCACCTTCATACCAAGTTGAGCTGCTGTGAACATCTTTGGCATCTTTGAGTTCCCTTCCAACCTAAACTACAGAGTAATATTTTTTTAAAAAATTATTATTTCATTCTCTGTAAGTTCATTAATTAGTCAAATGACCCAGAAAACAAAAGTTTTGTCAATATTTCAAAATTACAGAGACGTTTTATTGTGTTCCCTTTTACTCTTATAAACATTCACCTTAGACTGGAAGAGATTATTCTGACCTGGTACAGAGTACCTTCATACCAAGCCAAGCTGCTGTGAATATCTTTGACATCTTGGAGGTCCCTTCCAACTTAAACCATTCTATGATTTTATGAATACAGTAATAGTTACACTGTTGTTTCTTTAAATAGGGCCCTCTTTGTACCTACAATTTGTGCAGAACAATGAGGAAAACTCTGGAGCACCTCACCAAAATAACAACTTGATAATTTTTTTGAGTGATCCTGTATCAAATGAAAACAATCAATGAATTTAAGCAACATTGAAGAACATGGCAAAATAATTTGTTGTGTCTACAAACCTGTAGGCAACTTGGCCAGATCTTCATTATAGAATAAAAGATAGGGGGGAAAAAAAAAAAAAAAGCAAAGCAGCTCCAAAGAGTGGAATTTAGCGTGTCAAAGGAGCACAAAAATATTGATTATCCATTTCCTAACTTAAATGACTTAAGCAATATGTACATATTGTTGTGGGGTCTGCTCTCATCAGACCCCACCTGGAGTGCTGTGTGCAGTTCTGAAGCCCCCAGCACAAGAAGGACATGGAACTGCTGGAGAGAGTCCAGAGGAGGGCCACGAAGATGATCAGAGGGCTGGAGCACCTCTGCTATGAGGACAGGCTGAAGGAGTCGGAGCTTTTCTGCCTGCAGAAGAGAAGGCTTCGAGAAGACCTTACAGTAGCCTTCCAGTATCTTAAGGGGGCCTACAGGAGGGCTGAGGAGAGACTGTTCACAAGGTCTTGTAATGACAGGATGAGGGGGAATGGGTTCAAATTGGTGGAGGGGAGATTTGAATGGGATGTTAGGAGGAAGTTCTTCACAGTAAGGGTGGTGAGGCACTGGAACAGGTTTCCCAGGGAGGTTGTGGCTGCTCCCCCCCCGGGTGTATTCAAGGCCAGGCTAGATGAGGTCTTGAGCATCCTGATCTAGTGGGAGGTGTCCCTGACAATGGCACAGAGGGGTTGGAACTGCATGATCTTTCAGATCTCTTCCAACCTAAACCTTTCTATGATTCTATGAGCACTGTAAAAAAGAAAAAACAAACTCAGCCTCTCCCCCCCAAAAAAAAACCAATCCAAACAAACCAGAAAAACGAAAGGATGGATGGCCTGAATTTTATTTTTTGTAAACTTCTAGCATGTAGCATCAATGAAATACAGAAAATCAGACTGATAAATGTATACTAAGGAGAAGACATTTTTCAAATTGTAAGGAAGAAACTGACACATTTGTTTTTAAAGCAGGAAACATCAATGCTGTGATTATTCTATGTTCTGTCTTCTGAGGTGAGATATAACCTGATCATGGTTGCCCCCATTTTTTCTAAAGCCCGCATTCTATTCCATTTATTCTCAGCATTCTATTCCATCCAATTTTTCAAAGCTCTCTTATACCTATATTCATTAGTTGTTTACTTACTTAACTGAAGAAGTGACAGCCCAGATGTGTCCTGCTATATTTTGGTCATTCAGCTGTAAAGACAAACAGAGGTTTCTCACCTCAGCTATCATGAGTACATGTACATATAAATTTTACTTAACCTTTTATTGACTAAACAAAGACACAGGTCTGGTTAGAGAACTCTGAATCTATTCCCTACTTTAAAACAAATTGGCTTTTTGCAGTTAATCTAGAGTTAATTGCCCTAAATCTCTTCTGCAAGGCAATAACCAATAGGATGGGCCCTTGTGGCAGCAGGGGAGGTTTAAATTGGATACATTTTTTTTTCACTGAGAGGGTTGTCAAGCATTGGAACAGGCTGCCCAGAGAAGCAAGTGAGCCGCCATCAGTAAGAGGGAAGCGTTGGTTTGTGCTGATCAGAAGTTACAACTGTCCTGGTAGGGCATAAATCCTGCCCAAATTGGTTCAAACTCCTGGGTCTCCTCCTCCTGTTGCAAGGTCCAGGAGTTTGCAGGATTAAGCAGACAGCGAGAGTTTGAACGAAGAAAGCCTCATGGCACGTGAACAAATCAGGTGATTTGTGCTGTCCCTCAAAGTGTTAGGGTTGACCCCTGGGTGCAGGACTTTGAATCTATTGGTCAAAACAATGGGCACTAATGCCTATTGGTCAGTTTCACCCTTCAAAATAGGGTATTTAAGGGAGGGTGACTTAGAGCCGTTGCTCTCTTTTCCTGATGCCTCCATCAGGACTGGACTTCTATTTCCATCTCTCTCACAGCAGCCACATGTTTGCAGCCTGCATTGCAGATTGCAGCCTACAGCAGCAGCAAGGCAAACTCTTTTCTGCTCCTCTCTTCGGGACACTGTACCTATCGTGTCTGTGAGTATTAGGCTAGATGAGGATTTTCCCCTGTTGTCAGGTTCCCTGCTTTCCAAGTTCTGACTGTTTGAGCTGTTTAAACTGTTTAATTCAGTGTTTATAAATAACTGTTGTGCAACAACCTCTTAACGACTGAACAGCCAAAGAATCTCAGGGAATTTCCCTCGAAATCTCAATTATTAATAATAAAAAATAATATTCATAACTGCTTATTAATAATCACAACAACAGGCTGATAATCACTAGGTTACTGAGAGATAAGATCCAGGGGAAACAGGGCTTGCAAGTACGGGCATGAGCAGTAGGGAAAGATGGTGTGTAATAAATTCCAGAATAAAGGAGGAGCTCCTGTGTTTGACCTTCTTGGACATCCTGGCCATATGTCACAGAACTCTGAACCCATATATGACAAGAGCCTAAGTGGCTGGGTTGGAGTGGCACCAGTCTTACCACCATGACCGTGTGGTTCCCAGTGGGGGTGCCTACTTGAAGATAAGTGCCTGCCAGCCCTGCAATCTACACAGCTCAGGAGTTTTGCTGGTCAGTTGGATAGGGTGAGTATAACCTGCTCTTTGGTCAACAGGGTTACTGGGCATTCCTTCTTATATACCTTTCTCTCTATGATTTAGTATCTGAGCTATAATAATAGAATGAAACATAGAATCGTAGGATCATTTAGGTTGGAAGAAACCTCAAAGCTCATCCCCCACAAAGTTCCAACTCCCTGCCATAGGCAGGGACACCTCCCACTAGAACAGGTTGCTCAAGACCTCATCCAGCCTGGCCTTGAACACCTCCAGGGAGGGAGCAGCCACCACTTCCCTGGGTAACCCGTGCCAGTGTTTCACCACCCCCACTGCAAAGAACTTCTTCCTAACATCCAGTTTAAATCTCTCCTCTGCCACTTTAAACCCATTACTCCTCATCCTGTCATTACAATACCTTATGAACAGTCCCTTCCCATCCCTCCTGTAGGCCCCTTTCAGATACTGGAAAGCTACTATAAGGTCTCTTAGAAGTCTTCTCTTCTCCTGGATGAAGAACCCCAACTCTTGTAGCCTGTTCTCATATCAGAGCTGCTCCAGCTCTCTGAGCATCTTCATGGCCTCCTCTGGACTCAATGCAACAGTTTCATATCCTTCCTGTGTTGGGGAACCCAGAACTGTACACAATACTCCAAGTGGGGTCTGATGAGAGCATTGTCGTTTCCAGTATGCCTTTCTCTTTATGATTCTAGCATTTGAGCTATAATAAATAAAGTGTTGAAACTCTACCCAGAGGGAGGTACCCATGTGTAAGTGCATTCCCTGGTCCCCAAAGAACTCACTGAAACACCATCCCTACATGTACTTAAAATATTTTAGATACTTAGGATCGTGGCTTAATGCTGACCTAACAGTGTTAGCTTCACAGTTAGGCTCAGCAGTCTTAAAGATATTTTCCAACAAAAATGATTCTTTGATTTTGTGGTTCTATGATTATTTCAGGTACTTTAAGCATAGCTTTGGTTTGTCTGGCATAGCAGATGACCTGATTCTAATAACAACAAATCTGTATCGTATATCAAAATGCAAACTTTTTTTTTTTCTTTTTTTTTTTTT
>VWZI01010631.1:209419-244620 GCA_013396835.1 Psilopogon haemacephalus
TTTTGCTGAGAGGTTTTTAGTTGGTTGTTTTGTATAAACTTAGATCAGTAATTCTCTGAAGTGGGAAAAATGTTTTTGGTTGTTAGTTATGTGTACTGCTTACCGCTGACAGATCTGATGCCCTTATTTGAGACTATAAGAAAACAGCACATTATGAAACAAGGAAGAATATGTTTTTAAAGCTCTGAAATGTGCTTTTTTGTGACAAGGAATCTGCAGGACACTTTGTGAGCTATATAGGTTACAGTTCTGTTGCATTCTTCATGCAAACACAGGCTTTCCAATACGCACAACAGAACTAAATCTGAATGTGCTTCTGCTTCTGCCATCTGTATAAAACACCCAAGCAAAGCAACAGATATTCATTCTATTATTAAAAAAAATTATTCCAGTCTGTTGTGATCTGTGGCTTTTACTACACATAGAATCATAGAATCATAGAATGGTTTCGGTTGGAAGAGACCTTAAAGATCATCCAGTTCCAACCCCCTGCCATAGGCAGGGACACCTCCCACTATTCATTAACCTGAGTGAAGATATGTTGATATACTTTATCCCAGATGACTTTATCATTTGTGCATCTCCACTAACAGAGAAATTCACCTGATGCTTGTCATAGGAAACACTGACATTCATGGATACATTGAGCTGCTTTGAGATACCACTCAATTGTCAACTACTTCAGCTAATGGGGTCTCCAAGATCTATGAAGATAGGGTTTATGCCCTCAATAATAGAATTTATATGAAAATTAAAGTACTCCAAGGGAAATGATTTAACCTTTCAAGATCATATCAAGATACCTGGCTTCTGAAACGCATTTAATCATAGTAAGGCTTACCATGAATAACATTTTTATTTCTGTTAAGCGAAAGAAGCTGAAATGAAATGGTTTGCTGCAATTACGGGAATTACAGTGCGACTGTAGTGTGACACTACAGGGAAATGTAAATGTGCAAAAGGACTCATTTTGAAGAATTCAATCAGATTAGTAAACATGTAGTGTTTTATATAGCTGCATAATGCGTGTTTCTCTCTTTGAATAACTGATAGTTGGATTATGCAAATTGCCTGAAAGGAAAGGAAAAGTTATTAGAACATTCTCCAACTAGGCATGATGAGGCCAAATAGTTTTCCCTGGAGCAGAAACATTTCATGCAGAACTTCTGTAGCTACTCTGTTGTCAAGGGTGGGAGGGGGTGGGGTGGATTTTTCTTCATACTCACACGGCAGAGTTTGGAAAAAACCTTCTAAAGCTCTGTTCATCTTCTACATCTTTACATATATTGGTCTGAAATGATAACTTCTAATTTTGACATCAGGACTACATGGCTTAAATTTATAGTGAATTTATTTTCAGTTTCATCACAGAGTTAGTAGAAAGACCATTCTTGCTCCTCTGCATCTGTTTGACTTGCATGCATGTTGATAGATAAGATTATTTCTTAAAGGAATACTAATATTAAAATGAGATATGGAACTAATGAAGTAGTTAAGGTGAATCTTGTAGAGTAGGGTTGTAGGTTGGATTTGGTGATCCTAAGGGTCTTTTCCAACCTGGATCACAGGATCTTTTTAATCTTTTATTTTATCTTCATTTTCTGACAGAGAATGTTAAAGTAATAGGAATCTATTTGTCCATATTGTACTCGGGTCAGAGACTGGACATGCAGTAGGTGTCTTCTTTGGCTAGGTTTCATAGGATCATAGGATCACAGGACATCAGGGACTGGAAGAGACCCAAAGAGCTCATCAAGTCCAACACCCATGCCAGAGCAGGACCATCCAATCTAGCTCAGGTCACAGAGGAATGCATCCAGGCAGACCTTGAAAATCTCCAGAGAAGGAGACTCCACAACCTTTCTGGAGAGCCTGCTACAGTGCTATCAGACCCTTATAGTAAAGAAATTTCCACCTGTGTTGAGATGGAACCTCCTGTGCTGCAGCTTCCATCCATTGCTCCTTGTCCTATCACAGGGAGCAAGTGAGCAGAACTTGTCCTCCCCTCCTCTTGATCTCCAGCCCTCAGATATTTATGAACATTTATTAAATCCTCTCTCAGTCTTCGCTTCTCTGACTAAAATGCCCCAGCTCCTTCAGCCTCTCCTCTTCTGCTGGACCTTCTCCAGCAAATCCCTGTTTCTTTTAAAATGGGGAGCCCAAAACTGAACGCAGTACTCAAGATGGATGTTTCTGTGATTCTGTGAATTGCCATTTTTCCCCCCATACTTTTGAATTGCTGCTACTACTGACAGGACGTTTCTTAACACAAGCAGAATGACACTGAATTTGTCAAAGATGCAACCAGGTATCAGCATACTGATACTTGTGATGATGTTTTTTAGATACCATCTGCTGCTTTGCTTTTACTATCATAGAAGGGAGAAAAAACAACAAAATCAAATCTAAATGGAACAGTGCATTTAAAAGCTCAGTACCCTGACACACAATTAGAGTGCATATAAATGAATAACATCATCTTATTAAAAACAGAGGAAAATAAAATTAATTCAATATTTAAAGAGTTGAAAAATAGAAGTACAAATAATACTAGCCTAAAACACACACTTCAGGTGGAATCAGCACACATGATTTATTCAAACTATTTGTATAATTCAGATTTAATTTCAACTAAACAAACTAATCTCTTGGAAGAAACTTCTCAGCCTGTGATGATTTTTTTCCTTTTCTTCACTGCCTCTTACTAAAGAAGGCTGAGCTGGCGAATCAGGACACAAGCGACAGCAGGGTAGAAAACTGATACTAGAAGTATGAACACTTTTGTTTCCAAACCCAATTCTTTTTCTATCAGCCACTGCAGCCCCAAATCCAACTTGCTTAGAAAGCAGTTGTGTGTGAAAGTGAACAGACCACCCACATATTGAACAACAAAGAGCAAAATTCTGCATTCTGTTGTTGCTCATTATCCACATTGGCTAATGGCTGAATTTGACAAATTTAAACAGCAGTAATTTCTTTTAATGGTTTATTCTGTCTTTTCTCAGCTTCCTGTCACTCGCCTAGGGCTTTTCCTGCTGAGATAGACAAACATTTTCTGTGTGAATGGGTAAAATTATTTGAACAGAAGGAACGGGAGATGCGTTCAGCCTGCCTCAAATCACAGCCTTCTGGTGCAATGGTAGGATAACCTGCTAACACAGATCAGAAATGGTAGGAAGGTCACATTGAATAATCACAGCAGTCCTTTGTGAGCTTAAATAAATAAGTAAATAAATAAATAAATAAAGGACTCCATAAGCCATCACCAACTGCCGCAGTCTGAGGATTTTACCAAGTTGCTAATGAAAGTAAGGTTGGCTTCCAACTCTTAATGCTGAGAAATTTCAGCCTAATGCTCTGTCCTCTGTTTCATCTTCTCCCCAACATTTTAGTAATGAGGAGGGAAACCCTAATTTCACATATATTTGCCATGGTTGGGTTTTGTTTTGCAGAAAGCAAATGTAACCCAAACAGTATGTTTTATAACACCAAGAATACAATTACTTTGAAGAAACACACTTACATTTTCAGAAGTCTTAAAAGTCAGAGAACATAGGAGTTGAAATCATCTCCAAGTCACTGGATCAATGGGCTGGACACTCTGAAGTTGTTCCTGTCAGTTATGTTCTACAGGATATGCCAGTGGTGCCAGCTTTCAAACTAATAGGATACAGCTTGAAGTACTGTCCAGGCTGAACTGATCTCCATGAAGATTTGCAATTCATTTCTGTACTATATTTTACTTCAGTGCACACAAATCATATTGTTTGCAGTCTGAAAGCACACGTACACACAGACACATCAACATCAAAGTGGTATTTTATAATAGAATAGAAGAGTAGAGTAGAGTAGAGTAGAGTAGAGTAGAGTAGAGTAGAGTAGAGTAGAGTAGAGTAGAGTAGAGTAGAGTAGAGTAGAGTAGAGTAGAGTAGAGTAGAGTAGAGTAGAGTAGAGTATAGAAGCCAGGTTGGAAGAGACCTCCAAGATCATCAGGTCCAATGTATCACCCAGACCTATCCAATGGCACTAAGTGTTTCATCCAGTCTTTTCTTGAACACCTCCAGGGATGGCAACTCCTCCACCTCCCTGGGCAGCCCATTCCAATGGCAAATCACTCTCTCTGTGAAGAACTTATTTCTAATATCCAGTGTATACCTCCCCCCAGCACAACTTGGCAGTTTGTGCTTAATTTTATTACTTGGGTTTCTTCTTCACTAAAATTCAGCAGGACGTTTGGTTAATTCAGAGCCACAGGAAATAATTGTAAAAATACAGCCAGGACACTTACAGGCTGATCCAAAGACCACAGCTCTCCATACCATTTTTCTTTTTTCTGGGTTGATGTGAATATAAGATTATACAATTTCATACTGTAATGGAGGGGTAATTAATTGACTGCAAGATGGTATTTTCAAAATTAATATTGTTTATTAATTTTGATATTCGTAACTCTCATCACCACCAACCACTAATTTTAATAATAACTGGTTCTTTGCACGGTCATGGAAACATTACAGAAAGAATAAACTAGATCTAGAACAAATAACTAGTAATAAATAACTATTTAAACCCGATTGAACCGAGATGGTTCTTGCAGTCAATATACCGCATGCTCACCAGATGGACACAAGGATCACCTTTCTAATTATGGCAGAAGGCAATAGGTAAATTACAAAAGGCTTTAAGTATTTGCTCACAAAACATTTTTCTCCTGACTCGCGGGGCTAACAACAGCTTCAGACAGTACTCAAACATTTTCAGAGAGTTCTGAAAGGCTTCAGATTCTTCCCAGGCTTCACAGGACACTGGGGAAAGGATGATCTCTGATCTTATCCTGATTTCTTTCAACGATCTGTGTGCCTCCAGGACTTCCCGTCTTGGCAGGAGACTTTGAGGTGTAGGCAGGATGTCTTGCAATGTGCAGTCTCAGCAAGAATGTCATGCTGGCTATGCAGGCCGATCGCATGGAGGGTTTTAGAGCTGGTTCCTGGAAAACTCGAGGCAGGCAGTTTCCAGACAGTTCAGGATGAGGTAAGACAGTGAGGCAGAACACTGCCAGAAGCAGAGAGCAATGGTGGCAGGCAGCAGCAAGTGCAAATACAACATCAGAACACGTTGTGTTACCTGCTGTTCATCAGTGTAGCCCGAGACTAATGGGCCTTTGGACACAGAATAACCAATCAGGATGGAAGTCAGCCAAGCTTGACCATATTAGGTAAAGCCATAGGCTTGATTTATGCAAATTTGGTGGAAAAAAAAAAAAAAAAAGGGTCTTGCACAAGGCAGGCACAAGCCAAGTGCATGTACTTTGTTTACCACAGGATGCAAACAGGAGCAAAACAAGTCTGGGCAAGCCAGGGTCCTTAGATTCAGTAACTCCAGGTTCTTTGTCTTCTTTCCCATGGCTGCTTCTCCCCACAGTAGAAGGAGGGAGAGCACAAAAACATGTGTGGGCAAGCCAGGACATGCATAAGGCTATTTTGGCCCATTCAGGCCTACCATGACATATATATTTTTGGAATGAAAGTTCTAAAAGAGCATTAAGTGTTCTGAGGCATAATGGGAAAAAAACCAAAAAAACAACCAAAAAAAAAAGTTGTAAAGCTGTTTCTGAGAATTATTTATCTATAATATCTCTTGGAGTTTGAGAGCTTGCACCCAGAATCTCATTATTTTTAGTATCAGCTTACAACTTCTATGTACAACCTCTACAACTATTGTAAGAAACGCTTAATGTACTTCAAAATACAGACTGACTAATTCTTGCTTGCTTTTTTTCTGATGGCTATTCCCAAATGCTTGCAACCTATGAAGGAAACCTGCCTATCAAGACTGCACAAAGTTTTTCTTCAGTTATTTTGCTGTCAAGGTAACTTCTAAAGGGCTGACATTTAGAAAATCTCACAAATAAAAACTGCATTATGCTGCAGGTTGTTGGAATGTTCATCTCTAATTAGCTCTATGTAAGTGGGCGAAGAAAGTAAAGAGGAAATGAAAAAGGCTGCACAAAATGTGGCTGAATTATAGAAGAGTAAATTCGGTCACTGTTGCTTTTCTCACATTAATTTTGCTGCAATGTTCTTTTGTGTGAATGTTTTTTTCTAAAGTAAACTGACAGAAATAGAATCATAGAATGGTTTAGGTTGGAAGATACCTCAAAGATCATCCAGTTACAACCCCCTGCCATAGGCAGAAACACCTCC
This sequence comes from Psilopogon haemacephalus, assembly GCA_013396835.1. Lineage (NCBI taxonomy): Eukaryota > Metazoa > Chordata > Aves > Piciformes > Megalaimidae > Psilopogon > Psilopogon haemacephalus. Next base: position 215,623 of record VWZI01010631.1, read on the forward strand.
CACTAGATCAGCTCACTCAAGACCTCATCCAGCCTGGCCTTGAACACATCCAAGGAGGGAGCAACCACAACCTCCCTCAGCAACCTGTTCTACTGTCTCACAACCCTCACTGTAAAGAACTTCCTCCTAACATCCCGTTCAAATCTCCCCTCTGCCAGTTTGAACCCATTCCCTCTCATCCTGTCATTACAAGACCTTGTGAATAGTCCCTCCCCAGCCTTCCTGTAGGCCCCCTTCAGATACTGGAAGGTTACTATAAGGTCTCCTCGAAGCCTTCTCTTGTCCAGGCTGAAAAGTCCCATAGTGGATATTAAAGATAGCTATTAAAGGCAAATATTAAAGATCAACAAGCAAGTAAAATGGGATTCTTGTGTGAAGTTGCAGGCAAATATAAAAAATAATCAAGCCATGTAACTAGTGTATATAAAGAGATGCTGTACAGTTGGAGAATTTTGTTTATGTTCTACTTCTACACTACATACTTTACTCTTAGTTTCTATTGCCTTTGTAATATCATTTAAGAAGATTCTAAACAGGTCCTCTTCCTCTTAAAGCATCATGACATACTGCTTTTTCTGAAACAGTATGGTACCGGGGTAAAAGATGTAAAAAAATTTCTCTCTTTTACTGATTTTTTTCTTTTGTGCATTATTGAGCCCTATTTAAAATCTACACATTTCGTGATACACAGTATCTGTGTAATGCAAAGTACAGAAGATCTGATATTTTAAGACCTCATTAAACCTGTGCAGAATATTGTATTGTATTCAGGCACACATTTACTTGTAGGTAAAATTCCTATATACAGTTCCATACATGTAATCTAATGTTTAGTAAAAATAAAGTTAGTTTACTAAAAAGTAATGCCTAATGAGCAGTATGGGGATCATTAGAAACACAGATTATCTTAAAAAAGCAACACATCTATAGCAAAATTAATCTTATTTAACTTTATCCTTTCAAAAGCTATAAAATCAAGTCTAAGTATTAGGTCCCTTTACAGTAAGGAACAAGGTACTTTGTAAAGAGGTAGATAAACATATATAGTGATTCATTTAACTCCCCTGAGGACTGGATGAAGCTAGCACCAGCTTTTCCCTCTAAGTATTATGCCTGCAGGCAATGAGAGATATGATAAACTCTGTGTAATTGGGAGAGTAGCATTATTCTTTTGAGATAAGAAAGGAAATTTACTGACCTTCACAGAATTAATTGGAAGGAAAGGGTCTTGCAGAGTGCCTCTATTTTTCTTTCCAGATGTGACACATGGCATTTGCATTCATACACTGATATAAGCAGTGTACAAAATATGCCATGGAGAAGCTCATAGTATCTTGATACCAGTGCTATTATGCCAATAATTAATACTAATTAATGTATTCTTAGCACAATGTTGGGCACTGTGGAGACACGTAAAACGTTTTAAGTTATTTCATTGTTCAAAACTTCAAGACTGCATAGCTTTATATTTTTCTCCTTTTAATCTGCATTTAATTCATTATACAAATAACTGTAGACATTATTTGTCTTCGGCACTTTTCTCTTTCACAAAAAATTGTCCTAGGGCATGCGTTATCATTTGTTCAATAATGGCATGTTATTTATGTCTGTTCTGCGCATGCCAAACCTCTGTCATCTGTTAATGTATGGATGTTAGGAGGAATCATAGAATCATAGAATGGTTTAGGTTGGAAGGGACCTCAAAGATCATCCAGTTCCAACCCCCCTGTGCCATAGGCAGGGACACCTCCCACTAGATCAGGTCACGCAAGACCTGATCCAGCCTGGCCTTGAACACATCCAGGGAGGGAGCAGACACAACCTCCCTGGGCAACCTGTTCCAGTGCCTCACCACCCTTAGAGCCTCCTCTTCTCCCAGCTGAACAGCCCCAACTCTTTCAGTCTCTCCTCATAGCAGAGGTGCTGCAGACCTCTGAGCATCCTCGTGGCCCTTCTCTGGACACACTCCAGCATGTCCACATCCCTCTTGTAATAGGGGCTCCAGAACTGGACACAGTACTTCAGGTGGGGTCTCACTAGGGTAGAGTAGTGGTTGAGAATCACCTCCTGGGACCTGCTGGCTACACTTCTCCTGATGCAGCCCAGGATCTGGTTGGCTTTGCTCTAGTCCTTTCCCTGTCCCCAGCAACTTCACTACATAACAACTTCCTTGAAGGGCTCATCAAATCATAGAATCAAACAGAATCATAGAATGGTTTAGGTTGGAAGGAACATCCAAAAATCATCTAGTTCTAAACCCTCATCACAGGGAGGGAATCACTTCCTGTTTCTCCTCTGCCATTTTTATAATCCACCCATTTAACTCTCTGCCCATGTTCTGAACCCTCAATTGTAACACAGTTCTTATCTCCTAAGGTTTTTCTTCAAACATTTCTAAAAAAATTTCTATTTCTTTATTACTCAAAAGATTTCTTATCTGACCATTTTCATCTTCTATATGTTTTCAGGACATTGTTTCATCTGTTAAAAGTTTCAAACAGCCTTGTGGTAGTCTACAACTACCTAAAGAGGCATTGTGGAGAGGGTGGTACTGGGCTCTTCTCACAGGTAATTTGAGACAGAAGGAGAGGCAATAGCCTCAAGCTGAGACTGGGGAGGTTTAGCTTGGACAATAGGGCAAAGTTTTTCATGGAGAGAGTGGTCAGGCATGGAAGGAGCTGACAAGGGAGGTGGTGGAGTCACCCACCTTGGATGTGTTTAAGAGTCATATGGATTTGGTGCTTAGGGCTATGGTTTAAGGTGAATCTTGTAGAGTAGGGTTCTAGGTTGGACTTGGTGATCCTGAGGGTCTTTTCCAACGTGGATGTTTCTGTGATTCTGTGATTTTGTACATGCTTTATCATAAAACATATTGTATATTTACTTAGAATAACACACAGAAGTAAGACAATTTGCAAGATGTCTATTTTTTTTTCCTGTAATTTATTGTTTTAATCCATCTTATAATGTCTCACAAGAGTTCTGTTTAGAACTTCTACCCTTTTTGACATACGGAATTGCTCGCAGCTCAGTACTTTTGGAGGATGAAGTTGAATTTTTCATGACATCTCTAAGAGACTGTTTCAGGAGACACCAGAGGAGGGCTGTGATGTCATGAATAATGCCTGCATTTTGTTACCCAATGCCATGGACAGCTATCTTTCATTATACTCATCAAAGTTTCATATTTTTCATTTCATGACACAGAAGTGCTTGAAGGATTTTAGTCTCCATAGGGGAGCAGGTTGTTGACTGTTCAGCTCTTTGTCAGCAATTGTTTTCATAGGTGCACACTGTCAGTTCTGTAATGGTTGGTGTTTGTTCGTCTGTTCCAAAGGTTTGTTTGTTGCCACACGGAGGTGGTCCAGTTTAAGAAGATCTAAAGAAAAGTTGGTCTGTTATCTGTGTTGAAAGACACTTGCACTGAGAAAAAAATTCACTCCCTTGGCAAAAATGTCATTACATGAAAGGAAAGAAGAGATGATTCTTGTCATGCTCGTGTTCTCTTCACTGTGTTGCTGATAAATTTCTTCTGATTGCCCCAGGTTGCTGGCTTTCTCTAATTTCCTGACATTAGACTTGAGAGAGAACATCTTCTGTAGCTTTGACAGCAGCTACATTTCCTTTCCCTTTGTTACTGTAAGACTAATACAACTCAGTCAGGAAGTTTTTCTGATGTGTCCCATGATCCTTCTCTTTGTGGTCTTGCATAAGTCAGTGTATTTCAATTAAATGTCATTTAATTTAAATAAATGCTATGAGGACAGGCTGAGAGAGTTGGGTTTTTTTCAGCCTGGAGAAGAGAAGGCTTTGGGGATACCATTTAGTAGCCTTCCAATACCTGAAGGGGACCTACAGGAGGGCTGGGGAGAGACTATTTACAAAGTCTTGTAATGATAGAAAGAGGGGGAATGGGTTTAAGCTGGTGAGGGGGAGATTTAATGGGATGTTAAGAGGAAGTTCTTTCCAGTGAGAGTGGTGCGATACTGGAACAGGTTGCCCAGGGAGGTTGTGGCTGCTCCCTCCCTGGAGATTTTCAAGGCCAGGTTGGATAAGGCCTTGGGCGACCTATTCTAGTGGGAGGTGTCCCTGCCTAGGGTGAGAGGTTGGAACTGGATGATCTTTGAGGTCCCTTCCAACGTAAACCATTCTATGATTCTATGATTTTATCTTAATTTATCAAATATCATCTAACCTCCAATCTGTATTTCCGCTTCAGTGGCATGAAGGTGGATATCCATTCTGTAGTCTCGGGTTATGAATAAAAAAGCTTCACAGTCATCCTGATGTTCCTGAATGAAAAAAAAAAACAAATAAACAAACAAACAACTAAATAAATAATTAAGCTAGAAAGAACAAAAAGTTCTTTAATTAGTACCGGTGATATATGGTTGTCAAGAACAGGAGGGAAAGGTCATGACTTGTGGGCAGAGAATGAACAAAGTGTTCATAACAGATAAAATTTCACTTCCTGATTGCAATTTTATTTTTTATTTGTCTCGAAAGACTCCAGGAAAAAAAAAGAAGTTTCTTCCTATTAAGCACTCAATGACTGGCCAACGGGATCCTGGGGTGCATTAAGAAAAGTGTGTCCAGCAGATCAAGAGAGGTTCTTCTCCCCCTCTACTCTGCCCTGGTGAGACCTCCATCGTGAATATTGCATTCAGCTTTGGGCTCCCCAGTTTAATAGGGACAAGGATCTGCTGGAGAGGGTACAGCAGAAGGCTACGAGGATGATTAGGGGACTGGAACACTGCCTGATGAGGAGGGGCTGGAGGTTTTGGGGCTTTTAACCTGGAGAACAGAAAGGGAATTTAATAAATGTTTATAAATATCTGAGGGCTGGGGGTCAGGGAGGGGACACAGGTTCTGCTCACTTGCTCCCTGGGATAGGACAAGGAGCAATGGATACAAACTGCAGCATAGAAAGTTCCATTTCAACACTAGGGAAAACTTCTTTACTGTAAGGGTTCCAGAGCACAGGCTCCCCAGAGAGGTTGTGGAGTCTCCTTCTCTGGAGACTTTGAAGGCCTGTCTGGACGCATTCCTCTGTGACCCGAGCTAGATTATACAGTCATGCTCTGGTAGGAGGGGTTGGACTTGATGATCATTTTGGGTCCCTTCCAACCTCTGACATCCCATGATCCTGTGATGCTGTGATCCTGTGTTGCTCAAAGCCTCATCCAATCTGTTCTTGAACACCTCCAGGGAGGGAACAGACACAACCTCCCTGGGCAGCCCATTCCAATGTCCCACCACCCTCACTGTAAAGAACTTCCTCCTAACATCCATTAAGACACAGTACTTTCCAAATACACCATTTTGTTGTTTATGATAATGAAAAGAAAGGTTTATGTGAGAACTACAGTACTGTTGCTGTGAGATATAAGTCATGCAGCAATTGTTGCATGAATAAGCACTTCCATACCTTATCAAAATAATCAATAAAGACTAACCTTTAAACTGTTAAAATAAATGACAAATACAGTGGCATGAAATACCACTTATGAAAAATAGCTGAGCCAAAGCAAAACAGTTACTATTGTTGTTATTATTATTGGAGCAAAGTTTACTCTGCGTTTAACTTTCCATTACCTGTGCTGTGGAGAAATGACCCTTGGATTGTTACATAAGTTTTAAATCCACCAAAACAGTCTTAAGTAGCTGTGTAAATACATGCCTGAAGAACATCAGCTCATGACAGAAATAACTGAAATTCAAGCAATGGGTTGACTCACATTAAAATGTTTAAATCTTTCTAGTTGTGCTGGTTTGAACTAATTGGAGAATTTGAGTGAGAAATTAGACTATTGGCTGTGAGAGGAAAGCACTGTATGTCACTTCACCCAGAGCTCTACTGAGAAAGAAAAAAAAAAGTTCTTTTAAAAGTTATAACCAAAATATAGATAACACAGATGGTTTCAGACCGCTCTGGCTGTAGCTGCTCTTTGCATGGTCTCCTTTGTCTCTCTGCCTTTTGTAGCTGATTCTTAATAGTTCTACTGATTCTTAATAATTCTAACTTCTTTCCTGCTGCTAATTCCCCCTGGCTGATCTACCTCAGCTTATCTGCAGCATCAACAGGTGGTGAGATAAGATTGGGGAAGGGGGGAAAGGTGGTAGGCGTGGTTGGTTACCCCTCTTGGGGATTTTGGTCTCTGAGAGGACTGTGGTGTTTCTGTATTGCCTTTTCACTGTATGTATTTGTACATATCTGTTATAAGTTGTAAATATCTGCTTGTATACTGTGCATTGCTGTAAATATAAAGCTTCCTTTATCAACTTCCAGCTGTTCTGAGTCCTAGCCCGGGTTTATATCAAAAGGTGGGGGGCAGATAACTGCTAAACCACCACACTAGTTAGGTCTGATTGCTGCTTTTGATAAAACCACAAAGTTAGTGGTTTCAAGGAACACAGCAGAAGATACATATTTAGATTTTACTAAAGCATTGGTGTGCTGTGTTGTGAAAACACACCAAAATTAATCCAAGTTGATGCAGATACGAGCACTACCACAAAGCCTGACAAAACATTGTGGAAGAATCATGAATAATGAATCATGGCAATCATTCCAGTTTTCCTGGGGACAAATTTCTGAGAAGAATGATAATATCTGGTCTTTTTATCCTCCCTCCTTCGTGTCTTTTATTTATTGTGTGGTAATAAAAATAGAATATGCTTAAAATTCTTAGAAATGGACATTATTTTTTAAATTTGGTGGAGAACTCAGAGGTAAAATCTGTGGAGAATTTTGTTTGTTTGGGGGTTTTGGTTTGTTGCTTGGGGTTTTCTTGTTTGGTTTTGTTTGTTTGGGGTTTTTTTTTGCTTTTTTTCCCAGGAAAATTTATACACATGAGTAGAGAGCAGGTAATATCAAGACTCCAGTAGTTTTCTTAATGATTTGAATGGAGTGAGAGTTTGCTTGAAGATGGATTTTGCTTTAATCTTTTTACCACTCAGATGTGTCCATCACAACATGATAGTCATAGGCTTGTTGTACATACCAAAGGCAGTAATAAGTGCAGTGATTTCACATGAAGGATATGGATAATTTAAGAAGGATAGTAAGAAATTATATATCACAGAACTACAGAATCACAGAATTAGGTTGGATGAGGCCTTGAGCAACCTATTCTAGTGGGAGGTGTCCCTGCCTATGGCAGGGGGTTGGAACTGGATGATCTTTGAGGTCCCTTCCAACCTAAATCATTCCATGATTCTATGAATCACAGAATCACAGAATGCCAGGGGCTGGAAGGGACCTCGAAAGATCATCCAGTCCAACCTCTCTTTCAGAGCAGGATCACCTATGTCAGATCACATAGGAACACATCCAGGCAAGTTTTGAATATCTATGGAGAGGGAGACTTCCCCAATCCCCCTGGGCAGCCCGTTCCAGTGTTCTGTCACCCATATCTGTTCACTAGATATTTGTGTGAATTATTCTAGCCCATGGAATAAAGGAATGAAAACAGTAAGGAGCACATGATGGTTGTGACTGTAGAGGGAATGGTGTATTAAGATCCTTTTTTCTGTACTCTAAATAAAAAACTTATGCCCACCTTTCTATCTAGTAGCAGCTTGATTCTATTTATATAGAGTAATTCATCCTCCACTGAAGGATTTTGTTTCTATTTATGCCTAGCTCTGTCTCATTAAAAATAAAATAAATGAGTTTGACAGAAGATTTTAATGAGAGCTTAGAGATCTGGGGGAATTCCGGCCAGCTATTCTGCTTGCTTTAAAATAAATAAATAAGAGCTTGAAACCATGTGAGCCTAGGGAGAGCTTAATTAAAGTGAATGGAGAAATTAAACAGGGAGGTTGGGGAAAAAAAGCCAGCAACAAAAGAGTAAAAAAATAGTAAGGGAAACTGTTGAAGGAGTATGAACCAAAGACAAGTACCACAAACTCAAACATAGTGTTTTGTAATCATGCTGGTGTCATTCTCCCACTAGAACAGATCACTCAAGGCCTCATCAAACCTGGCCTTGAAAACATCCAGGGAGGGAGCAACCACAACCTCCATGGGCAACCTGTGTCAGTGTCTCACCACCCTCTCTGGAAAGAACTTCATCCTAACATCCAGATTAAATCTCTTCTCCGCCAGTTTAAACCCCTTACTGCTTGTCCTGTCATTACAAGACCTTGTAAACTCTCCCTCCCCAACCCTTCTATAGGTCCCCTTCAGATACTGGAAGGCTACTAAATGGTATCCCCAAAGCCTTCTCTTTTCCAGGCTGAAGAGTCCCAACTCTTTTCCTGTCCTCATAGTAGAGCTGCTGCAGCCCTCTGAGCATCTTTGTGGCCCTCCTCTGGACTTGCTCCAACAGTTCCACATCCTTCTTGTATTGGGGGCTCCAGAACTGCACACACGACTCCCTACTGTCCAAATTATTTTGGAACAAAAGAACTTTTATTATTTAGAAGCAAAGTAATTAATCTTGAGGACAGCTGGATTTACTCAGTGATTGACTGTCCGCGTGAGGGAGTTAAATAAGCACAGCTCGAGCGGAAGAATGTGATTGCCGCGGCTGTGCCGGAAATTACCCACAAAAATAGACATTTATTACAGAAAAGAATAATACATGTCCTTTTCCCAGCAGGTAAATTCTTAAATGTGGATAACAAATTTAAGCACACGAAGAAACACAGGTTTGGTTGTTTGGATTTTGTTTTTTTTCTTTTTTCTTTTTTTTAAATTGTATGGTATGAGTCATTGGAAGTTCTGAACATATATTCCGTTGTTTGACCTCTGGAACAGAAGGCTGAAAGAGGTCATGCTAACATTTTCTAGGGAGAGCTAACAGCTTTCATTAGGCTAAACTGCAATCTTAAAAGGAATTAACGAGACCTGACAAGAAGCAGCAAAATCCAAATTAAATGCTGGTTAGACAAAGGGGCTCTTAATTACTGCTTATTTTGTTAATAAGGCCACTGGTGGAAACAGTCATTATATGTTTGCAGTTGAAGGGGGCTTCATGGATAGGTGCTTTGGCTGAGCTGGACTAGGTAACTACTTCAGATCTTCAGTAATGGCAAATCTCTGAGAGATGTAGACACTCACATAGCCAGGTGCAGAGGTGGCAAAAGTCACTTCACATCTAATTGGAGATGAAGATGATTAATTAGAGCCAGACTTTTATGTCTTGCTTTATATTTTGTTGCTTGTACTAAACTCTTCACAGGTGTTTGGTTTTTGGTTTGGTGGGTGGGATTATTTTTCTTTCCTTTTCCACGTGAATTTTATCTATGGATCAGGGTTTTTTGAAAACATAAGAACAAAGCACCTAATTGTATTACTTTTCTGTGCAAATGGCAACTGTATCTCTGCTTACTTTTTTCTCTTTAAATCACACCTAATTGTGTTACTTTTCTGATCAAGTGGCAACTGTATCTGAGCTTACTCTTTTCTCTTTAAATCACACCTAATTGTATTACTTTTCTGTGCAAGTGGCAACTGTATCTGAGCTTATTCTTTTCTCTTTAAATCACACCTAATTGTATTACTTTTCTGATCAAGTGGCAACCATATCTGAGCTTACTCTTTTCTCTTTAAATTGCAGCTAATTGTATTACTTTTCTGTGCAAGTGGCAACTGTATCTGAGCTTATTATTTTTTCTTTAAATCCCACTCAATTACTCATATGATTTGGACAAGTTTCTTTTAATTTTAGGGGATTTATATTTTTTCCATCCCAGGAACAGAATTTTCACTCAGTTATTCATTCCAACATTATCTTAGCCATGAGGAACGCTGTAGCATTTTAAAGCAAAATTTATACCAATATCTCTCTTTATTCTGTAATTAGCCCTAGATTTCCTAAAATATGAAAGAAAATACTTGAAAGAAAGAAAAGAAAAAAAACACAACAAATTAAAACAAAAGAAATCCAGTCATATTGCTGTGATGCTGGGAGAGAATGAAAATTTAAACATGAGCAAGAGCCAAATTAATTTGATGAGACGTATTAGTGTTTGGTGAGAAACTGCTGGATGATGACAGTCAGGGCAAAATTAAATAGTTGAGAAATAACATTATGAAATAAACTCCTATGAGGTCATTGGATATGCTTTGTTTTGGTTTAAAAGTTGGTGAATTCTATTTTGGCTATGACTTTTTTTAAAAAAAAAGCTTATTTAAGAAATGCTCAAAGCTTTATCCAACTTTTACTCAGAACTTTTCTGATAGTCAAAATGCTTCGGCTTCACAGGGAAAACTTCTAGTGCCAGAGGCAAAAGTATGCCAGTTAGAGCTAAGGGACAAACACAAATACCTGTTTCCCTTTGCAGCCATAGGCCCTGATTAGCTCATCTCCCTGCATGATAAATCTTCATGGACTAAGCACAAATATACTGCATTAACTGGGAGCTAATATCACTAATGAATAGTCCAGTGAACAAGCAAAAAACAGCATTAACCACTAAAAGTCAAGCCAATGGTTGCACACCAAACACCATTTTCAAATCTGTTAAATCCATTCATATATTTTAATGTCAAACTGAATTGAAGGAGTAAGATGCATTTTAAGTTTCACCCTCTGTTTTCTCAGAGAGAGAATCAAAACCATCTATTCTATCTCTGCATTCGTTTTATTTATCCATTCATAGCATTTACTCAGTAGCTCACATGCGATGTCTGCAGCTCAACTAGACCATGGCACTAAGTGCTCCATCCAGTCCTTTCTTGAACACCTTGAACAAGCTGTTTTGTGACTACACTTAGTTGTTTTATGAAATTGAAAAAAAAAAACCAAACAATTAAATAAGAAAATCCACTATTAAATCCAGAATATTAAAAAAAAAAAAAAAAACCAAAACAAAAATACCAAAAACCTGAGACTTTTCAACTCTAAGGATCATAGAATCATGGAATGGTTTAGGTTGGAAGGAACCTCAAAGGTCATCCAGTTCCAGTCCCCCACCATAGGCAGAGACACTTCCCACTAGATCAGGATGCTCAAGACCTCATCCAACCTGGCCTTGAACACCTCCAGGGAGGGAGTAAAACANAACAAGCTGTTTTGTGACTACACTTAGTTGTTTTATGAAATTGAAAAAAAAAAACCAAACAATTAAATAAGAAAATCCACTATTAAATCCAGAATATTAAAAAAAAAAAAAAAAACCAAAACAAAAATACCAAAAACCTGAGACTTTTCAACTCTAAGGATCATAAAATCATGGAATGGTTTAGGTTGGAAGGAACCTCAAAGGTCATCCAGTTCCAGTCCCCCACCATAGGCAGAGACACTTCCCACTAGATCAGGATGCTCAAGACCTCATCCAACCTGGCCTTGAACACCTCCAGGGAGGGAGTAAAACAACCTTCCTGAGCAACCTGTGCCAGTGTCTCACCACTCTCACTGTAAAGAACTTCCTCCTAACATCCTGTTTAAATCTCCCCTCTTCCAGTTTAAACCCATTACTCCTCATCCTGTCATTACAAGACCTGGTAAATAATCCCTCCCCAGCCTTTCTGTAGGCCTCTTTCAGATACTGGCAGGCTACTAAAAGGTCTCCTCAAAGCCTTCTCTTCTGCAGGCTGCAGAGCCCCAGCGCTTGTATCCTGTCCTCATAGCAGAGCTGCTCCAGCCCTCTGAGCATCTTCATGGCCTCCTCTGGACTGTCTCCGACAGTTCCATGTCCTTCTTGTGTTGGGGGCTCCAGAACTGCACACATGACTCCTTACTGTCAAAATTATTTTGGAAAGGAAGTACTTTTTGAAACCTTCTCTTCTGCAGGATGAAGAGCCACAATTTTCATAGCCCGTCCTTATAGGAGAGGTGCTCCAGACATATCCCCTCACATACTGGGTCAGCCTCAGCTTATTTTAAAAAGAGTTCACATGAGAAAAAAAACAAACTTACATGGAGTTTTAACTTACAGAATTTCAGCACTTAAGCTGATTTCTGATACGCTGATCAGTTTAGGCTGTAATATGTTTCTTGTTAGTGTAAGACCTATGAGCCACATAATGGGTCAGAGCATTCATGAAATGCTGTAAAATCTTTCAGAAGAGCTAAGTCTAAAATCTGCAACATCCAGCACTCTGTGATACAAGATGAATGGCAAGTGCTGCCGTTACAAAATAGGAAGTATTCCACACTGTTGTGATGCAGGCTGTGAGGTTCTGCAGGATGCAGCGAGAAAGGGGCACTAAGCAGAGCTTTGTGTGACTCCTTTGCCTGAGTTTGGTTCTGCTCTGTTCCCAGTAGCAAAGCTAAGTGGGGCAGGTTGCGGTTCACTGTCATAGTTTTTTTTTGTTTGTTTGTTTGTTTGTTTTTGAGAGCTTTTTTTATCTTACTTTACTCTTTCTCTAAGGAAAAAAGGGCAGCAAAATAATAATGCTCTTGCTGAATTGGAGGTAAGAATAGAGGAAGGTTGTATTTAAAAATGTGCAGGAAAAGATATGGCACACTTGGATCCTTAACACCTAATACAGCTACAGGACACATGAGAATTCCCCCAAAACCTTCCCCCCAACCAAACCAAAACCCCACTAAAACCAAACCACCAAAACCCCCAGCGCTCATTTTCTCCCCTCCCCCTCATTGCCTCCCATTTAGGCCCCAAGCAGGCCAGATTCTCTGTGGCTGTGGCCATGAAGGGAAGCTGCAGCCAGGCAAGGGTTGGTCTCTTCTCCCAGGCAACCAAGAACAGAACGAGGGGACACAGTCTCAAGTTGTGGCAGGGAAGGTATGGGCTGGATATTAGGAGGAAGTTCTTCCCAGAGAGAGTGATTGGCATTGGAATGGGCTGCCCAGGGAGGTGGTGGAGTCACCATCCCTGGAGGTGTTCAAGAAAGGACTGCCCAGGGAGCAGTTAGTACCATGGTCTAGTTGATTGGATAGGGCTGGGTGATAGGTTGGTCTGGATGATCTTAGAGGTCTCTTCCAACCTGGCTGATTCTTCTATTCTATTCTATTCTATTCTATTCTATTCTATTCTATTCTATTCTATTCTATTCTATTCTATTCTATTCTATTCTATTCTATTCTATTCTATCCTATCCTATCCTATCCTATCCTATCCTATCCTTGACCTTACTGCCCACTTTTAATGTGTTTGCAGGATTTATGAGACTGAATAATAAAGTTACGTTAGCTGAGTGCAACCTGTTCATTCCCTGGGATGTTGTCAGATTGGGACGCTGCTCAGCAAAGATGAACCACGGACTCCATGCAATTCAATGTGAATTAGTAGAAGCCAATTTATTACCTGTTACACTTGTATTTATATAGACCAAGTACCGAGCACTATGCCTACAAATATTCATCTATCAGCATAACCTAGGCAAGCACAACCCCAGTCATCACCACAGAAAATCTAGGCCGCCTGCATCCATTATCTCATGTGAGGGCTGTTGCCATGCTATGAGAGCCCAGGTCAGATGGTCTGTGTACCACAGATTGTTTTCCTCAACTGTGTGAACCAAGGCCAGACTGCTCATTATTTCACATTCCCACAGGATGTGTCTTGGTCTCTGTAGCTTTCTTAGGAAATCTGGGATAACCTGGAACCCCTCAAACCACCACACTCCCTCAATGCCTTTGTTGCAAAGGCACATTGTTCATATCCCAGGGACTTCTCCTTGGAATCACTGTCTGCTGGTCACTCTTTGGTGACTAAAAAAACAATGTGCTGGTTTGAAAAAATTGGAGGATTTGAATGAGAAATTAGACTATAGGCTGAAAAAAGGAAAACACTGATGGTGCTACTTCACTCATAGCTTTACTGAGAAAAGAAAAAAAAAATGTTTAAGAGTTGTAACCCAAACATAGATAAGTCAAATGGTCAGACTGCTTCAGACCGCTCTGGGCTGTGGCTGCTCTTGCATGGCTTTTGTCCTTTCATAGCTGAATCTGGATAATTCCTCTAACTTCTTTTCCTGCTGCTAATCCCCTTGGCCAATCTACTTTTGCCTATCTGCTGCATGAAACAGATGGTGGAGAAAGGGGGAAGGTGGTAGGGGTGGTTAGAGACCCCTCTTAAGAATTTTGATCTCTGGGAGGGCTGTGGTGTTTCTGTATTACCTGTTTACTGTATGTGTCTGTAAATATCTGTTATACATTGTAAATATCTGCTTGTATATTGTGCATAGCTGTAAATATAAAGCTTCATTCCTTAACTTCCAGCTGACAGAGTAGCAGGTAACTGCTAAACCATCACAACCAACAAAACACTCCTCTGCTGCTATTTAATCTGGACAACTTTCAATGGAAAGAAACAAACCAATGAACCAACAAAACAACAGAGTGAAGTTTTGCTTGTTTGTTGTTCTTGTTATTTTTCTTCTTTAAAAAAAAAAAAAAGTTTGCTTGTTTGTGCTTTTTTTCCCTACAGTTTTTGTTGTTGTTGTGTTGATTGGGTTTTTGCTTTTTTTCTTTTTGAAAGAGGCACTGGAGCATTGTATTAATACCTAGGAAGATCCTGGGTGTTAACTGAACATTATGCAGTGTTAATGTACCCAGTGTTTCACTTCACAGAGCAGTAGTTCTCAGTAGTGCTAAGACATGAAGAGAGAGGGAAAAGATCCTTCACTACTTGGGGTTTTTGTTTTTTTTTTTCAAAGTGGCAAGTTTCTTTGTGCTTTGCCAGTAAAATTCACGGTATAATAAACATCCCAGAAGGAAAGTTTGGAAAGCATTCTTTAGAAAGCGCTGTTGGCAGTGGAAGACTGCTAAGGGATCTTACCTGACAAAAAACAGAGTTAAGTCCTGAGGGGGAAAAAAAGAAAAAAAACAAACCAGCATACTAAAACATGCTGGAGTGAAAAGTGTTGAGAGGAGAGCAGCTTAGTTCTGGGTTTCAGGGTTGCATTGAAAAGTAGCTTTTCCCATATATAGGTGAAAATTACTTTACAAGCTGAGCTATCCAAGTAAGCGAACATAACACTGGATGGTGTCTGCTGCTAGACACTGATGATTTCTGTCAGGGAATCGAGCCACAGAGTTCCTCAAGTGGGCATGATAGATGACTTATCCCTGGAAACATTCAAAGTCAAGTTCAGTGGGATTCTGAGGTGTCCCTGCTCTTTGGAGGGAGGTGTGCTAGATGACCTTCAAAGGTCTCAAACTATTCCACAATTAGGTGAATTTACCTCTGGGTTCTGGTGGGCACTAGAATTTCTCATCCATAATGGCAGCATTCTGTGTGCCCCTGCAAGACAGAGATCTTGGTCCAATCACCAGTCCTGCATATTTACTTCAGATCACTTACTAGGGTCCTCTCAGATTTCCTCAGAAGGGAGAACTTAGATTATTTGGTTAGTCGATTGGTTTGTTGGAGTTTGGGTTTTTAAAATTTATTCTTCTTAAGATGACACAGCATGGTCATGGAAAAATGCATACAACAACACATAGGCTTTGTGCCAAATTTCTGAACATACCGTTGAGTAGACAAAACACAAAACAATGCAGGTTACTAGGAAATGTCTCTTATTTTAGTACATCACTTCTGTAGAAAAAAACTCTAATCACTTCTCTTATTTTTACCAGCTAGTTATCCCCACCTGCTCCCTTCTTGCCTACATATGATGAAATGCCAGTATTTTCCATAACCAGCTTGAGATTTCTTTGACTGAGCTCAGCATTATTCTCCCTCATTGTGTTACTTGATCCTTCCACCTCCCTTTGTTTAAATGGTCTGAGTTGTTTATAGTTTTGGGGGCTGCAGTGCCCAGCCTGTGCCTCACCCCTTGTTACCCCTTGCCTATACTTCTCTCTATCCATCTTGCATTTCCTTATCTCAATATTTCTTCCTCTTCTCTCTCTCTCTATATATATATATATATATATGTGCTGGTTTGAACTAATTGGAGAATTTGAGTGAGAAATTAGACTATTGGCTGAGAGAGGAAAACGCAGTATGTCACTTCACCCAGAGCTTTACTGAGAAAGAAAAAAATAAAAAGTTGTTTTAAAAGTTATAACCAAAATATAGATAGTGCAGATGGTTTCAGACTGCTCTGGTTGTAGCTGCTCTTTGTATGGTCTCCTTTGTCTCTGCCTTGGTAGCTAATTCTCAGTAATACTACTAACTTCTTTCCTACACCTAACCCCCCTGGCTGATCAACCTCCATCTATCTTCAGCATCAACAGGCAGTGAGATAAGATTGGGGAAGGGGGAGAGGTGGTAGGGGTCGTTGGTTACCCCTCTTGGGGATTTAGATCTCTGAGAGGGCTGTGGTGTTTCTGTATTGCCTTTTCACTGTATATATCTGTAAATATCTGTTATATCTTGTAAATATTTGCTTGTATATTATGCATAGCTGTAAATATAAAGCTTCACTTATCAACTTCCAGCCGGTCTGAGTCTAGCCTGGGTTATTTCAAAAGGTGGGGGGGCAGGCAACTGCCAAACCATCACAATATACCACAACTTTAGTCCTGTAGAACTGTATTGCTCTTCACTGTATTGTTAGTAGAGCCACAAATATCTTGTTCTATACAATTTTGTCACTACTAGCACTGGTAACAATTGCTACTACTGTCTTCACAAAAACTGCATTGTGTAAAGACAGCGAAGTAAAAAAAAGTAAGCAGAACCTCTTTTTTTTTTTTTTTTTTCAGAAGAAAATGAAAACAGGCTGATAGAACTAAATAATTCAAGAAATATCCATGGATTTGGAAAACATCTGGACAGGCAAACCTGTAAAACCTCACTTGTGAAGCCTTGCAAACTGAGTACAAAGCCTTGTCCGTTGCTAACAATGGCAACACTGCATTACCGTGTGCTACAAGGCTCCCTAATCATATTTAATACTGCGTTAGAATCCAGTTGGGCAGACGTATTTCAAACAAAAAAATCGAATTTAACACTTCTAACACCTAATAAAGCACTCAGTCATGAAAGAATGATTTTTAAAAAGCAAAACAAAACAAAAAGCACAGAATCACAGAAAAAAAGAAAAAAAAAAAAGTTGGAAAAGACCCTCAATACCAACAAGTCAAACTTATAACCCTACTCTACAAGATTCACCTTAAACCGCAGCCCAAAGCACAACATCCAACCCACCCTTAAACGCATCCAGGTTTGGTGACTCAACCAGCTCCCTGGGCAGCTCATTCCAGTGCCTGAAACAAAATAAAACAAAACACAACACCCCAACCAAGCAAAACAAACAAAACAGCAATACACACAAGATAAGCCATTTGTATCTTTCTGAAATGCAACAAGGAGGAGTCTGGTAGACACGAATGCAGCAATGGCACTAATTTTCTACCAACGAACAAGAGGGAATAGTATCAACAGGCAGAGGATAAAAATGTGCAAATGTGGTTTGATGGTTAACACAGAAGTCAGGTGAGTGAGAGTGGCAAGATGTCTGCACTGGTGAGACCCCACATGGGGAACTGCATCCAGTTCTGCAACCCTATTACAAGAGGGATATGGATGTGCTGGAAGGTGTCCAGAGAAGGGCCACGAGGGTGCTCAGAGGGCTGGAGCACCTCTGTTATGAGGACAGACTAACAGAGTTGGGACTGTTCAGTTTGGAGAGGAGAAGGCCCCAAGGCGACCTTATTGTGAACTTTCAGTATCTTAAGGGGGCCTACAAGAAAGCTGGGGAGGGGCTTTTAGGCTGTCAGGTAGTGATAGGACTGGGGAGAATGCAACAAAGCTAGAAATTGGTAGATTCAGACTGGATGTTAGGAAAAAGTTTTTCAGAGGGTGTTGAGAGCCTGGATAAGGTTGCCCAGGGTGGTTGTGGAAGGTCCATCCCGGGAGGTGTTTAAGTCCAGGCTGGATGAGGCTCGAAACAGAGGTTTCCGTGCCCATGGCTGGGGGCTTGGAACTAGATTCTCCTTGTGGTCCCTTCCAACCCTGACTGATTCTGTGATTCTATGATTCTATGTCACAGAAAAACCCATTCAAGAACACAAGTAAAAAGAGCTAAAAATGTAGTGGGGCAATATGTAGCAGTGTCTTTTTCTCCTACTGTTTTCATGCTCCACTGAGTGTGACTTAGGCAGCCGTGCCTTTGCATGTTTTTAATACATTAAGTTTGATTCTGGGTTTAATTTTACTGATGCAAAGCTGAAGGGAATTTGGAAACTGGCCTCTTTCTTTCTTTGACTGAAGGAAAAATAGACTGTCTCTAGCCATTCACTACTTGCTAGCAAAAAGAGTGAACAGTCATTACTCATGCTTCTGCAAAACGTTGTTGCAAAAATTATGCTAACATCAAGATGCCTTTGCAGAAAACTAATCCTAGCTAATGCCAGTATTCCTTTGTTCCCCAAAGAAATTGTGGCAGCTGATTTAGAGTGACAGTGAGATTACTCAAGATAGAACTAAGCTGGTCAAATCTTTTGAGTGAAAAAATAAATTTACTTATTTTTCCGTACTGCAGTCATTAACAAATGATGACAATGTCATCATTTATTGACTCTAAGAGATTTCATCTTTTCCTTCTTGCTTCATTGTTAGTGAAATAATTTTAAGAAAATGCCTTCTCTGCAGTTATGATTTTATCTCTGTCTTTATTCTTAACATTATATGTGTTACAGTGAAGATCTCTAAGTAATTTCTTTGGCATATATTTTAGTAATTGAGGAAAAGTAGGATAAAGATGAATATGGAACCAGCAGTCAAGATACCTTCTGGAGTAGCAGGAACTACGTTTTTTTTGCATTCCACCTTGTCGTCTTGTTTGTTTTCCAGTAATACATCTAAATAATTAAGTTTCTTGATTTTTACTTATTCATTGATTTAAACTTTAATATACCTGGAGTTTGAATGATGATTTTAATTGGCTTTTTTATTCCTTTCCTGCCTTCCAGCTTCCTACCCAAAAGTCAGCTGTTCCCCCTTAGAAAAGGCCCAGGATTCAGGGACATTTTAACAATTTTAAATTTTTTTTTTTACCTTTTATTCAAATCAGTGGTTCCATAATGGGAAACACAAGAAGGAAAGTATGAGACGTAAATTAAGAAAGGAAAAATTGCCCTGGTTAAAGAGATTGAAGAAAAAAAATCCATCAATCTTTTGTGTCTCCTCTCCATTTCATTCATTCATTCATTCATTCACTCATTCATTCATTCATTCCTCCTCCATTTCATTAATTTAATTTCATTTCATTCATTTCTCTTTCTAATAAAAATGTCTGGAGCGCATCTTTTTAACCAAAAGGAAGCACTAATCAAGGATGCAAATTGGGCCAAAAGCTGTAAGTGAGGCTGAGGCACACCCTTAAAACATAAAAACAATTAATTAAATAAGAAGCATAGGCTGGCTGTGCAATGAAGAGACCAGAAGTAGGGGAAGTGATGTAAAGTGAAGAGATGCACCACCAGCACTTGGAGTGAACTGCAACAAAGTACCTCAGCTGTGAAGGTGTGTTAGGAGTCTCCAATGGAAGTTGGGTTTGAATGGGAAGGAATTTTACTATGGATAAAATAAAGGCCAGGTTTGAAGAAGAGCTGGACTTGAAAAAAAAAATAATGAACGCAGACTGGGATAAAAAAATGCTGGAGAGAAGAAACTTGAATTGCAGCAGCTGAAACAGGGTGTGTGTAGTGTGGTAAAGGAAGGAAAGCCATGGAAAAAATAGGTGACACAAAAAAATGTCCTTAAAAAAAGGGAAGGGACATTCTCTTCAATTATGCCTCGTGTATTCCAGATGGCATAAATTATTAAGCCCCTCCTCATTGCTGCGTTGCTCTGGATGCTCTGTGATGTGTTGTTCCTCACATAGCAAGTAATCAAAAATAGTAGATGCCAGTCAACAGTGCCTTGAGATTGTTAAAGAAATGGGTCTTAAATGGACATTATTTTCAGCATATTTCTAATAACAGCCATAAGTGTCATTCTGTAGTTCCTTCCAATATATTAGAAAAAGACTGCATCTCTGCTTGAAATACTGTAGTTCATTACGAATGATTAATAGAGTCATTAGAGCTTGTACTTGAGGGATGGCATTTGAAATCTCATTGCAGTGTCATCTTTAAGAAAAGAAATTATTCTCATAATTTCTCAATATGTTTACCATTTTATCTCTGAGTCAGTGAACTACCAATTCCCCTCCACCTTCCAGAGGTCCTACGCAATATTACCTTTCATTTAGTTCGTTCGGAGCATATTACATAGTCATGAAGTAGAAAAATGTAAACTAGTGGGCACCTTTTGGACCAAGAAATCTCAGTTCAATAAAGCCCGGTTCTGAAAACCTGCATGTGCTGCTTTTCCTCTTGTGCAAGTAATGGAAACAGTTCTGGAGCCCCCAACACAATAGGGGCACAACATTTAACTGTTGGAGCAAGTCCAGAGGAGGGCCATGCCACAAAGACTCTCAGAAGGCTGGAGCAGCTCTGCTATGAGGACAGGCTATAGGAGTTGGGGCTTTGCAGCCTGGAGAAGAGAAGGCTTTGAGAAGACCTTGTAATAGCTTTCCAGTATCTGAAGCGAGACTACAGAAAGGCTGGGGAGGGACTATTCACAAGATCTTGTAATGACAGGACAAGGAGGTTTAAACTGGCAGATGGGAGATTGAAACTAAATGTTAGGAAGAAGTTCTGTACAGTGAGGTTGGTGAGACACTGGAACAGTCTGCCTAGGAAAGTTATGGATGCTCCATCCCTTTAGGCAAAAATGCTAATAAACAAATGGAACAAATAATTAGAGTTAATATAAAGGATTATTTTTGTCCTCTATATTTGTATTATCAATATATGTCGTGGGGTTTTGGTTGGGTGTTTTGTTTGGTTTTGGTTTTTTTTCAAGTTGTTGGTTTTGTTTTGTTTTACAAAGAAGTATCTCTATTTCCTTAAAAGCAATTACCCTTTTCACTTGCTTAAACTTGAAAGATTTTTTTCAGATAATCCTTATTTTTGATTTGCTAAAGCTTCAGTGGCAAAAAAAATCAAATAATTTCTTTTAGTCTGCTTTCCCAAGATAACATAAATCTACTTTGCAGCTGTGGAGTGTGTCCAACTATCTGCCATGTCCTACTCACTGTACTCTAGTTCCCCCTCAAGCATTTTTCAAATATAAATATCTGTACACGGAGTAAATGACCTCAGTGAGTAGAACCCTATGATAAAAATTCACTTCTATATAGCTATCAGATAATATCTCAGAGAGGGGAATCAGGAGAAATAATGAACAAATTTCAAACCTCTGTCAGCCCCAAGCCACTCACACATTTTGGCACTCTCCCTCATCTTTATTTGGCTGTGAACAGTCTTCTGCTTCATTAGCAGCTCTAGATGATCACATTGCACATTTCATATCTTTCTTCTCTACTTCACCGGAGGGTCATCAACCACACTGGAGTGAAAGAGAACAGTGACATAAAACTTTCAGTGCTACCTTCATATCGTTCTGTTCGGCAAAGATAAAACAGAATGACTCAAACAACTTCTCATATCAGAAAGGCCAATAGAGCAAACCTACTCAATAGCAGTACTTTGGAGTTTAATGTGTTTTTCATGTTTCATTAGTGCAGGAATTGTTGCTTGTCTGGAAAACAGAAGTAAAGGTAAAATTCATCAAGCAGAAGAACCTGGATGTGAGGATCCACAGAGAGGTCCAAATTATAACACCTTTTTTTTTTTTTTTTGGTATTAAAACTTAATAATTTTGAGAAGCCTTAGCACTTATAAGGTCTTAAATGAGGATTAAAAGATATGGTGCTAGCATCTCATTGACTTTTTGTAAGGTCAGCCAATGTTTTTCCACGCAACTTATCCTGAAAAAATATCAGTTTGGGTATTAGCAAGCATATTAGAAAGATCAAATTTTAGTATTGTGTCAAAGGTGAAGTATGTCAAGGAGATTCTGAAAAAATTAAAACCCAACTGTGAATAAAAAAATACCCCACGTGTATAATCTAAATGGAACAAAAAAAAAAAAGTCCAGGATTTCAAAGGTGGACCTAAATCATAACTTCTAAATATGACAGTATTGATGAATTCTTTCACTTTTCTCCTCTTCCAAAGCTTTAGGGAGAAATAACTGGATTCATTTGAAAGTTGGGAGCCATTGCTCTAAACCTTATTTCATTTTCTCCTGTCTTTCATACACAGTATATTGATTGGGGGCGATTGAAGAGGCTGAAATTATAAGTTATGTAGCTTTTATAATTTCCAAAAGCCTCACCCACAATCTGTGTGTAGATTAGTTTAAGTTTGGGTTCTAGTTCGGTCGGGAAAAATCTTCGCGAGGATGCCTTTTCTTGTAATTCATGAAAAAATCAGAAAAAATGGAAAGGTTTGGGCATGAAACAGCTTTGCCCTCCTTACAAATAGGCGACTGTCTCAAAGTCTGTGTGAGGTTCGTGTCTCCAGGTCCGTGTTCAGGTTGGAGTGCAGGTCTGAGTGAAGGTCCAAGCAAGTCCCAGTGAAGGTTCGTCCAAGTCCCAGTGAAGGTCCGAGCAAGTCCTTGCAAGTCCGAGCAAGTCCTGCTCCAATCTGTCCAGCTGCCATATATATATATTGAGGTGATCTGTTGCCTCCCTGTTCAAGCCCACGGAGGGTGGGAGAAGGCACTTCACACCTATTGTACTAAGCCTCCGGTGACAGAGGTGGGGAGGGAGGAAGACCGTTTCCTGCCCCATTCACACCTCTGGTGGGGCAGTGGACTGGGGTGTTCCCTGCCAAAGTTCACACCCCATTCAAACCTCCGGCGGGGCAGTGCCCCGCCCTGCCTCAGTTCACACCTCATTCAAACCTCCGGTGGGGCAGTGCCCTGCTCTGCCACACACAGTAGTGGTTCCTACCCACATATATATATATATATTTTCTTTTCCCATACAGCATCTCCTCTCTCCTTTTCCAGAAGATTTTCCTTTCAACCAGTTACTTCAAACATGTTACGTTTTCTCTGCTTTCTACCCTAATGTAAAGTAAACCTTTTCTGTATAATGACAAAGTAAGACAAGAGGATTTTGTTTTTCCCTGACTTCTACAAATTTGCCTAAAACATTTAAGGAAGTACAAAGTCTTGTTTCTATTACATGAGATTAATTTTATTTTTATTTTTTTACTTAGTATCTTTAGAATGTCTATCAAGCTGTGAAGAGCTGTCAGTACTATCAACCCTCCAAGCTAGTCTTATAATACTGTAAATTTTATGGAGCTTTACAGAGTGCGACCGAACTAATTTAAATACTGCCAGTTCAAAGTTCTTAAAATGCTCTTTAAAATGGGAGGATTATTAATTATAATCACAACTGATTTGCAGACATAATCTTCACATAGTGCATTTTATTAGTTTAGCATGTTAAGCCAGGTTATAAAACCAAAGGAACATGGTCTGGAAGGATTACACTCTCAGAATTTGAAGGCTTCAGAATCTCCAAAACTCAATGCTCCCCAAAAGTCACCTATTTATATGTCCTGTCATCATCTGTCAAATGATTTACCATGGACATAGAGTACCAAACCAAAGGAAATGTTGAAGTTGCTGTTATATGGCATTGATTATGTTTGGTAACATACACCAGTCAATTCCTGCCTCCTTGTTTTAGGTGTCAGGCAAATACATAGCCCAAATGATATTATAACTTTCAATCACCTGGATCACCACCATACAACAAATTGAATTATTAGGCTCTAGATTTCTAAGAAAATGTTAAAGCTTAAAAAAAAATTAATAGTTTTCTGAAATGGAATAATAGTAAATAATAATAGGATATTGAAAATGAAAGTTGTAGAAATCTTTTAAGGAAAGGTGAAAAAAAAGCAAAACGTGGGTCCTCAACTAGATCCTGAGACATAGTCTTACTAAACATGTTAAGAAATCAATATTCTATTTTAATGCAATAATTTATTTTAATTTAAACATTTCCTTGTCATGCATTACAGAGCTATGGACAAAGGAAGCAGAAAATCATTTATCAAGAATATAGGAAAAGGTATGAGTGGAAACCAGTGAATAAAATTAAGGGATTTTTTAAAAACAGTTTTCCAGACTAATCCTTTTAGGTCATGTTTGTATCACAAAAATATTTGTTTGATGAATGCATCGTCTAAAATGTAATACAATGGTGGTGACACCTGAGAATTTTAAAGTGCTAACAATAGTCCATTTATCTCCAGATAGTAAATTTACCCATACTTAACTACATTAATATCTACTTCATGCTTTCATCCATTCATACATTCAGAAGGTCAGTTGGCCCAATTGATACAAAAGGTCTCTATATTCCAAATGTGATCAGAAAAATATTTTGGATGAAGGACCTTCCAATCAGTACATATTGTAAGCGAAAACATTAGAGCAAGAAACACAATATAGAATCATAGAATGGTTTATGTTGCAAGTGACCTCAAAGATCATCAGCTTCCAAGCCCTCACCTGCCACAGGTAGGGACACCTCCCATTAGAACAGGTCACTCAAGGCCTCATCTAACCTGGCCTTGAACACCTCTAGGCAGGGAGCAGCCACAACCTCCCTGGCCAACCTGTGCCAGTGTCTCACCGCCCTCACTGGAAAGAACTTCCTCCTAACATCCCCTTTAAATCTCCCCTCTGCCAGTTCAAAGCCATTACTCCTCGTCCTGTCATTGCAAGACCTTGTGAATAGTCTCTCCCCAGCCCTCTTTTCAGATACTGGAAGGCTACTACAAGGTCTCATGGAAGCCTTCTCTTCTCCAGGCTGAAGAGCCCTAATTGTTGTAGCCTATCCTCATAGCAGAGCTGCTCCAGCCCTCTGAGCATCTTCATGTCCCTCCTCTGGACTCGCTCTGAGGCTGAAAGCCCCATACAAAGAAAGAAGCCACTTTAGTGGAAGCCTTAGAATCCACACTTAAGATTCATCCTAATATAAAACTTTGTTGTCCCATCATATTCTCATGGGCTTTTCCAGCTACTGATTGCCATCTGTAAATAAGGAGCTCACAACAGACACCTGACACCATTCAGAAGAGAATTTTATCATCCAATTGCCGTAATGGCTTTTTGCAATCACTGTGGGTAATAAAAAGGTAAATTATATGCCTCCTCCCAAACTGGATCCCTTTCCTTGCAGAAGGAAGAGCACTCCAGTAGTTCGGTGGGAAAGAATAACAGCTGGTAGAGAGACAACTGACCCTCCCTCTCTTCTCCCCTGCTTCTCTCATGTGTACACACGCACACATATCCAAACCGCCCAACCTTCTGCTTGATTGAGCTCAGAGCATCTGTGGTGAGCAGTCCTCTGCTCTCAGTTTTCTCTTACTTTTCAAACACCGTTTTCCAATACGGTTCTGGTTTGAGGGACTAAAGTAAAAAGTAAGCTCATCTCAGTGTACTTAGAATCATAGAATCAGTCAGGGTTGGAAGGGATCACAAGGATCATCTAGTTCCAATCTCCCTGCCATGCCCAGGGACACCCTACCCTAGATCAGGCTGTCCTTAGCCTCATCCAGCCTGGCCTTAAACACCTACAGGGATGTGGCCCCAACCGTTCCCCTAGGCAACCCATTCCAGGGCCTCACCACTCTCATGCTGAAGAACTTCCTCCTCACATCCAGTCTGAATCTCCCCACCTCCAGCTTTGCTCCATTCCCCCTAGTCCACTCACTCCCTGAGAGCCTGAAAAGTCCTTCCCCAGCTTTTTTTGTAGGCCCCCTTCAGATCCTGGAAGGCCACAAAAAGGTCACCTGGGAGCCTCTTCTCTAGACTGAACAGCCCCAACTCTTTCAGTCTGTCCTCATAGCGGAGGTGCTGCAGCCCTCTGAGCATCCTTGTGGCCCTTCTCTGGACATGCTCCAGCATGTCCACATCCCTCTTGTAATCGGTGCTCCAGAACTGAATGCAGTACTCCAGGTGGGGTCTCACCAGGGTGGAGTAGAGGGGGAGAATCACCTCCCTCGACCTGCATAGAATCATGGAATCATAGAATAGTTTATGTTAGAAGATCATTCAGTTCCAACCCCCTGCCATAGGCAGGGACACCTCCCACTAGATCAGGTCGCTTAAGGCCTCATCCAGCCTGGCCTTGAACACCTCCAGGGAAGGAGCAACCACAACCTCCCTGAGCAACCTGTGCCAGTGTCTCACCACCCTCACTGGAAAGAACTTCCTCCTAACATCCTGTTTAAATCTCCCCTCTGCCACTTTAAACCTGTTATCCTCATCTTGTCATTACAGGACCTCCCCAGCCCTCCTGTAGGTCCCCTTCAGATATGCTCCCTCCCTGGAGGTGTTCAAGGCCAGGCTGGATGAGGTCTTGAGCGACCTGATCTAGTGGGAGGTGTCCCTGCCTATGGTGGGGGATTGGAACTGGATGATCTTTGAGGTCTCTTCCAACCTAGACCATTCCATGATTCTACGATTCTATGATTTTATATTAGAAGGCCACTACAAGGTCTCCTCAAAGCCTCCTTTTCTCCAGGCTGAAAAGCCCCAACTCTCTCAGCCTGTCCTCACTGACTTGTTGATTTGTTGACTTGTAATTAGTTGCAGTCAATCCAACAGGACATGCAAAACAAATTCCTCTCCTACATGCCACCAGATTCATTCCTGTATTACTTCAGGAGGGATTGTATCTTTCCAAAGCAGAGTACATTGTTGTGGAACATTTATAGTAACAACAAAAGGAAGGAAAATTTTTAGTCTTAGTGGCAACAAGGAAGCTTTTCCTGATCATGGTGATTCCTAAGAACCAACTAATAATATTTCAGGAGACTATCTAGTGCACAATTAGCTTGCTTTCTCTGCAGACCAGATGCTTTGGATAAGGCTCACCGGGTAAAGCTTGAATGTCTGCAACCAGGAGCTGCCTGCACTTAGGACACAGACTGGTCTAGGCAGCTACAGCCAGTATTCATAACAAGTTTTCACACTTCTTGTCAAACAAATTATATGTAATATGATAGTTTCCAAAATACAGATTCAGCATATTAAGTCTGCAACTTCTGAGAAGCCCCATTGTTTTATTCTGAAGCTCTGTGCCCAAGTGGATTGGAGCTGAAAATGCAGCATGGAAAAATATGACTTCATCCCACACTTCCTGTGAGATGTGGTTTGGCTGCTCAGTTTGTATTGCTTAGGAATCAAACCCCCCCTCGTGAAGGTTCAGCCTCATGAGATGTGTTAAAATGCAACAATGATTTAGCTATGCACCATCCCATTTCTGGCACATCTGCTAAGCTGGGGAAACTGGGAACTGGTGCTGTACCACAGAATAACTGCAAGGCTCCGGATGTTCCCTTGAAATGAAGGATTGTTTAGCCACTGTGGTAAAATCTCTAGACAGGTGTTCTCATGCTGTGCCACGCAGTAAGGTCCTTGATGTTATGTAGATCCTGTATTCTGATCTCATAGCACAAATGTCTCTAAACTTGGTTAACTTTGCAGAAATATGAATTCAGTTGAGGAGCCTAAAGAACAGATGATAAGAATGAATGGCAGTGTTAAAATCCTACCTTAGAATCATAAAATCAGCCAGGTTGGTAGAGACCTCCAAGATCATTCAGTCCAACCTATCATTCAGCCCTATCCAATCAACTAGACCATGGCACTAAGTGTTTCATCCACTTTTTTTTCTTTAACACCTCCAGGGATGGCGACTCCACCAGCTCCCTGGGCAGCCCATTCCGGTGCCAATCACTCTTTCTGTGAAGAACTTCCTCCTAATATCCAGCCTATACCTTCCCTGGCACAACTTGAGACTGTGTCCCCTTGTTCTGTTGTTGGTTGCCTGGGAGAAGAGACCAACCCTCACCTGGCTACAGCCTCCTTTCAGGTAGTTGTAGAGAGCAATGAGGTCACCCCTGAGCCTCCTCTTCTCCAGGCAAAAAAACCCAGCTCCCTCAGCCTCTCCTCACAGGGCTGTGCTCCAGCCCCTTCATCAACTTCAATGCTCTTCTGTGGACACTTACCAGTACCTCAACATCTCTCTTGAATTTAGGGGCCCAGAACAGGACAAAGGACTCAATGTGTGGCCTGAGCAGTGCTGAGTACATGGGCAGAAGGACTTTCCTGGTCCTGTTTGCCACACTATTTGTGATCCAGGCCAGCATGACAGTGGCCTTCTTGGCCACCTGGGCTCACTGCTGGCTCATATTCAGCTCCTATCTACCAGCACCTCCAAGTCCCTCTCTGCCTGGCTGCTCTCCAGCCACTCTATCCCCAGCCTATAGCATTGCCTGGGGTTGTTGTGGCCAAAATGTAAAACCCTACATTTAGTCTTATTCAGTCTCATCCCATTGGCCTCTGCCTACCCATGCAGCCTGTCCAGGTCCCTCTGCAGGACCCTCCTACCCTCCGACAGACCAACAGCTGCTCCTAACTTGGTGTCATCTGCAAACTTACTGATGCTAAACTCAACCCCATCATGCAGATCATCAATAAAGATATTGAACAGGATCAGGCCCAGCACTGATCCCTGGGGCACAGCACTGGTGACTGGTTGTCAACTGGATGTGGCACCACTCAGCACCACTTGCTGGGCCTGGACCTCCTTGTGTAGCTTCTTTTATTTTTCAGGGGATGGATAAGCTAGAGCATTGTGAATCACTTTGTTCACAGGTGTGCTTGGAATTCCCTTACAATCAGCCCAGAGGTTACTTTGGCAAGATGGAAGTAAGCTCAGTCAGCAAAAAGCAATCACTCTGCTTTCCAAGTTTGATCAAAAGTCATGGGAGCTTTCCTGGCAGTTATCATCATTCTTGCTAGATCAGGCCAATTGTCCCAGGTTGGGAATTATAGGGTTAAAACTCCTCTATGGACTATGAGGAGAATGTTATTCAATCCCATAATTCTGCTATCTCCTCATAAGCTCACGTCAAGGGCAGTTTGTTCTCCTTTTCCTCCCCCTCCAGCCGTGTTTGGGTATGTAGTCGGGTAGGCCTGTTTGGGGGCCTAAAGGAATGGCAAAAGCATGGGGGGGGGAGGACTTGGAGCACGGGGATTTGTAGATTTAGTTATGGGTGGGAATAAATTAATGGGGTTGCTGCAACTTTCACATCTGCTTTGTAACTCTTTCGTGTATCTCTCTATCTAAAATACAATTCTGTTATTTTTCTCCAATTCGTTGAAGAGTTTTCATTCTGTCGGTGATAAAACCAC
>VWZI01010631.1:244780-258586 GCA_013396835.1 Psilopogon haemacephalus
CAGCCTGTCCAGGTTCTGGACGGATCCCTGCCCTCCAGCAAGTCGACTGTGCCACACAGCTTGGTGCCATCTGTGAACTTGCTGAGGGTGCACTGATTCCTCTGTCCATGTCACTGACAAAGATGTTCAACCTCACTGGTGCCAGCACTGACCTCTGAGAGACATCACTTGTTAAGTACTACCTATAGCTCAGAATGCAGGCAGATTGGGCCATAAAATGATCTCCAGCTGGACATATAGAAAGTTGTCTACAGAGCTGTGGCAGATGGGTGGTGTCACTTAGGACTATCATGGTGTAAGCAGTAAAATCAATTCAAAGAAAAGTTCTTAATTGTGGGATTTGGGTTTTTATTTTGTGTGGGTTTTGTTTGGTTTTTTTTGTTTGTTTGTTTGTTAGCAGCTCACTGCAAGTTCTCAAGCGTCACTAATTTGATTAGACAAAAAAAGCAAATATACTGAGAGCCATCAATATTTTCTCCTGACAGAGAAAGCAGAGTTTTACCTGACTGAAGTAAGCATTAACTATTTTCAGAGTGGTTTTTTTTCCCCCTCCTATCGTGTTCCCTTAGAAGTATTCATTGTGTAAACGTGACTGTCAGTAACTTGATTTGCAAGGCTGTTTGTGCAAAAGCAGCTTGCTGGAGCTAACACCCAGTGCTGAAAAGAATTTGAAAGGATATTCTTAGAAATGCTACTTGGCTGCATATGATCAGAAAAATTGAGAAATCAATGATTTTAGAAAATTTTTAAATAGTGTGTCCAGCAGGCTAAGGGAGGTTATTCTGCCCCTCTACTTGGCACTGGTCAGGCCACACCTTGAGTACTGTGTCCAGTTCTGTGCCCCTCAATTTAAGAAAGATGTTGAGGTGCTTGAAGGTGTCCAGAGAAGGGCACCAAGGTTGGGGAGGGGCCTGGAGCACAATCCTGTGAAGAGAGGATGAGGGAGCTGGGGGTATTCAGCCTGGAGAAAAGAAGGCTCAGGACTGACCTTATTGCTGTCTACAACTACCTGAAAGGAGGTTGTAGATAGACAGGGGTTGGTCTCTTCTCCCAGGCACCCAGCATCAGAACAAGAGAACACAGCCTCAATCTGTGCCAGGGCAGGTTCAGGCTGGATGTTAGGAAAAGGTTCTTCACAGAAAGAGTCACTGGCATTGGAATGGGCTGCCTGGGGAGGTGGTGGAATCACCATTCCTGGATGAAGCACTTAGTGCCATGGTTTAGTTAATGAGAAGGGTTGGGTGATAGGTTAGACTTAATGATCTTAAAGGTTTTTCCAACCTGGTTAATTCTGTGATTCTGTGAACAGTGCCCCAAAAATTACATTTAGGCTACTTCTTCAACATTGCCTAATAACTGCTAAAATGTAGTCAACCTGTGCACATCAATCTTCACTGAAACTTGTGCACTAAGTTTGTGATTCTATATATATTTATGCATGTTTAATCTTAGAGCTCTACTATTAGTTTAAGGCTTTCCTATAAATTATGATATAAGCCATAGGTACCGATTACCATATTACAAACAGATCTATAATTTCAGTTTTAATTTCCCTTAGGTAGATTATTTTTAATTCAAAAAACAGTGTTTAGGAAATGCTATAGCTAATAGAAATCAAAATTGACAAAGAAGAAATTAAATCAAGATGGCTAAAATGATTGCTTTCCTTTAAAGATGAACTCCTGCTCTTTTTCCATCCTTTTAATTTATGTGCTTATATATTTATAGGTCAACTTCACTTTCAAAAAGAATTCAAGAAATACATTAAGGAGGCAGAGTAGTTTGTCTAAAGAGTCATAATTTCCTTCCAAAAGCACAGACAGATGCACTAAGCAGAAAGGTTCAATTTCTATTCTGATTATTCATTTTTTCCCCTCCTGCTAAACCCTTGCCATGCATATATTGGCATTATTTGATGTTAAATTAAGAAATAAGAAATAAGAAATAAATATATCTCTACTGATTTTATAAAGGAAATAAACTGGCTTCCTACATCAGAATTAAATTCAACCTGTATATATTTAGTAGAAAATAATTACATCGTCTCTGTTTTATTTAGTTTACTTTCCTCTTAGGGATGGATACAAGAAATTAAATTGCTGAATTAAATATTATTGTTACAATGAACAAATAGCTATCATGGAATATTTAACTCAATTTGCTAGAGACAGAATCCATAACACATATCTCTGGAAATTAACGCAGCAACTTATTTATTACTGATTAGTTTCATGGTTTGAGTAAACTGCTTATCTAGCAAATGAAAAATGTGTTTTTCTTACTATAAAAGACATATCATTTATTAACAAAAATCAGACTCAGTCTGACTCTAATGCAACTCTCCAAGAAACACTATTTATAGAACTTACTCTTCAAAACACGATCTCCTCCGTATGTGAATAAACAACAGATGTGTGACATCATTCTGATTAATAAATCTCATATAATTAATTATAAATCAATGATTCATCGCATGTATTC
Organism: Psilopogon haemacephalus; assembly: GCA_013396835.1. Lineage (NCBI taxonomy): Eukaryota > Metazoa > Chordata > Aves > Piciformes > Megalaimidae > Psilopogon > Psilopogon haemacephalus. Next base: position 247,262 of record VWZI01010631.1, read on the forward strand.
GAAATGGTAACTCATTAAAAGTAGACACTGACACCGTGACACACAGACAATTTGTTTAATCAGAAATATACATGCTACTATGCTTGTAGCATTTCTTTTTCTGTTTGATTATGCTGCCCTTTCCAAAGAACACTCTTCAAATCTTCAGGTTGCTACTTCTATAAGTGGTTGTACTCAACTAGTAAAAAGCAGCATAGATTAATCCAGAAATTTAATAAATACCTCTGTGCCTGGCAAGATCATGGACAAGATCCTCCTGAAGGCTCTGCTAAGGTAAATAGAAAACAAAACAGAGGTGATTGGTGGTAACCAGCAGGGCTTCACCAAGGGCAAATCGTGCCTGACAAATCTGGTGGCTTTTTATGATGAAGTCACAGCAACAGTGGATAAAGGAAGGGCAACTGATGTCATCTACCTGGACCTGAGTAAGGTATTTGACTCTGTCCCACATGACATCCTGGTCACCAAACTGGAAAAACACTGGATGGGTGGAGCACTGCTGGATAAGGAATTGGCTGGATGGTGGCACATAGAGAGTGGTGATCAAGGGCACAATGTCCACCTGCAGACCAGTGCCAAGTGCCATCCCTCAGGGGTCAGTGCTGGCACCAGTGCTGGTTAACATCTTTGTCAGCAACATGGAAATACGAATCAGTGCACTCTCAGCAAGTTTGCAGATGACACAAAAATGTGTGGCACTGTCAACTTGCTAGAGGGCAGGGATCCATCCAGAGAGACCTGGACAGACTGGAGAGGTGGGCCCAGGCTAACATCATGAAATCCAAGAAGGCCAAGTGTAAGATCCTGCACCTGGGTCGGCACAATCCCAAGCACAGCTCCAGGCTGGGTGGCAAATGGCTGAGAGCAGCCCTGAGGAAAAGGACCTGAGGGTCTGGGTTGATGAGAAGCTCAAAATGAGCCAACAGTGTGTGTGTGCAGCCCAAACAGCAACTGTGTGCTGGGCTGCAGCACGAACAGTGTTGCCAGCAGAGCAAGGGAGTGGATTCTACCCCTTTACTCTGCTCTCAGCAGACCCCACCAGGAGTACTGTGTGCAGTTCTGGAGCTCCCTAACACAAGAAGGACATCAAACTGTTAGAGTGAGAGCAGAAGAGGGCCATGAAGATGTTCAGAGGGTTGGAGCACCTCTGCTGTGAGGACAGGCTGAGAGATTGGGGCTCTTCTGCCAGGAGAAGAGATGACTTCTAAGAGACCTCATAGTAGCCTTCCAGTATCTGAAATGGACCTACAGGAAGGCTGGGGGGGACTATTCACAAAGTCTTGTAATAACAGGATGAGGAGTAATGGGTTTGAACTGGAAGAGGGGAGATTTAAACCAGATGTGAGTGAGGGTATTAAGACACTGGCTCAGGTTGCCCAGGGAGGCTGTGGCTGCTCCCTCCCTGGAGGTGTTGAAGGCCAGGTTGAATGAGGCCTTGAATGACCTGTTCTAGTGGGAGGTGTCCCTGCCTATGGTGGGGGGTTAGAACTGGATGATCTTTGAAGTCCCTTCTAACTTAAACCATTCTATGATTGTATGATAAACTCAGGCAGATTTGGGGATTTTGGAAAGCTCAAATTGCATGAAAACCACCAAATGAAACAAGTAGATAAAATCAAAACAGGTCATAATGAGTGATACATAATTTTAATCACTCAAACACTGCGTTATAAAATTGATGTAGTTTAGTAGAAATACAGACCCTTAAATGGCTTCTCTGGACTTGTAGCTTTGTAGGCAATCTTATGTTAGCCAACAATATACTTTTGCAAACACAATTTAGGAATGACACTTTACTCTCCATTGGTTTGATCTATTATCAGAAATCAGCTTTAAGATGTTTTTGATTAGAATATATTTTTTTTCTATCTAACATCTCCTCATCTGTTATAAAGTGAGAATTCAGACAGATAGTATTCCAGCAATGCCAGTGGAAAGAGTATGAACGTTTTTAGCAAATATAATATTTAGCACAGTAATGATAAAATATTTGTTTTTAGAGAATACTGCAAATCAGTTAAGCTTTTTTTCCCAGAACTTCCCATATTTTTGTACAGGACAGAATTCCTCTTAGACACTGCACTATTGGGAAATGGGATTTTTTAATTTTTCTTTTTCAAAATAGATATTATAGTGGATGCAGTGATTTTAATACCATCCTGTCTAATCTTCAATTAAGACAGACATATCTTTATCATGAGAAATATCTTCTCTCTGAATTGGTAATTTGATTATGTGAAACTATTCCTGTGCTGCATGTAAAGGTAAGGAACATCTCCTTTCATAACTCCTCTCCTTCCTATGCACTGTTATTCAAAACAGACCAGGAATTTGATCCAGAACATTCTGTTCTCCTGCTTTCACAATTTTAACCTAGCATAATTCAACTTTTACACAGGTAAAGGTGAATTTACAGGGCTGATGACAGCACCATATTACTGTTGATTAATCTCTCAGACACACTCATGTGTGATAAGCCATGCCAAATAATCATAGAATCATAGAATGGTTTAGGTTGGAAGAGACCTCAAAGATCATCCAGTTCCAACCCCCCACCATAGGCAGGGACACCTCCCACTAGATCAGGTCGCTCAAGACCTCATCGAGCCTGGCCTTGAACAGCTCCAGGCAGGGAGCAGCCACAGCCTCCCTGGGCAACCTGTTCCAGTGTCTCACCACCCTCACTGTGAAGAACCTCCTCCTAACATCCCACCTAAATCTCCCCTCCAACAGTTTGATATATAAATAATGGTGGTTAGTGCTCAGGAGCATTAGCTACAGAATTCTGTCCTAAGAAGACCTGCTAAATGTTAGGAGGACATCTGTAAATGACAGTCTGATAAGCAGAAAAAATATTGTTCAAAGCTCTAGCTTAAAGAGTAGCTCTGAACTCTGTGAAAACACCCAAAGAAAAATGTTTTGTTTTGTTTCCTTCACCCACTCCTCTTTTGCTTACCTTTGTTATGTTCTGTGTCAGTGCAAGGTGGATTGAGAGCCGAGAGTGGCACATCAGCAATGCATGAAGCCACTTCAGAGGTCAGGGAGAGGATGGAGCAGTCCCTTGCAGACTGAGTCAAGGGACCCATATGTTTGTTGGACTTCGTCACTGCTTTTGTGGCAATGCAAATTACTCTCTTGTCGTTATTGTGGTCCAGTAGGGACAGAGCGAAATTTTATCCATCTTGTGGGTAAACATGAGGAAAATTCTTTCCACTGTGAGAGTGACAGGTGCTGGAGCGGGCTGCCCAGGGTTGTTGTGGAGTCTCTCTTCCTAGATAAGTTCAAAACCTGTCTGGATGCATTCTTGTGTGATCTGGTATAGGTGATCCTGCTCTGGCAGGGAGGTTGGACCGGATGAGCTTTTTGGGTCCCTTCCAGCCTCTAGCATTCTGTGATTCTGTGATTCTGTAATGGTGTCATGAACAATAATTTCTCAGTAAAACTAACAGATGAGGTAGAGATCTAGGGAATTGGTACAGCTACTACCTGATCAGAATCAGTTCATGTGGGCTGAATTTAGCAGGTCGAGGGAGGTGATTCTCCCTCAACTCTGCTCTGATGAGACCCCATCTGGAGTACTGCATCCAGTTCTGGAGCCCCTGTTACAAGAGGGATGTGGACATGCTGGAGTGTGTCCAGAGAAAGGCCACAAGGGTACTCAGAGGGCTGCAGCACCTCTGCTATGAGTACAGACTGAAATAGTTGGGGCTGTTCATTCTGGAGGAGGCTCCCAGGTGAATTTATTGTGGCCTTCCAGTATCTGAAGAGGGCCTACAAAAAAGCTGGTGTGCTGGGTTGAACTAATTGGAGGATTTGAATGAGAAATTAGGCTACAGACTGAGAGAGGAAAGCACTGATGGTGCTTCTTCACTCATTGCTTCACTGAGAAAGAAAAAAATTGTTTAAGAATTGTAACCCAAATATAGATAAGTCAGATGGTCAGACCATTTCTGACCACTGTGGGCTGTTGCTGCTCTTACATGGTTCTTTCTCCCTGCCTTTTGTAGTTGAATCTGAATAATTCCACCAATTTCTTTCCTACTGCTAAGCCCCCCTGGCCGATCTACCTCCTCCTATATGCTGCATGAAACAGATGGTGAGATAAGATTGGGGAAGGGGGGAAGGTGGTAGGGGTGGTTAGAAACCTCTCTTAGGGACTTTGATCTCTGGGAGGGATGTGGTGTTTCTGTATTACCTTTTTGCTGTATATAACTGTAAATATCTGTTATACATTGTAAATATCTGCTTGTATACTGTGCAAAGCTGTAAATATAAAGCTTCGTTCCTTAACTTCCAACTGACTGAGTCCTAGCCTGGGTTACTGCAAAGTGTGGGAGGGCAGATAACTGCTAAACAACCACAGCTGGGGAAGACTTGTTAGGCTATCAGGTAGTGACAGGACAAGGGTGAATGGAGCAAAGCTGAAGGTGGGCAGATTCAGATTGGATGTGAGGAGGAAGTTCTTCAGCATGAGAGTGGTGAGGCCCTGGGTTGCCTAGGGGGATGGGGGGGTGGTTGGGGCCACATCCCTGGAGGTATTTAAGGCCAGGCTGCATGAGACTCTGGCCAGCCTAATCTAGGGTAGGGTGTCCCTGGCAGGGGCCTTGGAACTAGATGATCCTTATGGTCCCTTCCAACCCTGACTAATTCTATAATTCTATGAATTAGTACTATGAAAGAAAGTAAAGCTATATAGATTAGCCTGCTTGTGATATATCTTTACATGTATTAAAGACATGGGTAACTTGATCTTCCTTCCAAGTTGGATCCAAATTTAAAGTTGATCTTTATTTGAATTTATGAATTCCAAGCATCCCTTTCGGGTTACCTTATTCTTTAGGTTTATGAAGTCAGAAAGCAGAAGTATGTAAGATACAAGAAACAGAGATATACATTTCCATACAGATAATTTGAAAGTCAAGGACAGGAATGAATAATGAAGAAAAGAAAAAAAAAAGATCAGAGGAACAAAATAATTATATCTGCATTCTATGCTGTGAGGTCTTCCAGAAAGTTAAACTACTTTATGCCACTTTTTACTGTAGGAGACTTGCACAGCAGAGTCCATGCAAAGTACATGCACCCCTAGATTTTTGGTTTGCCTCCTCTCTTTTCCTGTGCCTCATTTTGAAGCTTCTGTTCAGAAACTGGTTTGTATTCACTTAATTTTTACAGACCATTTCAGTCTGCCAGAAAGCACCAAAGCCAGCTGCTGGAAGAGGTTATCTTTCTCTAAATAAAGTAAAATAAAATGGCAAACCATAAATTGTTTTCAATCACGAAAATGCTATATAGTGACTAAGAGTAGAGAAACAGAGATACTCCTATCCAGGACACAAGTGAGCAAATACAAGTGCTCTAGTATTTCATTGCTAATGGTCACTCTACCTCTGTCATAACTCCTTCTTCAAGTCAGTGGGATTACTGACACAGTGAAGTACTATCCAAGCACTGTCTTGTCCTCTCCAGAACTAGAGATAAAAGCTTTCCCTTGTGATTGATGTGAATAATGACCAAGAATAATTCCAGTCTTCTGAACTGAATTCCACCGTGGAAGGAACACTACCCTAAAATAAAAGGGAGGACATGGTGAAAGAAGGAAATCTAAGTTCACCTCTCAAAAGCAGTGATTTTGATTGCTGACATTCCCTCTCCTCAGTAGCTATTTTGCCTCTGAATTTTCATGTGGACTCAGCCTTGCTATGCTTTCTTTTCATTTTCCCTCCCTATATTCCTTACTGCTGTTTCTTTGATATTATGTAAAGCCTCTACTTACCTACAGTATCCCAGAAAATGTGAATGAAACTGCAAATATTTTCAATTTACCTTTTCATCTCATTTTTCTAGTGCCACATTCAGAGAACTTAGTTTGTGAGAGGATCTCAAAATAATCAAGATTAAGCTGATTTACTTCACAATATTTCCCTGTTTTTTAAATTCTACCTGTGAGTAGATGTAAGTAAGCAAGTACAAAAGATATTCAGTGAGATACTAAATACTGCAAACTCTGTTGTTTGTATTTAAAACACATATTCATGGAATGTTTTAGGTTGGAAGGGAGTCCCTTGCAGATGCACCAATTTTAAACAGCAACAATACCAACAGAGCCATACCCCACAAGGTGGATTTTCTGGGTATGGTGTCAATTAATGTCTGACAAGAGCTTCAGTCACAGAGAATGTCTCCGTTATCTTAGTGAACTACAGAGAGAGAATAAACAATAGTAAGTATGAAAGGAAAGAGTAACAGAATCATAGAATGGTTTAGGTTGGAAAGAACCTCAAGGATCATCCAGTTCCAAACCCCTGCTACAGGCAGAGACACCTTCCACTTGAAAAGTTTGCTCAAAGTCTCATCCAACCTGGCCTTCAACACCTCCACGAAGGGAGCAGTCACAACCGCCCTGGACAACCCTTTCCGGTGTCTCACTACCCTCACTGTAAAGAACTTCCTCCTGACATCCAGTGTAAATCTCCCCTCTGGTCTAATGGTTTAATGGTATAAACCCATTATACCTCATCCTGTCATAACAAGACCTTGTGAATAGTCCCTCCCCAGCCCTTTTGTAGGCCCCTTTCAGATACTGGAAGTCTACTACAAGGTCTCATCAAAGCCTTCTCTTCTCCAGGCTGAAGAGCCCCAGCTCTCAAAGCCTGTCCTCATAGCAGGGCTCCTCCATCCCTCCGAGCATCTTCATGGCCCTCCTCTGGACTCACTCCAACAGTTCCATGTCCTTCTTGTGTTGGGGGCTCCAGAACTGTACACAGTACTCCAGGTGACATTGTAGTAGGTTAGAACTGGGTTAAGTTGGGGTTAATTCTCCTCTAATGCTGTGTTTTGCAGTGCTGCAGCTAAGCATTGATAAGGCAGCAGTGTTGTGGCTACTGCTGGGCTGAGCACCCAGGCTGGGGTTTTTGGTTTTTTTCTCAACATCTCTCTGCCCTAAGATGCTAGGAGGACACAGCTGAACCAGGTGATCCAGACTGGCCAAAGGGTTATTCCATACCATATGACGTCAGCTCAGATAGAAGAAGGAGGTGATAGAAGAAAGTTTGGGGAAGATTCATCTATGGTGTCGGTCCTCCAGCAGTAACCATCAAGCGTAGAGAGCCCTGCTTCCAAGACCAAAACATTGTCCATCTGATGGGAAGTAGAGGTTAATCTCTCTCTCTGCTCCTGCTTCCACGTGGTCTGTTGCCTTTTGCTTAGTTATTATTATTAAATTGCTTCTATCTTAAAAGCGGCCTTTGTTATATTTTTTCCCCTCTCCTCTGCCCATTTAAGAGGGGGAGTCATAGAGTGGCTCTGGTGGGCCACAGAAGCACTTCTAAAAATCAACTATTTTAAATACTAGAAGGTCACTATCTTTTTTTTTTTTCTTTTTCTAATGAAGTTTGAAGACATTCGAACGGTAAAAAAAATGTTAATAACTAATCCTGATACATTAAGCAGATGAAAATTTGTTATTTAACTGAGGAGCAGAATCTGACAGTGCTAGGTCCTGAAGTCCCTTATTAAGGAATCCATCTTGGAGCACTTTATGCTCAGCATGGTATATGTTGGGTGCCAGCACTAATATGCTAATTTATTAACATTGTCAGGCTAACTGAAATAAGTTTTAGCTGAGGAAAATGTTAGGAAGTCATTCATTAGGAAGGTTAAAGCAGTGTGCAAAGTGCTAGTCTGTATGTATAGCCAATATTGTCAACATCAACTGTGACAGAAGGACTGCTTGATAAAGTGTTCACTTTGCAAACACGAATTGAGGTTTCAGATCACTCTCTGTTCCATCTCAACCTCAATCCTGCAGCATAGGTGTGGCTAAACCAAGAGACAGCTGGAGATGCTCTGGACTCTCCCCTCTCAATCAGGAGGAGTTACAAATCTTTGTGTATATTTGCAGGGCTATGATCTTAGTGGGATCCCAGAGATATCATGAGGTAATTCACACACCTGGAGTGCTCCAATGGCTAGACAGTGACTGTGCAGGAAGGAAAGGCCAGGACAGTAAGACAGTGAGGGAGAAATGGCAATGCACAGAGACCTGCCTTGGGATGAAGGATGAACCTGTTAAGAGCTTATACATGAGCAGCAGGGGTCAGATCAATACGTGTCAGTGTTGTGTCAGGTGTCTACTGCAGATCGCCTGATCAGGAAGAAGAAGCAGGTGACCTCTTCCTCCAAAATATGGGAGATGTCCCATGTTTACCAACCCTGCTCTTCTTGGGGAACTTGAACTAGTCAAACACCTGCTGCAGGGTCAATACAGCAGGGCAAAAGTGGTTCATGAAGTTTCTGGAGTACAATGATGACAAGTTCCAGGACCCAACAAAGGAAGTCAGTCTGCTGGATCTCCTACCTGCAAAGATCAGATCATTGAGGGTATAAGAGGTGGAAATGGCCTTGCCTATGGTGGGCATAAGATGGATCTCCTACTTGCAAAGATCAGATCATTGAGGGTATGAGATGCAAATGGCCTTGCCTATGGTGGACATAAGATTAGTGAGTTAGAGATCACTTTCTTCTTTGTCTTAAAACTTCTGGAAGTGTTCAAAAAAAGCTTGGCTCTAGAAACTGGGAAAGAACTAAATGCTAAATACTTCTGAGGGATGGAAAATTTTATCTTCATTTTCTGAAAACATTAGAAAATTATAAAATAATATGAATCTATTTGTCCATATGGTACCTGGGTCAGAGACTGGACATGGAAAATTTTATCTTCATTTTCTGAAAACATTAGAAAATTATAAAATAATACGAATCTATTTGTCCATATGGTACCTGGGTCAGAGACTGGACATGCAATGGGTATCTTCCTAGGCTATGTTTCACAGGATCACTGAACGTTAGTGGTTAGAGGGGACCCAAAGAGATCATGTGTGAGATATCAAAGATCTCTACCTCCAAATAGCAATCAGGAATTGTTTGCTTTTTAGCATGAGCCCAACCTGGTTGGCTCCAGGAGCTGTATTTGTAAATGTGGAGGGTTTAACTCTGGTGCACCCTTCAAGTATAAAATATCACAGGATCACAGATGCCAGGGATTGGAAGGAACCCAAAGAGAACATCAAGTCCAACCCCCTGCCAGAGCAGGACCATACAGTCTAGCTCAGGTCACACCGGAACACATTCAGACAGGCCTTGAAAGTCTCCAGAGAAGGAGACTCCACAACCTCTCTGGGCAGTCTGTGCCAGTGCTCTGTGACCCTTATAGTAAAGAAGTTGACTCTTGTGTTGAGCTGGAACCTCCAGTGTGGCAGCTTCCATCCATTGCTCCTTGTCCTATCCCAGGGAGCAAGTGAGAAGAGCCTGTCCATCCCCTCCTGACCCCCAGACCTCAGGTATTTATAAACATTGATTAAATCCCCTCTCAGTCTTCTCTTCTCCAGACTAAGCAGCCCCAGGTGCCTCAGCCTCTCCTCACCAGGCAGTGTTCCAGTCCCCTGATCACGTTTGTAGCCCTTCTTTGGACTCAGGCAGGTCTCTGTCCCTCTTAAACGTGTTTCAACAAGCTACAGTCTAGGTTTTGTTTTTACAGGGCAGTTAAAGGTTAATGATGCTCCATGTCAAGAATTTACTTCTATTCCTTATATATTTTCAATTTTAAAAAGAATACTCAGTCATGTGTTCTTGTATTCCCTTCTATATAAGATTTTGCTAAATATTTTTTCTCCTTTGATGCTTTTTAATGCACACCAGGTATGTAGAGACCATTACCATCTGCTATTGCACTGAACTAGCATGGTCACAATTAACATTACGTGGTACTGAGAATGTGAATAATTACCTGGAAATTGTATATGTCAGTATTTTGATGGCAACAGCTGTCTGAAGGTTTAGAATTTTCTGGTCAATCCCTTTTTCTCCTTAATGATTTTGGTCCCTCTTCTCTGAATTCCCTCCAATATGTCCATCTTTCTGATAAATCACTTCCAGAATGTAACCCAATATTCTAGCTGGAGCTGCAGTACTGCCATATCATTAGTTATTAATGTGATAGACATTAATATTGATTGATGTGGTAGAATGATGTGATACTATGAAACAGGTTCCTTTTAACTGAGTCAACATTTAAGGTTATGTTTCTGGCATCTACTTCATATTTAGTAAGGCATAATCTAGAAAAAGAAGATAAAAATATGGGTCTGTTTAAGAAGGGAAATATAATGTAATATTGAAAAATATGAAGAGGCTTAAACAGATTTAATATATGTTGGAAGGAGCAGGGTGCTAAAAGCCAGAGAAAAGTACAAGTACCCTGAATCAGAGCCTTTGGCTTTAGATAATGGTCAATAACCTGAGATCTGAATTCTTACATGCTTGACTGAAACTTCAAAATAACACTACTTATCAAACCATGCAAGGAGTGGTCTCTCTTAATCATAGAATCAGAGTTGGAAGGGACCACAAGGATCATCTAGTTCCAAACCCCCTGCCATGCCCAGGGACACCCTACCCTAGATCAGGCTGTCCACAGCCTCTGCCAGCCTGGCCAAAAACACCTCCAGGGATGTGGCCCCAACCACCACCCTGGGCAACCCATTCCAGGCTCTCACCACTCTTGTGCTGAAGAACTTCCTCCTCATGTCCAGGCTGAATCTTCCCACCTCCAGCTTTGCTCCCATAATCCTGTCACTACCTGATAGCCTAAAAAGTCCCTCCCCAGCTTTCTTGTAGGCCCCCAGTACAACAAGGACATGGAACTGTTGGAGAGATTCCAGAGGGCCATGAAGATGCTCAGAGGGCTGCAGCAGATCTGCTATGAGGACAGGCTTTGACAGTTGGGGCTTTTCAGCCTGGAGAAGAGAAGTCTTTGAGGAGGCATTATAGTAGTAGCCTTCCAGCATCTGAAGGGGGCCTACAGGAGGGCTGGGGAGGGACTATTGACAAAGTCTTGTAATGACAGGATGAGGAGTAATGGGTTTAAACTGGCAGAGGGGAGATTTAAATGGGATTTTAAGAGGAAGCTCTTCACAGTGAGGGTGGTGAGACAGTGGATCAGGTTGCTGAGGGAGGCTGTGGCTACTCCATCCCTGGAGGTGTTCAGAGCCAGGCTGGATGAGGCCTTGAGTGACCTGTTCTAGTGGGAGGTTGGAACTGGATGATCTTTGAGGTCTCTTCCAACCTAAACCATTCTATGATTCCATGAAATCATTCTTTTTTAAAGTTACATCCAGCATACTGACTTTGCTGGAGAACTAAGTTTTAAGAATCCCAGAATAGCTACACAGGGTTAAGGAGTGTTTTGGAGTAATCTCTGTGCCTTTGTCTGTCACCTACCAAAAAAAAAAAAAAAAAAAAAAAAAAAAAAAAAAAAAAAAATTT
>VWZI01010631.1:258600-292658 GCA_013396835.1 Psilopogon haemacephalus
AAAAAAAAAAGATTTTTTTTTTTAAAGAAGAAAAAAGAAAGCAATGAAATAATGAATAACTCCAACCTAACTGAGCAATATTGAGAAAAAACAAATGAAAGCCTATTAAAAAATATCCATTGTTGAGAGAATTTAAAATACAACTTTTTCATTAAAACTCAACGTACATATCAAAGATGTATATAAGTGTGTATTGTAGTATCTCAAGATGGTATCTTGCTACATATTCTGATAGTTTACTTGATTTAACCTCAATGGGATATGTAAATGCAAACACAAATGCAAAGTGAAAAAAAACAAAAAGGCAAAAAGAGCCCCAACAATCTGTGTCCAGTTCTGGTCCCCTCAATTCAAGAGAGATGTTGAGGAACTGGAAAGGGTCCACAGAAGAGCAATGAAGTTGATGAGAGGCCTGGAGCACAGCCCTGTGAGGAGAGGTTGAGGGAGCTGGGGTTGTTTAGCCTGCAGAAGAGGAGGCTCAGGAGAGACCTCATTGCTGTCTACAACTACCTGAAGGGAAGTTGTAGCCATTTGTGGTTGGTCTCTTCTCCCAGGCAACCAACAACAGAACAGGAGGACAAAGTCTGAAGTTGTGCCAGGGGAGGTATCGGCTGGATATTAGGAAAAGGTTCTTGACAGAGAGAGTTATTGGCATTGGAATGGGCTGTCCAGGGAAGTGGTGGAGTCACCATCCCTTGAGGTGTTCAAGAGAAGCCTGGATGGAGCACTTAGTGCCATGGTCTAGTTGATTGGATAGGGCTGGGTGCTAGGTTGGACTGGATGAGCTTGGAGATCTCTTCCAACCTGTTTGATTCTACAGTTCTATGGTTCTATTTTAAGCATCATTCTGCTCCATACATGGAATGCCTTCTTCCTCCAGAATCTACATTTGGAATTCTTTCATAAAAGATAAGGAAATCCATAAACTTTGCTCTCCAAGTATAAGATACATAGTTTCAATCAACAGTTCTATAATCAGTGCAGACTGAAACAGCATCTGAAATAAATCTATTGACCAACTCTATTGCATAAGCTAATACACAGAACATGTGAGCTGTTACGAAAATACAATTTGAAATTCAAGTAGCGTGCACGTAGAAAATGCACAGTTAATCCCAAAGCTTGGAATTTCCTATCGTATTTTTTCTTGGATTCATATTCAAATTCTTTAATGTATCAAATGCAGACCCACAGACAGCAGCTTATCTGTAATCCCTAGCTTCGGGGTGTGACACTCTTAAAATAGCTTTATAGAAAACCTTCTGTTCAAATTTGATAACCATTAAATATAGACTTTTACAAATTTCTACCCAGTCATGTCTGATTGCATTTCACTGCACTCCTAATATGAAAGCAATGAAGTGCTTTTGGCCAACAACTCTAATATTAGGCTATATATAGAGCTGAGAACTGCATTCTCCTTAGCAGCTTTCAAGTTATTGGACTAGCCTTTTTTCTTTTAATAGCATAAATGATTTCCCACAAATGCAAAAAATAACACAGCTCTAATTTAGTGAGAGGGTATGCTAACAAGGTTGTTAAAATTTTATCAGAGAAGTTGAGCCATAGTTAAAATTAGAATGCTTGCATACATTAATTCAAGATATTTCTAAAATCAGATTCTTGATATGAGCCTTGTAGGCAAGCATCAAGCTGAACAACTTTTCCGTGAACAGCATAACTCCAGCAGCAGGGAAACTCCTTTTGTCAACATGAACTGCATCCCTGCAAAGAAATATCTCACTGAAGGCAGAATAGGTGCAAGCAAGGAAGTGGCATGAGTCCTTAAATAAAAATGGCACCTCTCCTTTACTTCTCTGAGCATCAGATATAAACCAAATGTAAATCTGTGACATGGATTTTTATCTCTTCCCTTTCAGATTACTAAATTGAGTACACTTTCAGTACTGTGTCCAGTTCTAGGCCTCTCAGTTTAAGAAAGATGTTGAGGTGCTTGAATGTGTCCAGAGAAAGGCACCGAGGCTGGTGAGTGGGATGGAGCACCATCCTATGAGGAGTGGCTGAGGGAGCTGGGGGTGTGCAGCCTGGAGAAGAGGAGGCTCAGGGGAGACCTTATTGCTCTCTATAACTATCCAAAAGGAGATTGTAGCTAGACAGGGGTTGGTCTCTTCTCGCAGGCACCCAGTGACAGAACAACTGGACACAGCCTCAAATTGCACCACAGTCGGTTTAGGCTGGATGTTCATAGAATCATAGAGTCATAGAATGGTTTACGTTGAAAGGGACCTCAAAGATCATCCAGTTCCAACTACCTGCCATAGGCAGGGACAAGAACAGGTTGCTCAAAGCCTCATCCAACCTGGCCTTGAACACCTCCATGCAAGGAGCAGCCACAACCCATGCCAATGTTTAACCACCTTCACTGTAAGGAGGATCATAAGACAAGGTAATATAGAATCACAGAATTATTTAGATTGGAAGTGACCTTGAAGATCATCTAATTCCAACGCCCTGCCATAGACAAGGACACATCCCACTAGAACATGTCACTCAAGGCCTCATCCAACCTGACATGTTAGGAAGAAGCTCTTTGCAGAAAGAGTGATTGGCATTGGAATGGGCTGCCTGGAGAGGTGGTGGAGTCACCATACTTGGAGGTGTTTAAGAGGAGACTGGATGAGGAACTTAGTGCCATGATTTAGTTAATTGGAAGGGTTAGATGATTGGATGGACTCGATGATCTCAGAATTTTTTTCCAAATTGGTTAATTCTGTGATTCTGTGATTCAAGCTATGAATTATATGATGTCTATATTATGCAGAAATGAAATTTTCCAGGAAGAAATGGAAGAATTGAAATTGCATTATTTATCAACTTAAAGAAGAATTACTAAAAACTGGCATCCTAAATGCCCCTTCAAGTGTTTCATCAGTTCTTTCAGGTAGCTGCAGTTCTCTCTCAAGACACAGAAATCCTTTTGTTTCCAGCAATGCTCAAAAAAATATTCTACTGGATTAACACAGAAATGCACAAAAGAAAACAAGGCTATAATGCATTATGATACAACACTTCTCTTCTCACAGATATTTAATAAACATGGAAAGATATTTTGGTTACAATGGAGAACGTCCTCAGTTTTCAAACTAAAGTAAGATGTGTGGGGTAAGATGCTCAGAGGGCTGGAGCACCTCTGCTATGAGGACAGGCTGCGAGAGTTGGGGCTTTTCAGCCTGCAGTAAAGAAGGCTTCGAAGACACCTTATAGTAGCCTTCCAGTACCTGAAGGGGGCCTACAGGAGGGCTGGGGAGGGACTATTCACAAGGTCTTGTTATGACAGGACAAGGAGTAATGGGTTTAAATTGGTGGAGGGGAGATTGAAATTGGATGTTAGGAGGGAGTTCTTGACAGTGCGGGTGATGGGATACTGGAATGGGCTGCCCAGGGAGGCTGTGTCTGCTTCCTGCCTGAAGGTGTTCAAGGCCAGGTTGGATGAGGCTTTGAGTGACCTGTTCTAGTGGGAGGTGTCCCTTCCTATGGCACAGGATGGTTGGAACTGGATGATCTTTGAGGTCTCTTCCAACCTAAACCATTCTATGATTCTGTATGTGCTGTATCTCAACCATCTGCGGTATGTGATGCTAGCGTGGAATATATCCTCCAGTGTCTTCCATTTCCTTTTCTTTAGTTTAATTAAACACCACCAAGCTTTCCAATATGTAAGCATACACAAGTCACTCTGCTTGATTTTAGTGAATGTGGAACAGAGGAAACCAATATATAAATTCTGTGCCTGGAAGAAGAACAGGTACAGCATGCTCTTGTAGGAAATTATGTTAAATATTATGCAGAACAGGTTTAATAGCTCTCAGTCTAATTAGTGTAATCCTTTGGCATACTCTCTGCACAACGTGCTGTAAGTTTGAGGAAGTGCATTTGTCACCTAGTAATGCAATAGTTCTCTCAGTAATGAATTAATGTCCCCTGGTATTACTCTATCAGATTTCCTGGACACATTAGGCTCATTTCACATGTCAGGAGATAATGTGCAATGTATATAGTCAGAAAACTGATTTGTGCATATCCAGAAAAGCTGGTAAATACAGTCTCTAATTTTCATAGAACCATATTTCTTCTTGATGCAGGTAGTGGAGGAACCAACAAGGAGAGGTGCACTGCTGGACCTTGTATTAACTAATAAACAGGGACTGGTTGAGGACATTAGGGTCGGGAACAGCCTTGGGGACGGTGATCATGACATAGTGGAGTTTAGTATTCTACAGGGTAGAAGAAGACCAACAAGTAGAATTGCAATCCTGGACTTCTGCAGAGCTAAATTTGTGGTCTTCAGAGACATGCTTGCAAACATCTCATGGGCTAGGGCTTTAGAGGGTAAAGCAACCCAAGAAAGATTTTTTTTTAAAGACCACTTCCTCCAAGCCTAAGCTAAGTGTGTTTCCTTGAGTGCAAGGTGTCCCTGCCCATGGCAGGGGGGTTGGAATTAGATGATCCTTGTGGTTCCTTCCAACTCTGACTGATTCTGTGATTCTATATCTCACACATAAATTTGTGGGAGTCACTTTCATCCAAAGGCCCTGCATAGGTCCTTCTGCAGTTAGGAATCATAGAATTGTTTTGGTTGAAAGGGACATTGAAAGGTTGTCTAGTCCAACCCCCTTGCAGTGATCATGGACATCCTCCACTAGATCAAGCTGCTGAAAGCCTTGTCAAGCCTGACATTTAATATCTCCAGGGACAGTGACTCAACAACTTTCCTGGACAGCCTGTGCCAGGAGAAGATTTTTTTCCAAATGTGTCCAACCTAAACTCTGTCCTGGCACAATCTGAGACCTATCATCCTATCACTTGTTACATGGGAGAAGAGACTGACTCATCTCACTAAAACCTGCTTCCAGGCCGTTTTAGGGAGTGATAATATCTCCCATCACCCTCCTTTTCTTCAGGCTAAGCAAGGCCAATTGTCTCAGCAGATTCTCTACATGCTTGTGCTCTTACCAGTGCTCTAGACCCACTTTCCAGCACCTCAATGCCTCCTTGTAATGAGAGGCTAAAGCTGAACACAGTATTTGAGGTGTTCAGTTTTGCCCACTCACTGAAGTACCAAGTAAACTTTTGTGGTCCTGCTGGCCACACTATTTTTGATAAAAACAGAATGCTTTTAGCCACTTAGGCCCACTGATGGCTCATATTCAGCCAGCTGGTGGCCAAAACTCTCAGGTTCATTTCCACTGGGCAGTTTTTCAGCCACTCTTCCCCAAACCTGTATCACTGCATGGGGTTCTTGGAATCCAAGTTCAGGACACAGCACTTGGATTCATAGAATCATAGAATCAGTCAGGGTTAGAAGGGACCACAAGGATCATCTAGTTCCAACCCCCCTGCCATGCCCAGAGACACCTCACACTAGATCAGGCTGGACACAGCCTCATCCAGCCTGGCCTTAAACACCTCCAGGGATGGGGCCCCAACCAAACCCCTGGGCAACCTATTCCAGGCTCTCACCACTCTCATGATGAACAACTTCCTTCTCATGTCCAGGCTGAATCTCCCCATCTCCAGCTTTGCTCCATTTCCCCTACTCCTGTCACTACCTGGCAGCCTAAAAAGTCCCTCCCCAGCTTTTCTGTAGGCCCCCTTAAGACACTGGAAGGCCACAATAAGGTCACCTGGGAGCTTCCTCTTCTCCAAACTGAACAGCCCCAACTCTTTCAGTCTGTCCTCACAGGAGAGGTGCTCCAGCCTTCTGATCGTCCTTGTGACCTTTCTCTGGACATGCTCCTGCATGTCCACATCCCTCTTGTAACAGGAGTTCCAGAACTGGATGAAGTACTCCAGGTGGGGTCTCATCAGACTCATAGAATCTCATGTCATTGGCCCTGGCCCATCAATTCAGTCTATCTAGAGCCTGCTGTAAAGCCTCTCTACTCTCAAGCAGGTCAGCAAACACACACACACCTCCCCTCCCCCATCTTGCTGTCGTTTGCAGACTTACTGAGGGTGCACTTAGTACTGTGTTCCAGATCAGTGGTAAAGATATCAGCAAAACTGGCTTGGGAATTTTTCAATAAAACAGCGCCTAAGGGACTGCAGGAAACTGTTGTAGCAGGATTAGATAAGCATCTGCTATTTGATTTGGATAAAATCACTTCTCAGTTCCACTTCAACACTCACTTAAGAAACTTGTTTGCTCAGTCAGTGTTTTGGAGCATTCCTTCTCCAGTGCTCTAGTACCTCCCATTACTGGTGATGGCACAATTTGGTTAAAATAAGGCTAGCAATCAATCTGATCACACAGTTGACTGACTGCTTTGCAGAATCACAGAATCCTTTAGTTTGGAAGGACCCTCTTGAGACCATCTAGTCACAACTAGAGCAGATTGCCTGTCTGTGCCCAACTGGAGTTTGAATATCTCCTTGGAGATGTTGAAAGAGGTTCTGCAGCCTCTCTGCACAATCCCTTCCAACACTTGTGTTGAGATAGAATTCCATATGTTTTAATGTATGCTTCTTGTCCTGTCAGTGAGAACTACCATCAGTTACTTCAATGCATGAGTAAGATGTCCTTGTGCCTTCTTTTCACCAAACTGACCAGTCCCGGTTCTCTTGACCTTTCCTGATGTAAAAGATATTCCAATTCTGCACTTATCTTTGTGGTCCTGTGCTACACTCTCTCTAGTAAGCAGTGGTCATCCAGATATATAGATAGGGTAGGAGGGCCCTGTAGAGGGACCTTGACAGTCTGGATGGATGGACAGAGGCCAATGGGATGAGATTGAACAAGGCTAAGTGTAGGGTTCTTCACTTTGGCCACAACAACCCCAGGAAGTGCTACAGGCTGGGGACAGAGTGGCTGGAGAGCAGCCAGGCAGAGAGGAACCTGGGAGTACTGGGAGATAGGAGCTGAACATGAGCCAGCAGTGTGCCCAGGTGGCCAGGAGAGCCAATGGCATCCTGGCCTGGATCACAAATAGTGTGGCCAGCAGGACAAGGGTTATTCTTCTGCTGTACTCAGTGCTGGTCGGGCCACACATTGAGACCTGTGTCCAGTTCTGAGCCCCTCAATTCAAGAGAGATGTTGAGGTATTGGACAGTGTCCAGAGAAGGGTGACAAAGCTGGTGAGGGGCCTGGAGCACAGCCCTGTGAGGAGAGGCTGAGGGAGCTGGGGGTGTTTAGCATGGAAAGGAGGAGGCTCAGGGAAGACCTCAATGATGTCTACAACTACCTGAAGGGAAGTTGTAGCCAGGTGGGGGTTGGTCTTTTCTCCCAGACAACCAGCAACAGGAAAAGGGGACACAGTCTCAAGTTCTGCCAGAGGATGTATAGGCTGAATGGTAGGAAGAAGTTCTTCCCAGAGAGAGTGATTGGCATTGGAATGGGCTGCCCAGGGAGGTGGTGAAGTGACCATCCCTGGAGGTGTTCAAGAAAAGCCTGGATGGGGCACTTAGTGTCATGGTCTAGTTGATTGGATAGGGCTGAATGATAGGTTGGATGGGATGATCTTGGAGGTCTCTTCCAACCTGGCTTTTATTCTATTCTATAGATAGATAGTTCTTTTAATATATAAGTGATGCATTTATCTTCATTGGAATTCCCTCTATTCTTTCACTGTAGTTTTTATCTTTTCGTTTTTTCCATTATGTAGTAAAATAAAATTATTCTGTTTCCCATGCCCTCTGTGTCATTGTTTTTCCTGTCACTTTCCACAGAACACACTGAACTGTGACCTTTCAAACACCATTTTCTCAGCTGATCTGCCTGCTTCCTTGGCTCCTTTAGTCTGTGCTTCTCTAATAGTTCTGCACCACTGGCTGTCATTGCTCTACTGCTCTGTTCCTTCTGTGAAGAGCTGCACTGGCATTCATAGCCTGGATCTTTCAAAAAGTCTGCCCTTGGTTTGTTTTTGGGTTTTTTTGTGCATACTCAACAGTCTTGCTTCTAGAAAGTGATTTTTTTTTTTTGTCTCTTAAACTGTTCTCTTTCTAATCATGGAATATTTAATAAGTTACATGAAATTGTAATTTACTATGCAGAGTTGTATGTCAATATACATCCTCACTCTTTCCATTTTGCTTGTCATTTCCAGGAAACAAAGGAGAAGGGAAGGGAACATAATTTGGTGATAAAGTATACATTAGAAGGTTATCTGTTAATAAGTTTTTTTTAAACAAATACAAGAAATAATTATGACTTTGAAAATACTATTCATGATCTGCCATCTTTACTTTGTTATTCATGGAATATGCTGGCACCAGCGCTGTTTAACATCTTTGTCAGTGACATGGACAGAGGAATCAGTGCACCCTCAGCAAGTTCACAGATGTCACTAAGCTGTGTGGCACAGTCGACTTGTTAGAGGGCAGGGATCCATCCAGAGGGACCTGGACAGGCCCAGGCCAACCTCATGAAATTCAACAAGGCCAAGTGTAAGGTCCTGCACCTGGGTAGGTGCAATCCCAAGCACAAATCCAGCGCTGGAGAGCAGCCCTAAGGAAAAGGACCTGGTGGTCTGGTTGACAAAAAGCTCAACATGAGTCTGCAGTGTGCACGCAGCCCAGACAGCAACTGTGTGCTGGACTGCATTAAGAGAAGTGTGGCCAGCAGAGCAAGGGAGGGGATTCTGCCCCTCTACTCTGCGCTCATCAGACCCCACCTGCAGTACTGTGTGCAGTTCTGGAGCCCCCAACAGAAGAAGGACGTGGAACTGTTGGNAGCCACCAACAGAAGAAGGACGTGGAACTGTTGGAGAGAGTCCAGAAGAGGGCCACAAAGATGATCAGAGGGCTGGAGCAGCTCTGCTATGAGGACAGCTTGAATGAGTTGGGGCTCTGCACCCTGGAGAAGAGAAGGCTTCGAGGAGACCTTGTAGTAGCCTTCCAGTATCTGAAGGGGGCCTATAGGAGGGCTGGGGAAGGGACTGTTCACAAGGTCTTGTAATGACAGGACGAGGGGCAACGGGTTTAAACTGGAAGAGGAGAGATTTAAATGGGATGTTAGGAGGAAGTTCTTTCCAGTGAGGGTGGTGAGACACAGGCACATGTTGCTGAGGGAGGTTGTGGTTGCTCCTTCCCTGGAGGTGCTCAAGGCCAGGTTAGATGAGGCCTTTAGTGACCTGTTCTAGTGGGACGTGTCCCTGCCTATGGCAGGGGGTTGGAACTGGATGATCCTTGAGATCTCTTCCAACCTAAACCATTCTGTGATTCTACAAAACTCAAAGTGTGCAAGGACGAGGCAAGATCATAACTCCAACGTATGTGGTATGTTAACTAAAACAATTATCTAAATTCTTTGCAGGATGCATGAGGCTGACACATACCTGAGGTCTGGTAACACTCTCTCCCTGACAGAAGTATCAATTCAAAGACCCTTCTTAACCCAGGAGTCACTAATAGTGGAATTATATGAGTACAGTTGCATGCTGACTGTGGAAGAGCCATGGATAAGTTCACTTCATATGAAAGTAATAATAAATTGACCATTGATGTCAGGATAGGATCTTTAGCACAGCTGAAATGTGTTTCTTTGTGCCCTAAAAACACGCCACATTAAAGGAAAAAAAAAAAAAAAGTCCTTTTTCAACTACATATATTGCACAAAGTAGAATTATGCCAAGAAAAAGAACTGGGTTTAATATTGAGGCTTTCTTTCCCTATTACCCTACATTTGAAACCTAAGTTTGAAATGGGTAACAATTGCTCTCTTCTTCAGAAATACTGGTTGGAAATATATTTATTCAGGGTGAAAAATTGGCATGGTGTACACCATAGTCTTTGCTACTTCACTATAGTAAGAAGAAAAAAGTGCAAATCAGGCCACGTACCAACATTACCTTTGTTACCTCTTCAGCATTCAAGTATGGGAATTCTACTTGATGTAGAGTTGAACAAAATGTGAATGTTGCGTAAAACTGGCTTCAGAAGATCCATTATGAAACAAGAGTGCTGTTGTCTTTTTCAAGCCTGAAGCTATTATATAATTTATTAGCATTTTCACCAATCCTTTATTCCCATGAATTGAAATTGGTTTGAGGCAGCTTCCCTTCCTCTCCTTGAACTAAGCAGCAGAACACATATACGGTTTAGAAATATTATCCACATGTCTCCTCAGACTCTTTCTTAAATATAGGAAGCAAACTGAGTACTAAAAGTATCAGAATCATTTGTTGGGCTCTGTCGTAGAGAGAAATTCTATTGTCATTCATTTGCTGTGACTGTAACCTGTCATGTGGCTTTTCCTAGTTTAAGTTTTGATCAGGTTTGTGTGTTCAAACTTGAACTGTTGAAACGATTGGTTATAGGAAAGAATTATAAGAATGAAATCACAGAATCATAGAATGGTTTAGGTTGGAAGAGACCTCAAATATCATCCTCAAATATCATCCTCAAATATCATCCAACCCCCCACCATGTGGAAAGATTTATTTTTTTTTTTTAATTGAAGCTTTCAGCTCTGAAATTATTCGACACCCAAATTTTGTTCACTCTATCAAAATAGAAAGAGTAATGAAATAGAAAAGAAAATCTTGCACAGCTCTGCGTGATCTCTGGATTCAATTTATAGGCTATTTCCACACTAGATTTCTTCTTGTAAACTATCTTAAGTTTTACATTTTAAAACCGTCACAGGACTATGAAACATCTCCTTGCATTCAGAAATTTTACCTTCAAATCTGCCATACAGTAGAGGAAACATGATATCAGCACTTCCATAGTATTCCATATCCTTTTCCTGTAAGATATGGAGCTATTTAGACATCTGTTCTCCTTTTCTTGACACAGTGATAGAAGTTTATATCTCCTTCCTTCAAGGGCAGGATGAGAATGAAATGGTACATTCATTTACTGACAGATTTTCTCTCTCCAGTGAGTTTCTTGATGCAGAGATCAACTGGATATTAAAGGCTGAATGAAGGACTTCTCTAGCATGCATTTGATTATGCTTTTGCAAACCACATTTTTGCTTTTAGAAATGAGCCATGATTAATTTTCACTTGTACAAGTACAATTTCCACAGGTTATTTCCTAGCTGTGCCTTTTTTTCATGCTGCCCCAGACTTCCTCTTACGTGGTTTGTGTTCTCACCTTGGTTTACATATTCCCATAAACATACAAATTAGACTTAGTGTCTTATGATGCGTAGCAGCAGAGTGCTATAAAAATTACCTATCTGCCTACAGACTATCACTGCTGGATTGGATACTCCTGTGTCTGCTTTTATAGGAGGTGATGTTACACGTTCAAAACACTGAGGAGAAGGAGTTCTAAACAGTCAGTGATGAGAAGTGTGTTTGTGGCAGTCTAGATCTATTTGAAGTTAGACTATTTGGTTGTCATTGCCAGTAGTATGGACAAAAGCAATCACAACCTCCGGTTTGATGTTGGTGCCACTGTATTCCATGCAGGTGCCTCTTTATTACAGCCAGAACTACTTTTTCTTTTTTTATACCATCATTAACACAATGCAGATGATGTACAGTCCTGTTTTTCCCCCAAGCCTACCTGGCCCATTATCTTAGCTGGCCCGTTATCTTAGTCTTCTCTTTAGGGCCACAAGGATGCTCAGAGGGCTGCAGCACCTCTGCTATAAGGAGAGACTGAAAGAGTTGGGGCTGTTCAGACTTGAGAAGAGGAGGCTCCAAGGTGACCTTCTTGTGGCCTTCCAGTATCTGAAGGGGGCCTACAAAAGAGCTCAGGAGGGACTTTTTAGGCTCTCAAGACAGAACTAGGGGGAATGGAGCAAAGCTGGAGGTGGGGAGATTCAGATTGGATGTGAGGAGGAAGTTCTTCAGCATGAGAGCAGTGAGACCCTGGAATGGGTTGCTGAGGGAGGTGGTTGGGGCCACATCCCTGTAGGTGTTTGTAGCCAGGCTGGATGAGGCTGTGGGCAGCCTGATCTAGGGTAGGGTGTCCCTGGGCATGGCAAGGGGAGTTGGAAGTGGATTATCCTTGTGGTCTTTTCCAACCCTGACTGATTCTATGATTCTTCTCTGCCACATGGGAGACATCCTGTGGCCTCTGGGAACCAAGGCCGCTTACTCTCTACACAGCTCATTATTCTTCTCCTTTACATTTCTCCTTGCATTCCCACATTTGATGATAGTAGGAATCAAATCCTTACTTACCTTCTTGCTTTCAGATAAGAAATAATGACTCTGTTGTGGCATCTAAGATCAGCATAGTGGCATCACCATCTCCAGACCTTCAGACAGTTCAATCCAACATCTACCTGCTTCTAAACAATTGTTAGAAACTTTCAGACAAGGAGTGAAAGTGCAGAGGAGTAAAATGTCATACACAGTGATCATCCAGACAGCCTTTAAGTTGAAGGCAGTAACACCTTCATCAGAAGAGGAAAATAGGTGTGAAATGACAAATTTCAGTGATTTCATATATATGTGTATATAGTACATATATAATCAGCATTATGATTGAAAAGATATGGTATTTAGTATATATTTAAATGTGTCTGTTGCTGGCTTTTTAAGCATCTAGCAAATCTGCTTGAAACTGTCTGAAGGGGGCCTACAGGAGGGCTGGGGGGGACTATTCACAAGGTCTTGTTATAGCAGGATGAGGGGTAATGGGTTTAAACTGGCAGAGGGGAGATTTAAACTGGATGTTAGGAGGAAGTTCTTCACAGAGAGGGTGGTGAAACACTGGAAGGGGTTGCCCAGGGATGTTGTGGCTGCTCCCTCCTTGGAGGTGTTCAAGGCCAGGTTGGATGAGGCCTTGAGTGACCTGATCTAGTGGGAGGTGTCCCTGCCTATGGCTGGGGGTTGGAACTGGATGATCTTTGAGGTCCCTTCCAATCTGTACCATTCTATGATTCTATGATTAAAGAGTCCATTGCAGATCCACAAAGATGACTAAGGCAGTAAACTATCTCCCCTATGATGAAAGGCTGAGTGAACTTGGTTTCTTTAGCTTGCAGAAGAGGAGACTGAGAGGTGACCTCATTCATGTTTATAGATATGTGGAGGCTGAGTGTCGAAAGAATGGAGACAGGCTCTTCTCAGAGACACCCAAGGGTAAGACAAGGGGCAGTGGATGCAAGCTGGAGCATAGAAGGCTCTGTGTGAACATAAGGAAAACCTTTTTCACTCTTGGGATGACAAAATACTGGAACAGCTTGCCCAGAGAGGTTGTGAAGTCGTCTTAACCAGAGAAATTCAAAACCCACCTGGACACATTCCTGTGTGACATACTCCAGGTGATTCTGTCCTGTCAGGAGGGTTGGACTATATGATCTTTTGAGGTCCCTCAAAAGGGGGGATAAATTTAGCTAAATTTCCTTCATTCTTCTATAAATAAACACAATATTCAAAGGTTATTTTTAAGGTAATCAATGTAACATTGTAGTGGGTTTGCAGTGACCTGCCCCCCCACCTTTTAAAACCCCGGCTAAAACTCAGAAAAACACACTGGAAGTTAATAAATGAAGCTTATATTTACAGCAATGCAAATATACAAGCAAATATTTACAAGATATAACAGATATTTACAGAAATATACAGTAAAATAGAAATACAGACACCACACCCCTCCTGGAGACCAAAATCCCCAAGAGAGGGAAACCAAACCCCCCTGTACCACCTCTCCCTCCTCCCCCCAGCTTTATCTCACCACTTGATGATGCTGCAGATAAGCTGAAGATCGGTCAGAAAGATTAGTGGCAGGAAGGAATGAATGGTTTTAGTGATTTTACTCTGAATTAGTTCAAAGGCAGAGAGACAAAGGAAAGAAGCTGCTGAAGCCTGCTCGACCCAGAGCCGACTGACTGCGCAAGCACACTGCCTTATCTGGATGTTTTGGGAACATTCTCAAAACAACCTGCTTCTCTCTCAGTCAAAACTGGGTGAAGGGACACAGTGTTTAATTTCTCACTCTCAGGCAGCAGTCTAATTTCTCACACAAATTCTCCAATTAGCTCAAACTAACACAAACATACAGATACATCTGAGCCACTTGTGCAGTAATGTAGAGCAGTACAGTACCACACCAAAACACCAGCTGTGGTCTTGGAAGCTATTGATCTTGGAGGTGTCTTCCAACCTGGCCTATTCTATTCTATTCTATTCTATTCTATTCTATTCTATTCTATTCTATGCTATTCTATTATATCAAATTAAAACAGCAGGGCTAATAACACTGGATCATAGCAGGTGTTGCAGCAGGTAACAAAGAGAATGTCTCTGCATGATGCTAGGCAGGGCAAGAGATTAATAGTGTTTGTGATAGTGTTGTAAACTGGAACTGCACGTTTTGTACCATGATTCTACTTCATATGAGTGTCATCTATTAGGTCCCTGCTAATTCAAAACTTTAGTCCCTGTCTGTAACTGCCTTTTCTGGTTGGCTGTCTTAACCATTCTCTTTTATTGAGCTGTAAAGTAGTATCTTTGGACCTGCTCCAGCCCCTCAATGTCCTTGGGAGTGAGAAGCCCAGGCTGCATTAGTTCATCTTTGGGCTTCTCACTCCCAAGAAGGACATTGAGAGGCTAGAGCAGGTCCAGAGAAGGGCAACAAAGGTGGGGAAGAATCTGGAGAACAGGGCTGGGGAGGAGCAGCTTTGTCCCTGCCTATGGCGAGGGGTTGGAAATGGATGATCTTTGAGGTCCCTTCCAACATAAACCATTTTGTGATTCTGTGATTCCATGATTTCGTGATTCCGTGATCCTGTGACTTCTACTCTGTTAGCATGAAATCTAAAATGAACTTTATGGAACTGTGTGGGAATCCAATGCAAGAGAGAAAAATTAACAGCAGTGTATAAGCACTTGACTTTCATTCCCACAGCTTCAGGATGCCTCCCACAGAGGAGGAAAGACAGTGGGACACCTGGCCCAGGGGAAGAGCAAGACATAATGTATGTTAAAGACTGGGCTGTAATCGCCTGGACTATGTTAATGCATTGTTTTGTATGGTGGGATAGAAGGAGTCACCATGAGGGTGACAGAGGCCTTTCTGGTCTTTTGCTTTTAGTCCTTTGTCCTGCACAGGTCTTATGCTTGCCCTGGCCTGGAATACAGAGCACCTGCTTCAATCCAAAGGATGTCATTGCATGTGTCAGATTACTGGCAGCAACAAGTGGTGGAGAATGTGAGCAACGAGAGAACGAAGCAGCAACAGAACTGCAAAACTGTTCTGACAATTTTTTTCAAGTAAGAATTCTCAAAATGGTTTGCTTTGGTCTGGACCTCAAGCCCTATAGAATTCTCAATATTATAAGCCAAAGACTTAGATTTAACCTGTAGTGTCTCTTAGGAAAATTTAGCTCTGAAAATGGAATTAGACTTTGTAAAATGTCTCTAAACTCCAGAGTTTCATGCTGGGCACTCTAATAATTTGCAATCATTTTGTAGCCTCAGGAATTCAGCATCAAAAGTCTGTTCAAAATATGATTTCCTTTTTTTCCTGGTTTCTTGGGGTCGGATTTAATGATTGAATATTTTTACTACTTTGGAGCTCTTACTTTTCATAGAGAAGAAACAAACTCAAAATATACTGTTTATCTTTTTGGATCAATTTACTGGGATTTATCAGAATAATAGGCCTTAATTAATTCTTATTTCTGCATGAGAGTTTTCAATATTTGGTTGGCCTTAAATACTAGAATTTGTACAAGTTTACACGGATATTTATTCACAAGCACACTACACTAGTAAGAAAGTATCTGATGTAAACTTACATGAAACTCCTTTTAAAATTGAAGTAATCTTACTCTTCTTTTTATTTTATATGCAGCCTCTGTGATTTCTTGATCAAATTCACTGAGAGAAGCCTTCCAGGGACTTTCTAGAAATAAAATGGGCTTAGTATTTTCTGCTAGTTACCCAACTCAGTAAGCCAAAAAAACATCATAACATACTTAATCACCTGCAGTACAAATTAGAGTATATATTTAGAAGGCAGATTTATATTTATAAAGAATAGGGGTATCTGATTCAGCTGCTAAACTAAATCTAATTCTGTCATGAACGGAACTACACAATTTACTTTCCTTTGGACTTCATTACCCAAACTGTTAACTTAGCTATTGCTTAGCCTGTTGCATATTAATGCTCATTCTATGAACTGTTTCTACTGTAAAGGCTTGGTGCATATCCTATTTGAACCTCTCAAGTCAAGAATATCCAATTTAATCATCCTAGAACAGAAAAAAAATAAAGATTACAATGGATCTCTGAAGGTTGTCTAGTTCAAAGTCCTGTTCAAATCATGGCTAACTTCAACATTAGAGAAAGTCCCTCAAGATTTGAGTACTGCCAGAGATGGAGAATCTCCAAGCAATCTGTTCTGATAGCTGTTGACTCTCAATATACCTTTTCTTTTTCCCTTGATTGTTGTCTCTTGGCTTTCTGATGTACATCTTTGTCTGTCTCTGTCTGCAATATTTTATGCGCTGCTTTAAGGATGAGTGCAAATGAGCAGCGAGAGTCAGCTGCTCTGCACCAGAGTCAAGGATCTGGGAGCCAAAGGAGGCCCTGGGACTGTTAAAAAAAGAAATGTCCATGAAAGTTTTTGAAAAAAAATCTCTTCTGCCAGTCTCAAGTACACATAATGTCCTCCTACTCAGACTTCTGTCTTGTTACTGCTCTTTGCAAATGATGTTTTTGTAAGTAAAGTAAGGTCGCCATGGTTATGCATGGCCCTTTGGAAAACAGTGGGAATTTTGTCATTGATTTCAGCCACACTAGACTTTTCCCCTCACCAAGAGTCTCACATATGAAAAAAATAGTAATAATGGAATAAATAGAACCCCAAAGGAGTAAAAATGTTGCTTAGTCAGTTTTATGAGTGGGTTTTTTTTTTTTCTTCATAGTTTGCTTTGTTCCAAAGGGAAAATGCTTTCACCACTTTCAATTTGCATCCAAGCTGCTGCTCTGCTCCTTTTTATTTAACTCCATGGGAAATTAAATTATTCACGGTGTTTCACAACAGGAAAGTTTATTCTCAACTAGCAGATAGATATTAGCTTGCATTTTATATATTATCAAAATTAATTTGGTGATCTTACAGTGTCCAAACAGGATAAGCATGTGATACCATGTCCAGTTTTGGGCTCCCCAGTTTGAGAGAGGCAGTGACCTGCTGGAGAGAGTCCAGCAGAGAGTCACGAGGATGACAGGGCGACTTGAGCATCTCCTCTACAAAGAGAGACTGAGAAACCTGGGACTGCTTTGTCTGGAGAAGAGAAGGCTGAGAGGAGATCTGATCAATGCATACAAATATCTGATGAGTGGGTGTCAAGTAGATGGGGCCAATCTCTTTTCAGTGGTCAGCAGCAACAACACAGGGAGTGACATCTACAAATTGGAACATAGAAGGTTTCACTTCAACATGAGGAGAAACTTCTTTACAGTGAGAGTGACAGAGCCCTGGAGCAGGCTGCCCAGAGAGGTTGTGGAGTCTCCTTCTCTGGAGACTTTCAACACCCACCTGGGTGTATTCCTGTGCAGTCTACTATAGGGGATCCTGCTTTGGCAGGGAGGTTGGACTCAATGACCTTTGGAGGTCCCTTCCAACCTGTATAGTTCTGTGATTCTGTGATCTGTCAAATGTAACCCTTGCTCAACCCCTCCTAGGTATTCATCCTTGCTTACAATGCCTCTTCTAAAAATTGATATTCTAAGCTTTCCTAGGCTGAGATCTTGATTCACGTCTTCTGTGGAGTCTCTATTGCTCTTTGTGTGTTCACTACAATAATAGTGTGATAAATTATTTATGTTGTTTTCTGTGTCTCTACATACCCATTCACAACTCAATTGTTAGATGTACTTTAATCATTCCCACTCCTTCTGTTTATGCCGATTGAAGTCTCTTGGATTCCCTTCAGCAATTTGTACCTGGCGTCTTCACAAATATTTGAACTAAGATTTTCCACAAACATTCAACAGGTGACAACAGCAGCAAGCAAATATGTATTGCAGACTTCATCCAGAGCACATTGGAGGAATATTGCCTTAACAATGATCAGTGAGAGCGCATTCAGAAAGGAGCTATGGTGTGTGGCTGTACAACATTTAATCTTCCAAACAGCAGGGTCCAAAAGCAAAACCAATGTTCTATTGCAACCATGAAAGCTGCAGCTGACAGCTTGTCCTGCTGTCATTTGCAAGATGCATTAGCTTTCTCCTACAAAATATTAGCACATTTATCAATTTTATGATCAATAAGCCACACATTCATAGCACTTAGATGTTTAAAAAAAAAAAAACCACTTTGTGAATTGATGAATTGGTGCTCTGAATGCAACATATGTATAACAAACCTCAATTTCGTTCCTCTTTACCCCTGTATTGGTACATTCTCTTATTCAAACGGCTACAAAAGCTGTCAACAACAAATAGGCTGTTTCCCAATGAAACAGAAAAAGGGATTTCAAATGAAAGGTTAGTGAACCATCACAACTGTGCTAATACAATGAAATGCATTCATTATTGTCTGTTTCGCACATTTAAATGGCACATAGCTCTTTTGGTTTTCCTCTGAAAAAAGGGATAATTTTGCCCATAAACCTAAGATAATTTCTGCCCACTACTACTGTTGGTGTTCTCGTGTAACACCAATATTGACATGGGAAATCTGTGGGGTTTAACCCTTTCCCCATAAATAAAACAACCACGTGTTTTATAGTAATTCAGTTTTCTAGTGTAACTTGACCTCCCTGATGGATCTTTCTATACCACAAGCATATTGGTCACTTATCACCCCTCTTCAGGAATCACAGAAACATCGATGTTGGAAAAGGCCCTCAGGATCACCAAGTTCAACCTAGAACCCTACTCTACAATATTCGCATCAAACCATATCCCTAAGCACCACATTCAAATCACCCTTAAACACATCCTGGGTGCATGACTCCACCACCTCCCTGGGCAGCTCACTCCAGTGCCTGACCACTCCTTCAATGAAAACCTTTTTCCTAATGTCTGATCTAAACCTACCCAGTCTCAGCTTGATGCCATTCACCCTTGCTTCGATGTACTAATGAGAAGTGCAAAATAAACATGCCTTGAATCCACTTCCTTATCAACATTACTAGCCATTCCTAGCAGTTCCCAGTAGTAGTTCTGATTCATCAACCTTCACCCAGCTGTTCATTAGCATAATAATAGGAGTTAATATGAATTAAGAGTTTTAATGGTTTGTAGCACAGCAATGTATTTTACCATTTCAAGGAAATTCAACTATTCATTGGTTGTGAAAATAATTTTTTATGGAGATTCAGAACAATGTTAACCAAGCTAAAAAGACCTCTGAACTGTACTGTGTACAGTTCTGGAGCCCCCAACACAAGAAGGACATTGAACTGTTGGAGCGACTCCAGAGGAAGGCCATGAAGGTGATCAGAGCAGTTCTGCTATGAGGACAGGCTGAGAGATTTGGGACTTTTCAGCCTGGAGAAGAGAAGGCTTCGAGGAGACCTTCTAATAGCCTTCCAGTATCTGAATGGAGCCTACAGGAAGGCTGGGGAGGGACTATTCACAAGGTCTTGTAATGACAGGATGAGGAGTCATGGGTTTAAACTGTCAGAGGGGAGATTTAAACTAGATGTTAGGAAGTTCTTTCCAGTGATGGTGGTGAGCCACCAGCACAGATTGCTGAGGGAGGTTGTGGCTGCTGCCTCCCTGGAGGTGTTGAAGGCCAGGCTACATGAGGCCTTGAGCAACCTGTTCCAGTGGGAGATGTCCCTGCCTATGGTGGGGAGTTGAAACTGGGTGATCTTTGAGGTCTTTTCCAATCTAAACCATTCTATGATTCTATTAATCTTGTCTGTACTAGCAAGCCATGTGCTTTGACCTAGAGTAAAAAAACCCATGCTTTTAAAATACAATTTTAGAACAGTGAGGGAAATTGAAAGTGATTATCATTCCTTATAAGCAGCTGTTAATACTTTTTGAAAAAAAGGGATGTGAAATCTTAGGAATTCAATGCACTTTGTGAGACAAAGTTATCTTTTCTGAGAAGGCTAATACTATCATTCTGCAGCTTTAAGAGCTGCCCTTGTCTGTAAATGAATGCCAAGTCCTCATGCTGTTTGCAGTCTTTTTCTGGTCGGTTGCTATTTTGCCAGATGATAGTTTTTTTCAATAATTTTTTCTTCCCCAAAACATCTTTTTGTCTGTCCCAGCTGATTGTCTTTAAAGGAGATTGAATGTATAGTGTTTCATGCATTTCCTGAAGATGTCTTTGCAAAGTACAGCCATACAAAGCTATTATTGAAGTAACTCTTCTATATCTTTGCAGGCATGCAATGCAACTTGATTTCAGCTCAAGAGGTATTTCTCAGATTATTGCCTTTAAAAAAAAACAACTATCAGACATTAATTTTTAAATCATCTCTATTAATTTTCTCTATTATTTTAGTTTGTTTTTTTTTTTCTATTCTACTGTCGCCTTATTTGTCAGTTGCTTTTCAAATTTTCCTTCCCATTTTCTTTTAAATTCTTGGGTGTGGTGGTTTGGCAGTTGTCTGCTCCCCCACACACTTTGAAATAACCCAGGCTAGGATTAAGTCGGATGGAAGTTAAAGAATGAAGCATTATTTTTACAGCTTTGCACAATATGCAAGCAGATATTTACAATGTATAACAGATATTTACAGATATATAGAGTAAAAAGGTACTGCAGAAACACCACACCCCTCCCGGAGATCAAAGACCCTAAGAGGGGTAACCAACCACCCCTACCACCTTCCTCCCTTCTCTAATCTTATCTCACCATCTGTTTCATGCAGCAGATAGGCAAAGGTAGATGGGCCAGGGGGATTAGCAGCAGGAAAGAGGTTAGTGAAATTATTCAGATCCAGCTAGGAAAGGCAGGGAGAAAGAGCCGTACAAAAGAGCAGCCACAGCCCAAAGCAGTCTGAAGCAGTTTGACTTATCTATGTTTGGGTTACAACTCTTAAACATTTTTTTTTCTTTTTCAGTAAAGCTGTGAGAGAAGTAGCATCATCAGTGTTTTCCTTTCTCAGCCTATAGCCTAATTTCTCATTCAAATACTCCAATTAGTTCAAACCAGCACATTGGGCCGCTGTAAAGAGCTGATACAGATCCTGCTGAGTCATTTGGGAGTTTCTTCACACTTTTCTTGTCTTCCAATCTGGTCTTTTCTTTCCCTTTTAAAAAATTCTAATTCACCCTCAATTTACCTTTCCTAATACATGGGATCCTGAATTGTCCAGTTAAGTATGTTGCAGGAAAGTTGCATATCCTTAGAGATTTGAAAAGGCAGTATTACTAGAAAGCAAAAGAAGAAGGGGGGGAGTGGAAAATGTTTCAAAAGGGAAACTAGATTCTCCCAGTTTTTAGCTTTGAGAGAGTGGTGTGCAATAATAAAAAGAGATGTGTACCCCAGAGTCCTCCCTGGAGTTGCTCTGATGGTTTCTACACATTCTCTAGTGGTAGTTGTTTATTGCTAACCTAGTACCTAGCAGTACTTTCATACAGCTCTGAGCTGGCAAAGTTATTTTTTTCCAAGGCCTTTCGCTGACTGCTTGCATGCATACAAAAAAATGGATGAGGATTCATTGCCATATTTTTGTCCCTAGGTAGTGGGTATGTGGGTTACAGTAATCTAAAACTAGGAAGCTCTACCTGAACCTGAAAGCTCTACCCTAGAAAGCTCTACATTCTAGTGTGAGGTTTCCCTGCCTATGGTGAAGAGTTGAAACTAGGTGATCTTTGAGGTCCCTTCCAACATAAACTATTCTGTGATTCTATGATAACATAAAATTGGAAATGTTAAAAAACAACAACAACCAAAAAAAATCAGTTCCTTTCCATCTCCATTTCTGTAAGGATAAGGAAACCAATTTTTCAGAACAGTTTGATGGGATCCATATTTTGTTACTTAAAATACTTAGCAGCTGCTTAACTGATATTCTAAAGTGTTATTGTGCAGTGTTAGATTGGATCCCTCCCCTGGTAAACTCACTACAAGATGGATTTGTCAGGAAAAATGAAATTGTATTTTCTTATGGTTTAAATATAATACTATCATGAGAATATGCTACTACAGGGGAAAAAAAAAAAAAACCAAACCTTAAGGAAGGTGGGGAAGGGGTCAAAGTGGTACTGAAGCAGCAGAAAGCAGCAGCAGCCAAAAGAGTGGCGGGGGGAATATAACAGCAGGCACGGCAGAAGCCAGCAAGGGGAAGGTACAAGCTGTGCTTCCAGACATAAGGCTCTTGATGCTCCAATGAAATTTTCCATTGTTGCTATTGTATGGCCTATCCCTAGAATGTTCACCTCTTCACTCAGAGCTTCCACTTCTAAGGTTTTTTTTTCTATGTCTGAGCTAGAAATCTATCTCAAATGGTCATAGTTATTATTGCATAGAGGAGATTGGGGAAAAAAAAAAAAGAGCAAGAACCTGTTTAAAATCTAAACCAATTTTTGCTTAAGTACAGTGTAAATGTTTCGAGTATATCACTGACAATAGCAAATGGTTCAATGCCATGTTCAGTGGAAAATTGCAGGGTTTATGAGTCATCTGATAATAACTCATGCATTTATTTCACATGACAGTATCAACACGGAGTTCCTTTCATCTCCACCGTAGTCAGTTGTTTCCTTCAACTTTTCTGAAATTGATAAGCTGTACAAGAAGGCTGCTTTTAGGATTATGTTCCTCTGCTATGATTTGGAGAGCATCTCTTGTGTATAGTCTTTCAGGGTTCTCCCTTGGGGTACAGCTACCATTAAAGGCTTTTTTTTTTTTTTTTTTTTTGGGAGTCCAAATTTGTTACTTTTGTAATTTTTAAATACTATTCTGTCCTCACACAGTATTACCTTTCTATGTTTATTTCTTTGAGTCTTAAAATTATCATTATACATTGTATGTGAACAGTTCTGGAGACCCCAACACAAGATGGACATTGAACTGTTGGAGTGAGTCCAGAGGTGGCCAGGAATATGTTCAGAGGGCTGGAGCAGCTCTGCTATGAGGACAGGCTACAAGAGTTGGGGCTCTTCTGCCTGAAGAAGAGAAGGCTTCAAGGAGGGTTGGTAGTGGCCTTCCAGTATCTGAAGGGGACATACAGGAGGGCTAGGGAGGGACCATTCACAAGGTCTTGTTATGACAGGATGAGGAGTAATGAGTTTAAGTTGCCAGGGGGGAGATTTAAACTGGATGTCATGAGGAAGTTCTTTACAGTGAGGGTGGTGAGACACCGGCACAGGCTGCCCAGGGAGGCTGTGGTTGCTCCCTTCCTGGAGGTGTTCAAGGCCAGGTTGGATGAGGCCTTGAGCAACCTGTTCTAGTGCGAGATGTCCCTGCCTATGGTGGGGAGTTGGAACTAGATTATCTTCAAGATCCCTTCCAACCATTCTATGATTCTATTGAAAGTAATGAGCCTAGATGGGAAAAACGATTCACCAAGAAATTGAATGGTCTCCTCCTCTTGGAACAGAAATATTTTCTTTTGCTTTGTTCTTTCCTTTCTGAAGTAAAAAGGAAAATTACACATTTCAAATATTGAAAACAGTAACCAATTAGCAGTCTCAGACATGCGTCTTTATTTCAGATTTAGAGCTCTGATTCTATTACTTAAGGGCCCAGTTTTATTGAGAGAAAACACCCACAGAGATCAATGACAGCCTTTTGTGTTCAGTCAGTTCATTGTTTACTGTGCTTAATCGGCTGGGCCATGATCCGGCAATCGGATCAGTGGTGCCCACATGGGCTGAATAGCAGGATCAAAGCTCAGGCATTTTATCCCTGTTTTGCATGCATTTTTACATCAACAGAGAGGAAAAAAAACAAACCAACCCAAACCAAAAAAACAAAGCAGCAAAAAGGAAGTGCTTTCAAAAAAGAAAAAAAAAAAAAGTCAGATTCTAGGGCAAGCCCCAGGGCAGGCTGAGCACTGCAAATTATGTTTAACTCTTCTTTTGAAATTCACTATTCCAGTTATTACGATGTAGAAGAATGAGGCTATGAATCACACATGCCTTAAACAAAAATTAGGCAAAGCAAAGAAATTTTAACTGCTGTTTCACACACACACACACACATATATATATATATATATACATATATATATATATATATATATACGCATCTCAAAAACAACAGCGAGAAAACAAATGGAAGCATCTGGGACAACTCAGCATGTAACACATTCAGTAGGAGCATATCCAAGACTGTCAGTCCTTGGTTGTGGCTAAAGAGGACAGCTTGACATGGAGAGAAACTAGTCAATGTTTATTAACCTCAGTAGTGTTGAAATAATGCTATCATATTGTAATAAAAAATAAAACCTAACAGAAAGCCAAAGTAGGTTAGCTTCACACACTTTTGAGTTTATTGAGCACAACCAGGCCTTAATGAAAACAAGGAAACAAAATTGCTCAGTAGTTTTTTAACTTAAAATGCAATGCATAATCGAAATTTGTAGGCAACTCAATCTAGTCAGCAAAGAAGAGAAAAATAATATGAAAAGGAAAAGGAAAAGATAAAGAAAAAAGGAAAAGAAAGAGGAAAAGAAAAATGAAAAGAAAGAGGAAAAGATGAAAAAGAAAAAGGAAAAAAAGGAAAAGGAAAGGGAAAAGGAAAAGAAAGAAAAATAAAGCAAGAGAAAAGAAAAAGAAAGAAGAAAAATATAAAAAGAAAAAAACAAAGAGAAAAGGAAAAGAGAAAGAAAATGAGAAAGAAAAAAAAAGAAAGAAAAAAAGGAAATGAGATGAGAAGACATGAGACAACATGAGATGAGAAGAGAGAAGAGAAGAGAAGAGAAGAGAAGAGAAGAGAAGAGAAGAGAAGAGAAGAGAAGAGAAGAGAAGAGAAGAGAAGAGAAGAGAAGAGAAGAGAAGAGAAGAGAAGAGAAGAGAAGAGAAGAGAAGAGAAGAGAAGAGAAGAGAAGAGGAGAACCAGAACAAATGCAGTTTATCAGATATTTAAGACATACTTACCCCTCTCTGTACTCAGCTTTGGTGAGGCTGCATCTCAAATACTTTGGTTTGGCCTCTCACTACAAGAAGAACACTGAGGTGCTGGAGCATATCCAAAGAAAGGCAACAAAACAGGTGAGGGATCCAGAGCACAGATTTTAAGGAACTGGAGTTAGCCTGGTGAAAAGGAGGCTGATGGGAGACACTCTCACTCTCTGAAACCACCTGAAAGGAGATTGTAGTGAGATGGGGTTCAGTCTATTATCCCAAATAATAAGCAACAGGACAAGAGGAAATGGCCTCAAGTTGCGCCGGGGCAAGTTTGGGGTGGATATTAGGAAAACTTTCTTCATAAAAAGGTTGCCAAGTGTTGGAGCAGGTTATCCAGGGAAGTGGTGGAATCACCATCCCTGGATGCATACAAAAAGATGTGTAGACATGGTGTTGAGAGGCATCACTTAGCGGTGACCTTGCTGTGCTGGCTTTACAGTAAGGCTTGATGAAATTGAAGATCTCTGAGAACCACAACTATTCTATGATGTTGTGATTCAGTTCAGATGCCATCCATCATTCTTCTATTTAAGCATTCTTATTTAAGCTCTGTAGGAAACAGAATCTGAGCAGGAGTCTGTTAAAAGTACATTTTTGTTTTGTAACTTTTTTTTTTTTTTTTCCCAGACATTACTTATGCCTTAAGACTCACTTAAAAGTAAATGATCCATACCTCAGGAAAACACTCCTGGATGTTAATATGAAAGGGCTATTTAAGTGATTAATTGATGTGTTGGATTGTACAGATTACAAAAATTCATCATATGTACAGAGCATGAACTTTTTTTTCATGAAGAGGCTATGCAGTCATCAGTCAAAGCTGTAGGTGATGCAGAAAGATGCAGTAGCTACCTAAAGTAATATATAACTTCTAGGCTCAATGTCCAATATTTAATCTTTTTTTTTTTCTGAAACTACCAAGTAAATCTGGGAAAGAATAATCTGTAGGCATTATTTAGACAAAGAGATTGCACAGCTGTCAGTGCTAAAGTATGCCAAGAGACTGAACCTTCACTGGTTATTCAGTACCTTACAGAACTTTGTAAAATATTGAGTAAAACTGTGTGAATCGTGGAGTCATAGAATCACTAAATGGTAGGGGGTTGGAAGGGACTTCTGGACATCTTCAAGTCAAATCCTTCCTGCCTTAGCAGGGTCACCTAGGGCAGGCTGCACAGGTAGGCATCTAGGCAGGCTTTGAAAGTCTTTAGAGGAGAGGCTCTCTGGGCAGCCTGTTACAGTGCTCTGTCACGCTCCCAGTGAAGAAGTTTTGTCTCAGGTTGAGGTGGAACATTCAGTTTGTGCCCATTGCCCCTTATCTTATCACAGGGCACCACTGAAAAGGGATTGGCCCCTTTTTCTTGATGCCTATAAACATGTCTATAAACATCAATAAGATCCCCTCTCAGTCTTCTCCAGTCAGACCACCTCAACCGCCTCTCTGGGCAACCTGTTGCAGTTCTCAACCACCCTCGGTGTAAAGAACATTTTCCTAACATCCAAAACGTGGCGACCAGCATAAGTATGTTTCTACTATTAAAGTTTTAACTGAAAAGATCTAAATTGGGAAAAAAAAAAAAAAAAGGGAAAGCTCATTCCATAGGTTTAGTGATTTATTCCAGCCTTTAAATAAGCACCCCAATAGCTTCCAGACTTCTTATTTCAGACCGCTTCAGAGAAAGCCGCTTCATGGACCTACATCTACCAAGGGTACAAGCACTCCAGAGAGGCTGCAGGTGACATGCCTGGAGTCACAGATTTCAACAGACTGGAAGTTCATTCCTCAGACAGGTTAGAGATTTTTCACCTTTTGGGGTATTTTTTTAAAAATCATTTGTTGCTAGGAATAAAATGTCAGTGTCCTTCCATGGAACATTTGAGAGTTCAGCTCCTCAGATTTTCCCAGACCTCTTAAAGTTTCTAAAAAGCACTCTGCTCACAAATTAGATTCAGAAAAAATCATGATGCCGTGGAATGCAGTTTCTGAATACACTTCCAGTGGCCTTAAAAGTGTTCAGGAATTCACACTGGGTTTTCTTTCAAGAAACTGTAAAATTCCAAAAGATTTATAGAACGAGAGTATGTTACTAGTTGAAACTAGCAATTTTTTCTCCCCTCCCTGAAATTGTAGAAGAGCACTTGCTCTGTGAGCTACAATTAGTTTTCCTGGCTCAAATTTTAAAATTCCAATGATTTTTATGGAGAATCTCCTGCTTGCTCTATGTACACTGTGGTACTGTTGTGAAATTGCTAAAATCTGAACTCAGCGCTGAAATTCCAAAGCTGATTATGGTTCTGCAATTTAATTTGATGACTAAAAATGAGGTTAAAAGGCTTCGGAATCAAATTTTCCTGAGCTACCAGTAAATATTTTCACAAAATCACACATCTTTATTTTGCCTGCAGTACTTTTGCCACTAGCCCTCACCGTTTTACATTCGCTGTCAGCATCTTTAGAGTTTAGTTTTATTGAACATTTACTTCTTCCCCTTCACTTTTCGGTAATATTTCCAGTGGCATATTCACAGCTTTTAATATTTTGATGATGGTTAAGGTTTTTTTGTTCTCCTAGGCTTTTGGAATAGTGTTCACGATCAGTGTCTCTTGTTAAGAACTTCTCTTTATTGTTTAAAGCAGGCTTGGAAGGTCATAGTAATTTCAATACAGGAATAATTTCCTTTCAGTAGCAGCCTTTCAGTTATAGTTTCTGCCTTTAAAAAAAAAAATAAAATAAAGTGCATGCTTTGCATGAATATCTGAGATACTACAGTGTTCTTTACACCTAAATTGGATCTAATTTTTACCTGTGACTTTTAAAAAGCATTCATTATAACCTCAGTTTATTAGCTGAGAAGAAAAATAGACAATGTGGAATATGTGATGTAAGCACTCAGAGTTTGAACCTAAGCCTAATGAAAGGAATGACAAAGTTTCTATTGACTTCAGTGGTCTATGATCTGAGACTCAAAAAGAAGGTTGGTTGCAGAAGGTTTTTCATTAACTGTGTAAAACTTTGACACAGACTGACAGGCTCAGACTTGTGTAAATGTCTTTTATTCCAGGCAATGCCTTATGAATGTTGCATATTCTCATCATTGCAGTCCCTGCTATGTTTCTGACTGTCATTTTTATAATATGGAACCTATTCATGTAACAAAGCTAGATGGAATAGACAAGTAGACCGCAAAAAGCTAATGGAGAAGCGGTGACATTTTCTCACACTGCTGGGGTCAAAGATCAATGTCTCTTCTCTTTCAGGTGACTTTGATGGCATATTCAACATCGGTTATGAATTCTGTGCTGTAGGAAGAAAAGCATAAAACTATGCACATTTTAGAGTCTTGCACTTCTCTAATTGTTAACTGAAAATGATTTGCAGTGCTCATGGCTTCACGGCTGTAATTTCTAGCAAACTACAGAGGATAAATCTTCTCAGTACCATGCACACATACTGTCACTCAGAGGCAATGGCAAGAATGATGTCTGTCCAACTGTCATTGAAAGGTGTACAATTTGCAGTTGTAAAAATTCAGGTATAATTGCATGGGAAGGAATATCTATTCCCATGGCCACGCTGGTACAAAGTAACAGCTGAATTCCAGCCTAACTGCAGGAAGGCCTTATCAAACCCAATGTTTGAGTGTGATGAATTTTTCAATTCCAGCTTGCTAATAGCGGGCACTGGGGCTTTAATCTTATTTCTTTATTTGATCTTGCCTGCTTTAACTGGATAATTGTTGATTGTTAACTTTATTTGGCTTTTTCAATTAGCTTAATTTTTAGAAAATGTTCAGGCTCTGGGCTGGGTTTTGTCTATCATTGTTCTGTAAAATGAGGGTGATCCAACAGGAATCAATATTGCTTGATGCCCTGTATTTTAAGGTTGGATGCTGCTCTCATGACCTTTTGCAGGAATTGGTTTAGGCTCATAACTACAGATTCAAAACTATATAAAGATGAGAAAATTTCACAGGCAAAAAAGCGAATTAAGGTTTATATTACAATAGAGGCACACTTGACAATCCTCACCATTGATGAATTTGACACA
Source organism: Psilopogon haemacephalus (assembly GCA_013396835.1). Taxonomy (NCBI): domain Eukaryota; kingdom Metazoa; phylum Chordata; class Aves; order Piciformes; family Megalaimidae; genus Psilopogon; species Psilopogon haemacephalus. The sequence continues at coordinate 287,572 of VWZI01010631.1, forward strand.
CTAAAAAAAAAAAAAAAAAAAAAAAAAAAAAAAAAGACAAGGAAACAGTTAAAACTGGATATTTTGCCAGATAAAAGGGAGAAAAGAAGAAAGAAAAAAAGAAAAAAAAAAAGAGATGAAAATAGAAAAACAGAGATGGAAGGGAGAGAGTGAGAAGTATTCTCGTTGTCCTTGGCTTCTTAAATTAACAACTTTGTGCTTATCTGGACTGGGTAATGTAGTGTGGGTTTTTTGGTTTTGTTTTGTTTTGTTTTGTTTTTCTGGCTGGGAAACAATTAAGATACATTTTTCCTTGACAATCTCTTTTTGTTTTTCTGGAGGTTTTGTTTTGTTTTGTTTTGGGTTTTTTGGAGATTTTTTGGGGGTGGGGGAGAGGTGTGTTGTTTGCTTTTGTTTGGTTGGTTTGCTTTGCTTTGGTTTTGTTTTTTGTTTGTTTGCTTGCTTGCTTGCTTATAAAGAAACACTCCTGTTTGGTCTGGCTATCCAATTATGCCCATTGTGGACAGAAGAATCAGAAGGGAAAAAAAAATAAGGTCATGTAATAGCAGATCTGTAAGTGGATGATCAACCACAGACACATACTGCAAAGAGAAATCACATTTTAAAAACTTATAAATTATTTGCTAGATCTATTTTTTTCCTTCAGAATATGCACATCCAATGCATCGCTACTGAGAAGCTTTATTTTCTTAGCCAATGTAAAATTATCTCAGTGTATTAACCCTGATAAACTTTCATGTGTAGATACCTATTTTCTCTTCAAAAGAGAAAAACAACCTTTCAATACTTTCCTCACCCCCTCCCTCCCCCCCCCCCCTCCCCCCCACCCTCAGACNCCCCCCCCCGCTTCCCCCAAACCTTGCAGTGTGTATCGACGCCCTTGACAACAGAAGAATAAAATTCTACATGAAGCCAGGAGGAACAACCCAGAATAATTAAAAGAAAGCTGCATCCTTTCATTTCTGTATAGCCTTTGGAAAACCCACGCTGCGAGAAGAATTTCTGACCATACATAGAGGGCTGTGAATCTCACATGATAAATAACTGTGTAATCTCCTCCAACTCCTCCCGTGGAGGGGTTGAAAGGAGGAAAAGAAAAAAAAAATCCACTCTCTGGTCCAAATGTTGACAGGAGGAGAGAGGGATGAGGTAACGTTGTCTTACCTATCCCCTTAGTCCCATGAAAGGCACTGCATGCAAACTGCCTATGAACAGAGAGGTCTTTAGTTTTTGAACAAGCCTAGCTATTTTGGGAGAGGACAGTGCTGTAACGGAGAAATATTCCTCTTCATTGAAAGCCACAGGCATTTTCTTTACATAGATTTTGTTGACATTGGCAGAAGCACTTTTTCACAATTCCTGCTCTCCACCTGTAAATTCCCCCAAGGCATGTTTGAAACTTTAGGGGATGGCAACGCACTGGCACAGTCTAGGCCTACGTGCTGGTGAGAAGTTTTTCCAAGCATAGCCCAAGGTCAAAGAAGCCAAAACAAAAAAAAGCCCAAAATATCCCGCAGAAGTCCCTGTGGGCTTGCGGGACTCTGATCCTTGCTGGCTCTCTGGGTGTTCATATCCATCCCCCACACATTCTTCAGCACATCACGCAGTGGAAACTGGAGCTCCAGCCTGCAGATCATTCTGCCTGATTTTTGGCCATCCCATGACTTTTTTCCATGGGAGGATGTTAGTCGAGCCAAAGTGTTTAACTGAATCTGGCAATTCTCAGGCGTTTGCTGGCAGCCACCAATTTGGTGAATTGACATAATTTGTGACATTCTCAGTATGGGATCCTAAATGGAGACATTTTTATTTTAAACCAAATTAGCTCAGCTCCCGTGAAGAAAAATAATAAAATTTTTCTTTTTCTTTTTCTTTTTTTTTTTTTCTCTCCGGGGCTAATTATTTCTTGTGCCTGAAAAGATGACACAGGCGGCATAAAACTGTGGGATGAAGTGGAAAACCACCGCTCCTAAACAAGACAAACCAAGACTGCCCACGTCCATTAACAATTCTAGGAAACAGGAACAAAATCCACAGCCTAAACTGTAACCTTAGCAATGTGTTGTGCTGTCAGCGAAAGACAGTACACAATTACCTAAGGAAAGAGCAACTTCTTTCTATCTTTCCTGTGACTTCTTTTCTTTGGGAAAATAAATACAGCTTTTTTCTTCCACTCTTTGTCCTCCCATCTTCTGCTGTTTCCTAAAGTGATTTTTTTTTTTTTTTAACATATTCAAATGAATTTTATGCAGCACAGCATCTACTGAGTTTGGATATGAAGCTGAAGCTTACCATTATTTTTTGATATCTTCTTATTTAATGACCTCCCCTTGTAAGCCTGCTTTTGGTTCCTCTCATTCCTGTGGATAAAGAGCCTTGGACTGAGCCCTGTGTTCAATAAAGCCTACCACCTCTAAAATCTAATCATCAGATGCTGCCCTTGAAAGGATGAAACATTCATGTGAAAGCAAACTACACTGGAGTAAAAAATCACTAAATAGCTTAGCACTCACTCTCTACAGAAATGCTGTTCTGGAAGCATCTCCAGCTGGCAGGAGCCAGTGGCTAAGGCACTTCCCCATTTGCCATAGCTCCAGGCACATTTATCAGAAGTTGCAGTATCAGCCTCGATGTCTTTTAACTAACTTTAATCCCAGAATTTTGTGTCTATGAACTGAATTTCATTTTGTAACAAATATGAGGTGCTCATGTTTTGAAAGAAATGAAAACAACCTGTGGGGATGTGGTTTAGTTTTTTTTTTCCCTTTCTGTGGACTTATAGATCACTGCCATGGGAATATCAACAACAAAATAATCACTGAAACTTAATGGGCTTAACTGCTCTTGTTTAAATTTTATAAGATATCCTTTTAATATATTTTATAAGGTATAATTTAAATAAATGTTATAATACATCATTTTAATATATTTTATAAGATATACTTTTAACACATTTTAACATTATCTTGACTTGACCTCTCTTACAGCATAGAGACTGTTAGCTGCCCAAGTGGTTTAAATCCTCACATGTATTACATGAAAGCTGTACTGCAAAACCAAAATAGGTTCCTATTAATTCTTGTGTGTTTTTTAATATGTAATCGATGGGTTCCAATTTTCACCATGTCCCTTATTCTCTGGAGTTATTCCTCTGTGAGATTATTTTCCTTCACTCTTAATGAGAAACTATTCAGTACTTTAGTGGCTACTAACAAACTGAAAACCAAATGTGGAGTGAAGTTTGACCGTTTTGCTAGAAAGACCAAGAAGAATTTTATGCAACAATCCCTAGTGCTTGTTTCCAGACACTATCAGAGTCTCTCTGCTTGCAGACTTTGCAAAGCCTCTGAGTTTATGCCTGCAAAATCCATAAAATCTCTTTGTCACCTCAATTTCTTCTGTATCAGCTTTCCATGTACAAGCCTGACTCATGTGAAGTGAAACTATATCTTAAATACATTTTCTTTTAGTGTACTACAGATTGAGGTGATTGATCCTCTTTTCCACATCAAAGCACATTCCTCTGGGGTAATTTGTCTCTCCAAATGCTGCTTGCAGTCTATCCTATTAGTAAGATTTCTTTGCCAGAAAAGTTTTCTGAAATGTGCATATAGACCATTTGGATACCCTTTTTTTTTTTTTTTTTTGTCTGCTATCTAACCATCATTTCTATTGAAGTTAATTTTTCAGATTAGGAAAACTTGCCTGGTATGTTGAAGAGCATGATGACAAATTTGGATGTCCTCCTACTGGGAGACAGTGACCCACTTAAACTTAGTTAAGATTTCAAAATAGGATTGAAGTGCTTCTATGTTTTTACATCTCTATAAACACAATAATGATCTTAATCAAACTTCATATCCTCTATGTTTATGAAATTCACTCTGCTGCTGGATCTACAGCCAATCTCAGAGTTAGGGGGGGAGACTTCAAGAGCAAGGGCTCTGTGCTATGTCATGGTTATGTCATTTCTGCAGCAGGGAGGAAAGGGTAGGAAGCTGCTTGGAAGCCCGTGAAGAACAGGTCTTTCTGTTCTCTCTGATATCCAGAGACTGGGAAATGTTGAAAACCACAATCTGCTTTGCTGCAGGGAAAGAGAACTGTGCCAAATATTAGCTAATAGCTCACAATTCTTCTTTTAGTGACAGCAGTATTAACTTCTTTGTCCTAGATCTTTGGCACAGGCATAGCAGTTGGGTTGACCACAGCAATTTCACTGCCACAAGGAGTCTGCTTCCCAGGGATGCCATCTCTCTATTTTCTGCTTGTAGTTAACCCTGGCCAAACAGGATTGGCATTTTCTCCAGTTTCAAACATGAAAATGCATTTCGAAGTCATTGTCGTCATCTCAGAAACTAGAACATAATCATCAGTTGAGGTCTTGAACAATTAGGTCTAGTGGAAGGTGTTCCTACCAATGACAGAGGATTGCAACTAGATGAACTTTAAGGTTCCTTCCAACCCAAACCATACAACAAATCTAAGAATCATGTTTATACATACATTATATACATAGAATCATAGAATCAGTCTGGGTTGGAAGGGACCACAAGGATCACCTAGTTCCAACCCCCCTGCCATGGGCAGGAACACCCTACCCTAGATTATGCTGGACATGTACGTGTCTTTATATACATTTGAATAGACAGATAACTTTCCTGAAAAAAAATTAGGCAAAAAATCCTGGAACAAATGAATATGCATCCCAAACCATAAAATATTCTAAGGTTTGTCTTAAGGAACCAGAGGAAATAATTTTACTTAACCTAATTTCTTGAAAGTAATCAAGTTTACTTAGTAATAAACATATAAGTTTTTGATAATCCAGGCATATGTAGGTCAAAATACTCACCAAGGAACAATAAAAGCATGTCACTTCTGTTAGCTAATCCTTTAGAAGCTGTCTTGTTGCCATTTCAGGCCCGAATCTTCTTGTTTTCAATGGAATTGTTCCATTTTATCTGAGATATAAAATTCTTTGAAATGGAAATCCTAAACCATTACCTCTTGTCAGCTTCAAAGGATTGATAGCCCACTTTGAATCTCTTTGAAGTACTGATTTCAAATTAAAAAAAAAAAAAAAAAAA
>VWZI01010631.1:292701-335622 GCA_013396835.1 Psilopogon haemacephalus
AAGAAGACAATTATACCTTGAGCAACAGACATCCTTTTTCCTTCAGAAACATTTCCTGGTCCATGAGCATCTTTGAAGTATATATTGTACACCAACTGTACCTCAGAGTTTAACCAGTAACAGACGCTCCAGTAACATGGAGATTCAGTCAGCTATTTTACATTTAATTTTAGTCACTGCATTGCCACATTGTTCTAAATAATGAGATTAATTTCAGGAGGTCAACTATGGCAGGAATAGCAACAAAAAGATGCCTTCTGACTCTCAACTTCATCTCAGATTACAAATGATGGAACTGTTTCAAATTAAAATGTATCTTTCCTTGTCCCCTGCTTTCTGCAGAGAAAATGAGCTGCTCGTTTTTGACTGCTCTATTTACTTAATCAACAAATATCTCCTAAGATTTAAGAAAAGTAAATCCTACATTGGTTAAATTACATTTGGAGTGTTGCTTCTGAAATTTGTGCCTCAAAACTTGAGTAAAGCAAAAATCGCAAAAATGCAATATGAAGGGTTGTGACCAGTTTAGGTTTATGATATCTTTTTTTTTTTCCCTTCTGCTCCTATCCTTTATCTCTTGGCAATTTTTAGTTTAATTTCTGTCTCTCAAACTAAAGAAGAGAGATGAAATAAGTACAGCAAAGAGTCATCTAAAACAAAGATTTTGAATACAATTGGTAACTTAAAAATAAATAAATACTCTTTGTTTTTCATATATAAAAGAAAAAGTACATTATGCTAATTTTTATAGAATTTTCATATTCCAGGCATACAGGTCAAACTAATTACATATCTAAAAGGCAAATATAGTTGAAGAGATGTACCTTTTCTTTTCCTGTGGTAGACTCATAGAACCGGAGAATGGTTTAGGTTGGAAGACACCTAAAAAATCATCCAGTTCCAACCCCCTGCCATAGGCAGGGACACCTCCAACTAGAACAGGTCACTCAAGGCCTCATCCAACCTGGCCTTGAACACCTCCAGAGAGGGAGCAGCCACAACCTCCCTGGGCAACCTGTGCCGGCATTTCACCACCCTCACTGTAAAGAACCTCTTCTTAATATCCAGTTTAGATCTCCCCTCTGCCAGTTTAAATCAATTAGTCCTCATCCTGTTATTACAAGACCTTGTCAATAGGCCCCCCCCCCCCCTTCCTGTAGGCNCCAGAACTGCACACAGTACTCCAGGTGGAGTCTGATGAGAGCAGAGTAAAGGGGCAGAATCCCCTCCCTTGCCCTGCTGGCCACAGATGCTCTTGCTGCAGCCCAGCACACAGTTGTTGTCTGGGCTGCATGTGCATACTGCAGCCTTATGTTGAGATTTTCATCACCCCAGACCTCTTCCTCAGGACCACTCTCCAGCCACTTGCCACCCAGCCTGGAGTATTGCTTGAGATTGCATCAACCCAGGTGCAGGACCTTACACTTGGCCTTTTTGAATTTAATGAGGTTGGCCTGGGCCCACCTCTGCAGCCTGTCCAGGTCCCTCTGGATGGATCCCTGCCCTCCAGCAGGTCAACTGTGCCACACAGCTTGGTGTCATCTGCAAACTTGCTGAGGGTGCACTGATTCCTCTTTCCATGTCGCTGACAAAGATGTTAACAAGCACTGGTTCCAGCACTGAGCCTTGAAGAACACCACTTGTCACTGGTCTGCAGGTGGACATTGTGCCCCTGATCACCACTCTCTGTGTGCCACCATCCAGCCAACTCCTTATCCAGCAGTGCTGCACCCATCAAGTCTGTGTTTTTCCAGTTTGGTGATCAGGATGTCATGTGGGATGGAGTCAAACACTTTAATGAGGTGCAAGGAGATGACATTTGTTGCCCTTCCCTGTTGCCCTTACACTGTTGCTGTGCCTTCTTAAGCGTAGCAGAAGGCCTGTACATTGAAATCCTGACTGACCTCTATTTTCAAAGTTTCCTTGCCACACAGTGTGTTTCATTGTGTTTAGAAGAGTCATCAGACTCGAACAGACTGCAAAACCAATGGCAAAGGAGGAGCAGGCACTTAATCTTTTCCATGCAAGCTATATGCTTGTTTCAAAATCGAGTTAATTCCATCTGACTTACGAGCCTGTACAATTGGCAGGTTAGACTCACGACTTTCATGGCTGGCAAAAAAAAACCCCACATTCTCCTCCTATATCAGGAGACTTCTTGCCTTCTTAAGAGAAGGTAAGAAGCTGGCAAACATCAAATACGCTATGATCTGGCCTTTACTCAAGAAGCATTATCTTGACAGTACATAAAATATCTTTACAACTCACTCTCTAACATTCCCTTTCAGGGGAAATTCATAGAGAGGATGACAAAACAAAAGCTGTTCGGGAGGTGTTTCATACTTCGTCCTCCAAGGCGAGTATAAAGAAAAACAAATCTCACTTGTCCAATTCTTGATCACACATACTTTGGTATAATTAAGGGTAGCAGTATTGAAATTACTTGAATTATACCACTAGAGACCCTGCAGATCAAGATCAAAATGAGATTCGGTGTAACTTAGTCTATTTTTGATGGTGTTGGCAATATTAATCCATTTACACAGATTCCTGCTGGGTTTTTGAATTAGAAACTGATTTACTGAAGCAAAACACAATTTCTTTCTAGCTTTTATAACAGTAACATCTAGGCAGAACACAAGGAACATAAAGCAATATCCTTTAGTATGAAGCATGATAAAGGAAATACTTTATCAAGTGAGCTGATGTTCAAATAATGATGTCCAAATGCTGATCTTGCTCTTCTTTCCAATACTGACAGTAATGAGTAACATGAAGTGTCAGCTCAAGATGAATAGCATGAAAGTCAAAGGAAAAGAAATCCCACAGCATCACAGAAGACTTCACAGCGCTTACTGACTTAAAATGAACAAGAGTCAGAAGATGACATTAAGAGTCATATAATCATAGAATCATAAAATGGTTTAGGTTGGAAGGGACCTCAAAGACCATCCAGCTCCAATCCCACAACATAGGCAGAGACACCTCCCATTAGATTGGGTCACTCAAGGCCTCGTCCAGCCTGGTCTTGAACACCTTCAGGGATGGAGCAGCCACAACCTCCCTGGGCAACCTGTTCCACTGTCTCACCACCCTCACTGGAAAGAACTTCTTCCTAATATCCAGTTTAAATCTCTCCTCTGCCAGTTTAAACCCATTACTCCTCCTCCTGTCATTACAAGACCTTGTGAATTGTCCCTGCCCAGCCTTCCTGTAGGCTCTCTTCAGATATTGGAAGGCAGAGCTGTTGCAGCCCTCTGATCATCTTTGTGGCCTTAATCTGGACTCTGTCCAACAGTTCTATGTCCTTCTTGTGTTCAGGGCTCCAAAACTGCACACAGTGCTGCAGGTGGTGTGTGAGAAGAGCAGAGTAAAGGGGCAGAATCCCCTCCCTTGCACTGCTGGCCACACTGCTCTTGCTGTAGCCCAGCACACAGTTGCTGTCTGGGCTGCACTCACACTGAAGCCTCATCTTGAGCATTTTGTCTACCCAGACCCCCAGGTCCTTTTCCTCAGGACCACTCTCCAGCCACTTGCCACCTAGCCTGTATTTGTGCTTGAGATTGCACCGAGTCTATTGCAGCACCTTACACTTGACTTTGTTGAATTTCATGAAGTTGGCCTGAGCCCACATCTCCAGCCTGTCCAGGTCCCTCTGGATGGATCCCTGCCCTCTGTGAAGTCAACTGCAACACACAGCTTGGTGTCATCCACAAACTTGCTAAGGGTGCACTCAGTTCCTCTGTCCATGTCACCGACAAAGATGTTAAACAGCACTCTTGCCAGCACTGACCCCTGAGGCCACTTGGCACTGGTCTCCAGGTGGACATTGTGCCCCTGATCACCACTCTCTATGTGTGACCATCCAGCCAATGTGTTATCCAATGAGTGAAGACCTTCATCTTTCATTATTTTAACTCATCTATAAATAAAAGCAAGCAGCAGTATGGGAATTCAAAGGTTGGATTCAGTAAAACTGGCAAAGATACTCAGTGTCCAAGCAAAATGTTACTACCAAGACATAAACCAAAACCACTTCTCTTAATTTCCATGGCGTCCACTCTGTGTTTTTATTTGAAAAACAAAATCCACTAGGAGCTCTCATGGAAACACATGTAATTTTAGGACTAATCAAATTGAACTTCGACTAACTAAGCCAATTACTTTAAGTTTGTTCAATAGAGCTGGCAGAGAGAGGAATGTTTTCAGGCTGCTGAGAGCTTCTTGTGAACACGATGCCATCAAAAGGGAAGGAATCTGGAGGCTCTTTCTTTCGCTCTAATACCAATTTTCTTTGCAGTGCCACAGGCAGAAACAACATACCCCTGGATGTAATTCAAATAATTCTAAAAATCAAATCTTTGCTTACAGTATTATCCAGAGTGTTGGGAGAGGTGGGAAATTACAACAGCAAAAATGTCAAGTCGCTGGGCCAAAAAAATCTCTCTTGTGTGTATGAGGATGTTGTACTGATAAGGCATTAATCCTGCCAAGTTAGTTCAAACCCCTGCTCTCCCCTCCTCCTGTAGCACGGTCTGGGGGTTGAAGGATGTGAGCAGGCAATGAGGGTTTAAACGAAGAAATCCTCAAAGGCACGTGACCAAGTCAGGTGTCTTGTTCTATCTCTCAAGTGTTAGGGTGGACACCTAGACGCAGGACTTTGAACTCGTTGGCCAAAACAACAGACGATAATACCTATTGGCCACTTTCAGTTTTCAAAATAGCATATTTAAGGGAGGGTGATTTAGAGCCCTTGCTTCTTTTTCTGCTGCTTTTCACCAGGACTGGACATATGCACCTCTTTCACAGTGGCAATGTGTTTGCAGCATGCAGTGGCAAGGCAAACCTGTCCTCCTTCTCCTCAGGACACTCTGTACCTATCGCATCCATGAGTATAAGCAGGCTTAGAATTTCCCCTGTTATCAGGTTCCCTGTTTACCAAGTTCTGATTGTTTAAACTGTTTGATTCTGTATTTATTAATAACCTCTGTATAATTGCCTCTTATCATAGAATCATAGAATCATAGAATGGTTTAGGTTGGAAGAGACCTCAAAGATCATCCAGTTCCAACTCCCCTGTGCCATAGGCAGGGACACCTCCCACTAGATCAGGTCGCTCAAGACCTCATCCAGCCTGGCTTTGAACACATCCAAGGAGGGAGCAGCCACAATCTCCCTGGGCAACCTGTTCCAGTGCCTCACCACCCTCACTGTGAAGAATTTCTTCCTAACATCCCGTTCAAATCTACCCTTTGCCAATTTGAACCCATTCTCCCTCGTCCTGTCATTACAAGACCTTGTGAACAGTCCCTCCCCAGCCCTCCTGTAAGGCCCCCCTCAGATACTGGTAGGCTGCTATAAGGTCTCCTCAAAGCCTTCTCCAGGCTGAAAAGCCCCAACTCTTTCAGCCTGTCCTCATAGCAGAGGTGCTCCAGCCCTCTGATCATCTTCGTAGCCCTCCTCTGGACTCTCTCCAACAGTTCCATGTCCTTCCTGTGCTGGGGGCTCCAGAACATCAAACATCGACCAAACATGCAAAGAACCTCAAGGAATTTTCCCAAAAATGTGAATATTACTAATAAAATAATTAATATTAATAAAATATTATTACTAATTCATAACAGATTATTAATAATTGAAACAGAGGGTCACTGGTCTGGGTGTACTGAAACCATTTAACACTCAGCAAGGGTCTGCGCTTTCTTGTGTATCCTGTCTGATTTGTGGGGGAAAAAAAAAAAAACACCAAAACAAAAAAACACACCTCTGACTTCAGCTTTCAGGTTTCCTCTCCTCAGGGTGTGAGTGGGTTTTGATTTTAGCTTTCAAACCAGAAATTGGAAGGCCTATCAAACTGATAAAACGGGTGATAAACGATAGGTTTTTTGGTTCGCGGGGAACTCCTATCAGTTGGAGGAACTGCAAGGTACAGTGTGACAATTTCCAGCATGAGATGTGGGTGGTTCTTGTAGCCGTTCTTTATTGCTGAAGGTCATTTCTCTTATTCTGCTGTGCTGTACTGTACTTATTCTTTATGTACTTTATAGTTTTCATGAGTTCTGTCCGGATGCCTTTGAAACGTTGCCGAGCCTTTCCTGAAGGCGCAAAATTGTCTCCCCTCTATAATCATCTCCTCAGTTGCCTGAATTACACAGCAAGTAAATAAAACGAGGAGAGGAGTCTTTAAAAGAATGGATTTGCAGAGCTTTTACAGATCTGACTCTTGTTGTCCATAGACAGCCTTACTTAGTCACAGCCTTCCTTTCCCCCCCACTTTGTTTCTCTCTGTTTAAGCTCAGCTCTCTCTCAAATATTGTATCAAAGAACATGTCCATGTGTCTTCCTAGGGTGCACTAAACCTACTGGCGCACAGTTTTGCACAAGCTTCAGAAAATCACAGCGAGTAGATAATGGGAAGAACATAGCAAACTGGTCTTAGCTAATGTAGGGCTGTTTTCTATTATATGCATTTAATTCTTTGTGTCTGTCTCATATGAAACAGCTCCTGAAATAGAGTTGTCTGATTTCCTTTAGGAGACGCATTCTTAAACCAATACACTTCAAAATTTTCCTAGTATGCAGCCTGTATATTTTTAACCAATTTGATCCTATTGCTATCAAATCCATCCCTCCACACTATACCTTCTCTTTTTCTGCATGTTTCACCAATCTCAGGAGATTGTTTAAACCGAATCCTCATTCAGGCCATAATGATTTAAACCAGGTAAGTATGTGGCTTTTTACATCTACTATAGCAATCACCATAAATCTCTCCAAACAGTTTAATCTCCACAAATCTCTAACCTCTTGCAGCTATTTTCCCAACCATTTTTTCTTAATATTTTGGTGTATTTTATGATAATTTTTTTTATTTTTTGCAGCTAAGGAGGAGCTCAGAAAGAAAACTACCAGTCCAGATACTCTTTAGGAGCTCCTTAAGAGCTTTCTGTTCCGTTCTTGTGACATCTCTGTTAACAGTATCTACCCTAATTTTGCATTACTTTTTCTCAGTTGCTAGTTTGCAAATCTTGACCTTGTGCACTATTAGAACTCAAAGGAGTACTTTTAAAACATTTTTCTCATCTGAATTTATTTTTCCCTTGAACAGTTGTGGTTTGGAAATGCTTTCCCCCACAGTTATAACACAATAATTTTGAAGCCAGGAAATTGGCCCACCTGTGCTAAGGGCTTGAAGCTTGCAGCAGCCTGCTCAGATGGTGAGGGCAGGGCCAGCAAAATAAGGTTGGAAGAAACCACAACTAATAGCAAGCCTCAGGAAGGGCAGAGACCCGTCATTGTCCACAGAGCACAGAGGGGAGCTCAGTTGATTGTAACTGGTCCCGGAAGAAGATCCAGGATAGCAACCACATGGGGTAACTGCCATTGCCAGAAAGTATGTAGGGACTCAAAAGGAGTTGTCCCCCCCAAACATGTAGCTGTCCAAGTGTCTGAGCCTGGCACTGGCACCAGAGGACAGCAAAGAGGACACCTGTGTGAGCTCTGAGCAGGTCAATCATCTGCTCAGATGGGTGGCAGGGCTGGAAGAGAAATTGGAAAGATTGAGGATTATCAAGGAGCGTGAGGCAAAAGCAGCAAACAGAGGTTCACCAAGAAGCAGAGGAACCTCTCCTCTTCTGCCACTCGGTAATAGGAGAAGACTCAAAAGGCAGGGGGGAGTGGAAACAGGTCCCTGCTCAGGGAGGCAGATGAGTCCCCTCCCAGCCCCCTTCACCTTCCCAGATGCCCTTACACAACAGGTGTGGGACTCTGGAACTGGAGGGACAGGATATGGAGCAAGTAGATGAAGGTCCATCCAGGGGGTTGCCCGAGGAGACTCAGCCAGTCCCACACCTTTGGACTACTCCTGTTAAAAAAAAAGAAAAAAAAAGAGAGTAATCACTGTAGGTGATTCCCTTCTGGTGGAACAAAGGGCCCCATATGCTGACTGGGTCCATCCCATAGGGTATTCTGGGTCACTATTGGGCCAGTTCTCTTTAATATCTTTATTAACAATTTGGATGAGGAAATTGAGGGCATCATCAGCAAGCTCACATGTGGCACTAAATTGAGTGGGAGTGTTGATCCACTTGAGGGTAGGAAGGTACTGTAGAGAGATCTGGACAGGTTAAATTGATGGGTTGAGGTCAACAGAATGAGAATTAACAAGACCAAGTGCTGGGTCCTGCACTTTGGTCACAACAATCCCAAGCAACGCTACAGGCTTGGAAAGCAGCCCAGCAGAATAGGGTCTGGGGATGCTGTTGGACAGCCTGCTGAACATGAGCCAGCAGTTAATTAGGCAAGGGTCTTCATTTGGGCATCCTTTCCCTCCAAATCTGTTTTGAAGTTGGGTGTTTATGTTACTTTAGCCTTGCTCCCTCATTTTTATCCAAAACAGGGCTGTTGTTTCTTCACAAAACTCCGTCCTTCCACTGTTTGGCAGGCCAGCTTCATAGACCTCCATTTAACACAAACACCTGCTGACTGTAAATGGCTTTGGTCCTGAAGGAGGCTAAATCAGCTCACCTGCCTGTCTCACTGTAAGGTAGGCAGTTGTCCCACATTCTCTGCTGTGAAAATTGTGAAGTATTATAACCTAGACCCTCATTTGATGATATGAAAAATATTTGGCTCATAACCCATAATAGATGATATAGAAATGACACAAAGATAAAGAGTCACAAAATAAATCACTGACCAGCAGAATCTAGAGGTCATTTAGGAGTCAGTCTGGGAATGTTTGCTTTTACAAATACTGGGTATATTTTTTCTATAAAAGTATGTTTGAGGATGCAAATAATTCCAAAAAGACTTGGAAATAGTAGTTGAGTACCAATAATGTCCTCTGCTATGAGGACAGGCTGAGAGAGTTGGGGTTCTGCAGCCTGGAGAAGAGAAGGCTTCAAGGAGACCTTATAGTAGCTTTCCAGTGTCTGAAAGGGGCCTACAGGAGGGCTGGGGAGAGACTATTCATGAGGTCTTGTTATGATAGGACAAAGGGTAATGGGTTTAAACTGGCAAAGGGGAGATTTAAATGGGATGTTAGGAGGAAGTTCTTTCCAGTGAGGGTGGTGAAACAGTAGAATAGGTTGTCCAGGGAGGTTGTGGCTGCTCCCTCCCTGGAGGTGTTCAAGGCCAGGTTGGATGATGCCTTGTGCATCCTGCTCTAGTGGGAGGTGTCCCTGCCTATGGCAGAGGGTTGGAACTGGATGATCTTTGAAGTCCCTTCCAACCTAAACCATTCTATGATTCTATGATTCTATAATGTTTACCTTTCCTGCCTCTAATGTGCTAGAGAATGTATTTAACTGGCTTTGCTACCTCTACTTATGTTGCACTCCATGCTGGCCCAGCGTTGCTAAATTGTTAATCACAGTCACAGCTTTCACTGCTGTGTTCTTCCAGTATCATTGCCTCGTTGTTACAGGCTGTATGGAAGGAGTCATACAGTTCTGCTTGTGTTTCTCAGCTTGGTAGTCATAGTTATTATAACTGCAGGGTGAAAGCCTAAGGACAGTTCTCAGAACAGTCTGGTTTTTTGGAAACTTTGCAGTATTGCTAACTCATCTGTCTAATTTACGTTTTTCTAACTCGTCTGTCTAAAATACACATTTTGGAAGGTGCTAGAATTGAGAAGTGAGCAGCACAATGACTGAATATATATCTGAAGATAATCACAGACATAAACCTCATGGGACTCAAAGGGCATTCCTTTGTCAGCAATCCAGCTCTGCTAGAGGAAGCAACTGCTTCAAGCCTTTCTTCAGCAGGTTTGGAGAGTGTTCATTAAAAATACACTTAGGTGATATTCATCTCCATTTCCACATTTACAAACCATTTATTATTTCAACTAGCCTGAAGATATTTTGGTTAAAAGAGCACTACTGTGTATGTCTGTCTTAGAATCACAAATGCTTTTAGTTCCTTACCTCTGAGGAATTATTTTGCCTGCAGCATTTCTAAGTTATGGAGGTCATGCATAAAGTTTTGTCACACTTACCTATTCAGTTCAAGCAAGATTAAAACACACACTCATGAAAACAAACTTCATTTCCTATGTGCAATGATCAACTTCATTGAGTATGTTACAAGCTTCCTCATTTTCTATTCAGTAAGAGCCAATTATTGTTAATATGCTGAGTTGGAAGTCACCTCACATACTAACAAGTCTTCTGATGCTCTGACTCATAAACAGCTCTACTAATTTTCTATCATCATCCATCGTGAAGTTACAAAGGTGTTCTGTACTGGCAGAACTTCACATCTATATTATTCTCTTATTAAGAATACATATCTGAAAAATCAACTACCTGAGGTGATAATATCTAATCTGTTTTTTGTTACAGGCTGAGACCTTTACTTATTTAAATTTGCACAGCAGAATGCAAATAATAATTGAAAAATATAATATCAAGCAATAAGAAATCTCACTTGATGATTTGATGCTTTTTCAGTTTTGATTCTTTTTTTTTTTTTTTTTAATCATGGGATCTAAGAAAGANTTTTTTTTTTTTAATCATGGGATCTAAGAAAGAGATCATGAAGTCCATTATCCAAGTGACAGCTCTTTCAATGTAAAGATTCATGGGTGGCAGAGCAGGGAATTTCCACCTGCTCAGAAAAATTTCCTTTTTTTTTTTTTTCTGTGACTGATGTTTCCTAGGCAACCTTTGTTCTTATCTTTCGTCTTCTACAGATTGAGAGTAGCAAGTTCTGCTGGTGAAGAGTTAGTGAGTGAGTGTAATGGCAGGAGGTAATGATGCAAGATGAGATTTTCCAACATTAATATTGTTTATTAATTTTTATATTCAGGCCTCTCATCACCCGCCCAGTAAATTTTGATAATAATAGGTTCTTTGCAACGGTCATGAAAATATTATACAAAGGAATAAGAGGACCTAGAACACTTAAGAAAGAACTAGCGATAATATAACTGTGATGCTTTGTGAGTTACCTGCCACCCCCTCCACTTTTGAATTCACCCAGACTAGACTCAGCTGGCTGGAAGTTAAGGAATGAAGCTTTGTATTCACAGCTTAGCACAATATACAAGCAGATACTTACAATATACTACAAATATTCACAGCTATATACAGAAACATACAAGATAAAAGTAATACAGAAGTACAATAACCCTCCCAGAAATCACAGTAGCCAGGAGGGGTTCCCAATCATCCTTCCACCTTATTTCCACCCCCCTTTCTTATCCCAGAATCTGCCTTACATGCAAGATGAGTTGGAAAGGTTGGCAAGGGGGGGTTAGAAGCAGAATGGTTATCTGGGTTACACAGATTCAAGCAGAAGCCAGGAAGAAAGACAGATACCAACAGACTCTGGCAGACTGTCTTATTTACATTTGTGTCCTTGATTTATACATCTCAGCAAACCTATGAAAGAAGTAGACATCACCATTGTTTTCTTTTCACAGGCTACAATCTAATTTTTCTCATTAAAATATTCCAATTAGCCTTGAACCAGCACAATAACAAACATTATACTTAACTGAACTGGAAAGAGGCTATTGTGGTCAGTTATACCACTTGCCCAGTAGGTGGACTCGAGAAGCTCTTTTCTGCTTAAGCCACAGTCTTGGATTCAATTAGAGAATTGCAGAGTTTAGCTAAAGAGGCTTTTGAGTAATTACTCACAAAAGTTATTTCCTGACTCCCGGGGCTTACTACAGTTTCCAGACAGTATCCAAACACTTGCAGGGAGTTCTGTCAGTGTCTTGTCAGCAGCTGGGATGCTTCTAAATCTTCCCAGGCTCTTACCAGGGGTGCTGGGAGAGAAGTAGACAATCTCTGACCTGACCCTGGTTCCTCCTGGCTCCAGACATGGCACAGAGTCCTGCAGATGTAGGCAGGATGTCTTGCAGATGTGTAGTCAGGCACAATGTCACGCTGGCTAAGCAAGCCTATCACGTGAATGGAACTAAGGCCTATTCCTGGTAAACTTGAGACACAGCAGGTTTCCAGGTAGACAAACCCAAAGTATCAGGGTTTGTCATTCTGTATCAGAGCTAGCTTATAGCTTAGCAGACGTAATGCTGCAGAGCATGGCAGGATGCAACTGTAGCGAGGCAGAGCACTGGCAGAAGCACATTGTCTTGACCTGCTCATCTCCTTTTATCAATACAGCCTGAGTCTACTGTGTCTTTGGCCACAGATCAGCCAATCAGAATGTCACATTAGGTAAAGTCAGGGCTTACTTTTACCATTTAGGGCAGAACACAAACAAGTGTATAAACACACGTGGGTACCCTGTAAGCAAGTTTGGACACACATGGAGGCACCAGGGGCCTTTGTCTTCCTTTCTGGCAGCTGCTTGCCCCAACAACAGAAGGAGGGAGGGCATATATATTTGGGCAAGCCAGGACAAGTCTAGGCCTAATTTGGCCTATTCTGGCCTTCCACCACAATGAGCAGCTGTGTGGTGCTTAGCTGTTGGCTGCAGTTAAAACAAAAGAGGAACTTACAGTGGAAGGTCACTGAAAGAGTTTTTATCAAGGCAAGTAAAAAAGTGCAAATAATATTTCTGCGTAATAATTACAAATTTTAAAAGAAAAAACAAGGAACACACTGAATAAAGCCAATAAAACAGTCTTCTTATCTTCAAAAAAATGGTTTTAACTCTCAATATCTATTCAATTTTTGTTTTTTAAATAAAATATGGATTTTACCTTTTTGCCTGATCTCGTCTCAGAAAAAAAAAGAAAAAAGCTAATAAATCAATTTTAATCATAGAATCATAGAATCATAGAATGGTTTAGGTTGGAAGAGACCTCAAGGATCATCCAGTTCCAACCCCCCGCCACAGGCAGGGACACCTCCCACTAGATCAGGTCATTCAAGACCTCATCCAGCCTGGCCTTGAACACCTCCAGGGAGGGAGCAGACACAACCTCCCCGGGCAACCTGTTCCAGTGCCTCACCACCCTCACTGTGAAGAATTTCTTCCTAACATCCTGTTCAAATCTCCCCTCTGCCAATTTGAACCCATTCTTCCTCATCCTGTCATTACAAGACCTTGTGAATAGTCCCTCCACAGCCCTCCTGTAGGCCCCCCTCAGAGGGGGCCTTATTAAAGGGCAACTGTTTCTAAATTATGAAAGGATATTGGGCAAGGAATACCCGTAGCAACTTTTTTTCAGGGAATTTGAAAGAAATCCACAAATTAAGGTTAAAATTTTCCGTTGAAGATTTAAGGTAGTAACTGCTCACGCCTTGTACATCGAACAAATCTTGTTCTTGTAGGCAGTGCACACATCTGCTTCAGGAAAAAGTTAAAAGATAACAAAACCACTTCTTCAATAAAACTTTAGGCTTGCCACTAATGCAAAGGATGTATTTCTTCTCTTGAATGTGATTTTTCTGTTGTGACAAAGTCTTTACTCTCATTTCCACTTCTGTTTTTTTCCCTCTGGGCGCTGCTGCTGTTGCTGTTCTCTGAGGCCATGAAGTCTGTGAGTCAAAGCCTTATTCTCAGGGGGTATAAACAGTCTGACTTCAGTGTCTGAGTGAGTGGAAGGTTGTTGGAAAAGGCAACTAAGCACTTCCAAATGCTACCAATTAATATTTGGTGGATTGTGCTAAGGACTATAGAATACAGAAGGATATCTCTTAATCAGGTCAGTTCAATACTGCAGGCTCACTGGTCACTCAGTGTCTTATATAATAGTAAGCTGCCAAGAGTTTAGAAGATGACTTCACATAAAATGGTGTCTCATACAGTGGTTAGGGTTAAAAACATCAACAAATGATCACCAAAGTGCAGTGCACATGTAACAGGAACAACAGGAATCCCTGTGACAGCTGCAGCAGACACAGAAACAAATTGCTTCATCTCTGGGATGAAGCTAGTGAGATTTTCTTTCAGATAATCAAAATTTTCTCTCTTGATCCTATCATCAGAGTAACTAACTTTACACATTATCTTCCCTCTTTCAGTCTACTAGCCTATTTCTAGTTTAAGTTATATGCTAATAGGTCAATTCTGTATTTAATGGATGAATTCGTGCACTTGAGAGAGTCCAGTACAGAGCCACAGAAATGATTAAGGAAGCTGAACTTCTTCCTTATGAGGAGAGACTGAGGGAGCTGGGGTTCTCCTGCTTGGAGAGGAGGAGACTAAGGGGTGACCTCATTCATGTTTATAAATATGTAAGATGTGAGTGCCAGGAGGATGGAGCCAGCCTCTTCTCAGTGATTCCCAGTGACAGGCCAAGGAGCAATGGGTGGGAGTTGAGGCATAGGTTCCATGTGAACCTGAGAAGGATTTTTTTCCTTATGAGGGTGACAGCACTGGAATCAGCTGCCCAGGGTGATTATGGAGTCTCCCTCTCTGGAGATACTGAAGAACTGTCTGGGTGTATTCCAGTGTGATCTGCTCTAGGTGATCCTGCTGTGGCAAGGGGGCTGAACCAGATGACCTTTTGAGGTCCCTTGCAGCCCCTGACGTTCTATGATTCTATGAATTCTGTCTACTCTCACTCAGTGGATTCAGTTGTGTGTGAATCCATGGCTCCTACTCACATTTCCGTAACATTAAATGTGTATGTACTTTTTAACTCTACCTGTCTCTAAAGCTTGACTAAAAGTAATTCAGACCTTCTGGGAACTGGCCCAGGTCACCAGAACTTCAAGCATCTTCTAAGAGAGAGCAGAATTATGCAGTCTTACAATTCTGTGGTATTCTTGTAAGTGCCATATTCCAGTTTTATCACAGCATTCCTTGTGCTGCTATTTTGGCAATAACAACCTCGTAGTAGAAACTGCTGTGTGATGATATTGTGGTGTCACAAGTATTAAAAGGTTAACACTGAGTACAGCAAGAGGTTTATGAATGCATATTTATACATCTGCAGACTTAATTCCAGTCAAATTATTTCCACCATTTCTGAGAGTGGGAAATAAAAACCTAATAATGGTTGTTGTCTGGAAAGGAGGCTCAAAGTAGATTGTTGTTGCATTAATAACGTCCAGTTTAGATGATGCTTAGGTTAGCTCAGAAGGAAAATAAATTAATGCCAAACAACTCTAACTGACACATGCTATCATCGAGTTCATAATCGCTTATATTTATTTTGATTATGTGAATGCTGAAGGAAAATTTTAAAGCATAAGCAAAGATATTCTCTTACTGTTCAGAATATCAAAATAATCATTAACCAATGTTTCCCAATCACTTCCCTGCAACGATGGAGACAGAAGGTCGATGGGACATAAAAAACATTGCCAGAAGTCCCAGGAGTTGGCTCTTTGACACTTTTTCAGAGATTATCCCCAGGAAGAACATTTAGATTTAGAGTTTATGTGCTTATGTTTTACAAGCAGAAGTTTGAATAGCTTTTTAGATTGCTGTTGACACCTTTCTTTATAGAAGTGTGCTATTTTTCAGCAGAATGCTTCTCATCACAAAAATGCCAACTTGGGGGGGAAGCCAGGCCAAACCAAAATATCCTTTTCAAAACAACTCTGAATAATTTTGAACACAGAAAGTTTGAGCAGGTTTTATACCATCCGTTGTAAGTTTCCTACAGCCTTCTAAAAATATTCAAAGCAAATCTACAACATCTGTACAAAGCTTGCCTTATTGTATTTGTGTTTTTAATAATGTTTCATTTGTGCCTACTCATCTGTACACCTGAAGACAGAATAAAATTTCCATAATCATGTTATGCCTTTTAAAAGTGCATTGTACTACAAGCAGATGTCAAACTCTCCAGCGGAGTTCTTAACAAGAGTCCCAAGATTTCTATTTCTCCTATCTTGTCTAGCTTCATGTCAGGTTGTGGGATGGTTGCAGAGCCACAGATGCTATGAACAATCCACTTGTTAAAAGATTTTCCCTCAGTGGGCCTCTCTTAGTTTGAGAAAAGCAGGGCTTGGTAGCACTGTTTCTGCAGCACCAACTGATAAGAGGGAACTGGCTGAAGAAGAAAAGAAAACATCTTGGGCAAAGCAGCAGATATGCGTCAGAAGAAAAGGGCATGTGGACAGATAAGAATTACCAATGAGAAATAGAATAGCATGAACAGGGAGAGACTTGGGCTATATAACTTGTGCTGATTTTACAATAAAGCTGAACAATACTCCGATCACATTGGTCAGTCTTATTGATTCCTTGCTCCTTCGTGTCATCAGGTAATGAGTTTCTGTTATTTCACAGAATCAACCAGATTGGAAGAGACCTCCAAGATCATGAAATCTAATCTATCATCTAACCCTTCCAATCAGTTAACCCATGGCACCAAGTGCTTCATTCAGCCTCCTCCCAAACACCTCCAGGGATGGGACCCCACGACCTTCCCAAGCAGCCTACTCCAATGCCAGCCGCTCTTCCTGTGAAGAACCTCTTCCCAACACTCATCCTGAAGCTGCTCTGGCACAGCTGGAGGCTGTATTCTCTTGCTCTGTCCCTGGGTGCCTGGCAGAAGAGACCAACCCCATCTGGCTACAAGCTCCTTTCAGGTAGTTGTAGAGAAACTTGAATGTAGAAAATTCCATCCAAACATGAGGAGGAACCTCTTCAATTTAAGGGTGACAGCACTGGAATAGGCTGTCCATCTTTGGAGACACCAAAAACCCACACCTGGATGTGCTCCTGTGTGAAAGAAAGTAAATTCCCTATCAACAACAGGAGGCTGAGATCTACTTTGTGACTCTGCCTGATGCTTTTCGATGTTCTCAAGAACTGTGTTGTTTTTGTTTTGTTTTCAGATTGGGTCTGTTATATTACTGTACCTTGGCAGCACCTTGCCTGTTAGTGTAATATTAGACAGATACAGAAGCCAAGAACAGGTATTAGGTGAGGTTACCGAGGGAATAAAACACAATCTGTTTTCTAAACTGATGAGATCTGCTATGCTGCTATTACTCCTTGAGGCACAGGCAAAGAGATGAAAGCTCACATGAAGACCCCTAATAGCCATTCTATCAGTGAAACTGGTTTAAAAAAAACAAAACTAAACTAAACATTACTGAAGACACTCTGTCTTCATCTCTTTCTTTCCCTCCCTCACACAAAAACCTTTTCTGTCTATGCTGACAAATTTTCTTATTAGAAAATGTTTGGTCTTTGGACTCCTGAAGGAAGAATAGCAATTCAAAACACAAATAAGATTATAGCCTAATGAGATTAAATCATGAGAATATACAGAATCATAGACTCATAGAATCATAGACTCATAGAGTCATAGAATAGTTTCAGCTAGAAGGAACCTCCAAAGGTCACCTAGTCCAACCCACCCTGCAGTCAGCAGGGGCATCCTCAACTAGACCAGGTTGCCCAGAGCTCTGTCAAGCCTCACTTTGAGTATCTCCAGGAAAGGGGCCCCAACCACCTCCCTGGGCACCTATTCCAGTATTCCGCCACCCTCATAGTAAAGAATTTCTCCTTAACATCCAATCTAACTCTGCTCTTCTCTAGTTTGAAGCCATTGCCCACCTTGTCCTGTCAGTACACTGAGTCTTCTTAGGGCACAGGTCCCGGTAGATCAGAATCTATGTTGTGGGGAAAAAAAAAAAAATGTTCCTATTCATCCTGCTTTTGCTATCAATTTCCCCATTTTCCTCTAATACATAGTTTCAAAATAGATGAAGACGGGTGTGTTCATCAGCAAAAACTCTGATTTTGGGGTTTATTTTCTCCCTCTGTACAGATAACTGTTGTGGGTTGCATTTCCTTTGTGAGTCTACTCAACATATGTTGAAGTAAAAATATACCCTGCTATCTTTCATACTACTGGAAGCTCTTACTGTTATCCTCAATTTCTTCAGTGTGAAGTCTTCTTACACATTCTTCAGTCACCTGTCCAGACTGGACATATATCCCTAGCTCAGGAAATAGTGAGCCCGAGAACTGGGTCCTTAAATCATTCAGTTGTAGATATGCCAAAAAGACTGGTTCCTTGTTTGGTTCTTTTCATATGAAGATTTGTGAATACCTCCCAAAGTCACAATGTACATGAAAAAAATTCCATTCTCATCCTTAGCAAAGTATTGGTTTGGGGTTTTGGTTTTTGGGGGATTTTTTTGTTGTTTGGTTTAGTTTAGTGGGGTGTTTTTTTGTTGTTTTTAAGAAGGGAGGACAGAGTGATGGGAGGAGAACAGAGAAGATAAAAATAAACTTTGTACACAGGGAATTTCATCAGCTGCTGTAGTATGTTTTGTTTTATCCATATGAAGAATGATTCCAGTAGGCTGTGTTATCTCTTTGCACCACTAAATAAAACATTTCACTTTCCCATAAAATTCATAAACTCATAGAATCAGTCAGGGTTGGGAGGGACCACAAGGAGCATCTAGTTCCAATCCCCCTGCCATGAACACAGACACCTCACACTAGATCAGGCTCTCTAGAGCCTCGTCCAGTCTGGCCTTAAATACCATCAGGGATGGGGTTTTCACCACCTCCCTGGGCAACCCCTTCCAGGCTCTCAAAACTCTCATGCTGAAGAACTTCCTCCTCACATCCAGTCTGAATCTCCTCACCTCCAGCTTTGCTCCATTCCCCCTAGTCCTATCACTACCTGATAGCCTAAAGAGCCTCTCCGCAGCTCTTTTGTAGGCCCCCTTCAGGTATTGGAAGGCCACAATAAGGTCACCTGGGAGCCTTCTCCTCTCCAGACTTAACAGCCCCATAGTCTGTCCTCGTAGCAGAGGTGCTCCAGCCCTCTGATCGTCCTTGTGGCCCTTCTCTGGACACACTCCAGCATGTCCACATCCCTCTTGTAATAGGTGCTCCAGAATTGGACACAGTACTTTTTTTATCCCACTATCACCCCCCACCAATGGTAGATGGTTTTAAAGACTTATTTCTTGATGCCATGTCTTCCATGCTTCAAAAGGTTTCTTTGAAAGTCACTAGAACATTCCCTATCATCTTAGGGTTTTCATAATATCTCTTCCCCTGATTTCAAAGTGCCTCATATTTGCTGCTGAATCACTTTTCTTGTATTATTTTTGCATACATCTCTAAAGTACTCCCTGTCATCAGCTTTCCTATACCCTTGAGAAGACTAAAATTGTTAAAAGGATGCTCTTTGGAGATGTTATAATTACAACCATTATTGTAGTTGTATGCTTGTAGATTGACTTTCTGACATTGGTTTCTGATTCTTTCTTCCTTTGATTTAGAATTTTTTCCTCCATGGAATTTGCTTTGTGCTTACTTACTGTCTTGAGAAGTTAGATCTGTGGTATTATGACTAGCTCCTAGCTTATCAACCTGACAATCTCAGTTGTTCAAACTTTACCCTCTTTAGAATGGTATTTTTTACAAGCTCCTTAATAAAGTGGGACTAACCTCCTACTGCTGTGTACCTTGCTTGGAACAGAGAAAAGAAATATGTAATACTAAAACATCAGGGAACATTACTTAGGTTATAGGGAACCTAATTAAAAGAAAAAGTACCAAAAAATCACTTATAACCAAGCAAAATGACAGCACAAGGTTTAAAGTAATGAGGGTTATGTTATTCGTGGTTTTGTGGAAAGTTTTAAGATTTGTAAACAATTCTACGGGGGAAGAAATTAAACAATAGCTGTAATTCCCAATGGAAAACCTGAGATTTACTGAAAACTAAACACACAGAGTCTCATCTAGGAGCATGTATGTGCAAAATTCTCTGATACACAGCTTAATAAACAGCAGTTATGTCACTGTTGTTCTTCAGCGACTCCCCACTACAATTAACTTCAGGAATTCTATTTTTATTTTAAAATATATACAAATAAGACTAATAATCTAGACATTATTGCCCATTTATTTCCTCTAAAAAAATCCTTGTGATGGTTTGGGAGTTACTCGCCCCACACACAATGAATTCATCCAGACTAGAGCCAGCTGGATGTTAGGGAATGAAGCTTTATATTCACAGCTTAGCACAATTTAAAAGCAGATATTTACAATGTATTACAAATATTTACTGTTATATGCAAGCTAAAAGCAATACAGAAACACAATACCCCTCCCAGAAATAACAGTCCCCAGAAGGGGCTCCCGAGCACCCTTCTACCTTTCTTATCCCAGAATGTGCCTTTCATGCAAGGTGAGTTCAAAGCATCAGCCAGGGGGGTTAGAAGCAGAATGATTAGTTAGGTTACACAGATCCAAGCAAAAACCAGGGAGAGAGAGGCAGACACCAACAGACTCCAACAGACAGACTCACACTGTGGTATGTATGTTTTTGTCCTTATTTTTATACATCTCAGCGAACCTATGAGTGAAGTAGACAGCACCGTTGTTTTTGTTTTCTTTCCACAGCCTATAATCTAATTTCACTCATTAAAATATTGCAATTAAGCTCAAACCAGCACAGTCCTGCTTTTTGAGTCCAATCACAGCAGATGAGCAGATGAGGCCTTACCAGGACAGAGCAGAGGGGCAGGAGAACCTCCCTCCACCTACTGACCATAGCCCTTCTAATCCACCCCAGAATGGCATTGGCTTTCCTGGCTACAAAAGTGCACTGCTGGCTCATGGCCATCCTGCCATCTACTAGGACTCCCACGTCTTTCTCCCCTTCACTGCTCTCCAGCAGGTCAGTCCCCAGCCTATACTGATCCCTGGTGTTGTTCTTTCCCAGGTTCACGACTCCACACTTGCCCCTGTTGAACTTCATTAAATTTCTCCCTGCCCAACTCTTCAGCCTAAGTCTCTCTTAATGGCAGCACAACTCTCTGGTGTGGCAGCCACTCCACCCAGCTTGGTGTCATCACCAAACTTGCTGACAGTGTACTCCATGCCCTCATCCAGGTCATTAATGAATACACTGAATAATGCTGGTCCCAATACTGGCCCCTGAGGGACTCCACTAGTTACAGGCCTCCAGCTAGACTCTGTCCCACTGACCACAAGTCTCTGACTTCTTTCCTTTAACCAGTTTTCCATCCACCTCACTAATCTATCACCCAGACCACACCTCCTCTGTTTAGCTATGAGGATACTGTGGGAGACAGTGTCAAATGTTTTACTGAAATCAAGGCAGAGCAATTCTTACACTCCAAGCTTCATTTCCAGTCAGAAAAGAAAAGTCATCTCACAAACAGGATGTTAGGAGGAAGTTCTTCACAGTGAGGGTGGCAAGACACTGGAACAGATTGCCCGGGGAGGTTGTGGCTGCTCCCTCCCTGGATGTGTTCAAGGCCAGGCTGGACAAGGCCTTGAGTGACCTGATCTAGTGGGAGGTGTCCCTGCCTATGGCACAGGGGGGTTGGAACTGGATGATCTTTGAGGTCTCTTCCAACCTAAACCGTTCTAAAAATGTAGGGGAGGGAAACTCCCAAACTACCACACCAGAGTATTTATTTATCTAGACTAGCTGACCTCTCACCAAGTATAACAGTGGATATAACATTCCTTCAAACTTTACAGACCTGAATGGAACACTCTCCTTTTACCATTAATATTTGAACTATTTTCATTCCCTCTCTCCACTAAATACTTGATCTGCAATTACATGGCAAAAATATAGGGACTATAAATAAACACCTCAAAAATTACTGCTCTGAAAAGCAGGAAGCCTCATAAACAGCTAGCTGGGCAACTTGCAGTAATGACTACTTAATTATAAGAGATGAGTCATTGGATTAAAGCCTTCTATTTCAGATTCTGTGTAAACTGTGGGACTTGGATCACATCCAATCTTCTCAGAGTCTAACTTGGAATCATAGAATCATAGAATCAGTCAGGGTTGGAAGAGATCACAAAGATCATCTAGTTCCAACCCCCCTGCCATGGGCAGGGACACCCTACCTTAGATTAGGCTATTATGTGATAACCAATGAGCTGTCAGCCTTCTCCACACTTCATTTTCACAGAAAGGTGTTGTGGGTTTTTTTGGGTTGAGTTTGTTTTTTGTTTTTTAAAATTATTTTAATATATCAGGCTGATACATCACCAAATGAAAAGAGGAAAAGGAAAAGGGAAAAACTGCTGTATGGGTCAAAAGCATGATGCCTACCAGTAACCAAGTTGGTTTAACTGGGAAAAAAACCCACACTTATGAACTTAGCATTTGTTAAGGAAATTTTAGGATGTGCTAGATCTTAGGAAATGGGAAATACTGCTGTATGGGTCAAAAGCATGATGCCTACCAGTAACAAAGCTGATATGACTGGGAAAAAACCCACAATTATGAACTTAGCATTTGTCAAGTAAATTTTAGGATATCCTAGATCTCAGAATGACAGAATCACAGACTTAACCAGGTTGGAAAAAAAACTCCAAGATCATCAAGTCCAACCTATCACCTAACCCTTCTAATTAACCAAACCATAGCACTAAATGCCTCATCCAGCCTCCTTTTAAACACCTCCAGGGACAGTGACTCTGCCACCTCTCTGGGCAGCCCATTCCAGTGCCAGTCACTCTATTCTGTCACATTAATTGACCAGATTGGAAAAAAAACCTCTAAGACAATTGAGTCCAACCTATCACCTAACTCTTCTAATTAACTAAGCCATGGCACTAAATGCCTCACCCAGCCTCCTTTTAAACACCTCCAGGGATGGTGACTCCACCACCTCCCTGGGCAGCCCATTCCAATGGGCAATCAGTCTTTTTGTGAAGAATTTCTTCCTCATGTCCAGCCTGGTGCAGTTTGAGACTCTGCCCTCTTGTTCCGTCAAGATGAATTGTATGTCACAATCTGGCCACCTGCAGGCAGGAGACACTGATTTGAACAGAAAGAGCAGAACAGTTAAAATCCTAGAGACCAGACCGATGTTATTTTTAAGGAGCTTAAGAGCATGTTTTGCAGAAGATAGTCTCATACTAATTAGACAGAATAAAAGAAGGAATACTGTCACAGCAGGGAGGCTCTTGAGAAACAATTCTGACTAGCTTAGAAAGCACATCCACATGGACAGCTATGTCACTTGTGAGCATCTGTTTTGCATTTTGCGAAGCCTTATAGTTGTATATTAAATCTGCATGATGCATTACATTTCTCTGTAAGAGAAACTGGGTAGAGCCATAATGCAGCCAATAACTATATAATTAATATTAAAATTAACAGTTAATGAAACGACAGCAATAATAATTAAAGATTAATAAAAGCTGAAAAGGAAAACACTGGCACTACATTCCCTATTTAGAAGGGCAGCCGAAAGCACATTTGAATCATATGTCTCAATAAATTAAGCAGCAGACAGTGAGTAGCTGATTGCAAACTTAGATCATACTTCTAACTGGATAGTAGGGGATCAGCTGGTATCTTACTCATCCTTAATTTGTTTGCCCTTCCTTTTCTCCAAGACTAGTTTGCAGAAACAACGGCAAACGAAATGGCAGTTTGATGTTCTATAGCCATTTAGAAAGAATTGCTACTAATTTTCTAATTATTGTGGGTTTTTTATCAACTCATTCTGGAAAATTTCAGTTGAACTCTGAATCAGTACTTCAGTTTTCACTTATAACTTTTTCCTGTCATTTCCATTTTAAATTCTCAGTGTAAGATGATATCCTGCTATGAGGATAGGCTGAGAGAGCTGAGATTGTTCAGCCTGGAGAAGACTCCAAGGGGGACCTTATAGCTGCTTTCTAATACCTGAAGGAGCCTACAGGAAAGATGGAGAGGGACCTTTCATAAGGGCATCTAGCAACAGGACAAGGGGGAATGGTTGTAAGCTGAGGGAGAGCAGGTTTAGGCTAGATCTTAGGAAGAAGTTCTTCATTATGAGGAAGTATAATGGAATAGGTTGCCCAGAGTAGTTGTGGATGTCCCCTCTCTGGAGGTGTTTAAGGCCAGACTTCATGAGGCCTTCAGCAACCAAGCCTCATTGACAGGAGTCTCTATCCATGGCAGGGAGCTTGGAGTAGGTGATCTCTGAGGTCCTTTCAAACCTATACGATCCTATAAGTCTATGATTCTATGACTGTTTCCTTTGTCACTAAAAACAGTAAACCATTATCATAATAAATATTAGGAAAATTAAATAGAGAAGTGGTAAGTGGGGTGAGGAGAAAGAATGCAGGGGGAGACAAATGAGAATAGCAATCTAAACCCGTCGACAATTTAAAAGAACAGTCCTGAAACACAAAGGAAATAGTGAAGTTTTTTTTTCACTGAAATCTTGTTTGTTTGGGTTTTGTTTTTGTGTTTGGGGTTTTTTTTGGTTGTTTGTTTGTTTGTTTTTAATAAAAAAATTAGTCTCCAAACTTCTGAACATGTTCCTTAAGCAGATGCCCAAGAGCAATCACCTTAATATCACCCATTAATGCTTTCCCCCATCTCAGATACAGATTATAAATACAAGCAGGTGACTTCACATTTTATATATATCTGGTCAGCTAGGATAATGGGTCTGGAGGTTTGCAGTCTCACCTAACAGAAGTTATTGTAATTTAATCTGTCTGTATTGTCTCCATAACAGCTTCATCTAGGAAGGTGGAATCTGTGTCATCCCCCTATTAGATATCTGTAATGTATCACTGATACTTCAGCTAATTGTTTTAGGCCCTTTTCACAGCAGGTGAAGAGAGATAGACATTTGTGGAGCATCATTCATCTGGTCTTTTTGTTTTTCAAAAGCTCTGCTCTACAAGAAGATGAATTTGTCCCACATACACGTATGGCAGCATCTGCACTAGTATATTAAAACTGATTATGAATCCTAGCACACACAGACCTTTTCAAGTTTAGTCAACCTCCTGAATGAATCAGGGGAAAGCCAGATCGCGTTCTCCCAGGCAATACTCAGGTATCTCTTTTCATTCAACAGCAAGGGTAAGGGATTGCTCCCAGTCAGTTGCATGAATAATTTTCCCTGGAGTTTTGTCTGCAGCATGGTAGAGGGAGAGATTTTGGAAACTGAAATACAAGCCAGCTGTGCCATTTGTCCTCAGGTCTGCCAGTTGGTTCTTAGCCCGTTTTATGTGCTAATCCAGACATAGCCCCAACAAATTCCCTGTATCTAAAACTACCAGTCAAACTTCACTGCAAAGCCTCAGTGGATGATCTGGTTTGGTAAACTCATTCTGCTTGATATTTAATTTAACTGCCCCTAAAACTAGATTTTCAGAGTGCTCTACAGTGACAGAAAACTCTGTATGAATATTAACAGCTCTGTTACTTACCCTGCTGTAATGAGGTACATTTACACTTAGCATAACAAATAAAAGTGCATATATAAAACAT
This sequence comes from Psilopogon haemacephalus, assembly GCA_013396835.1. Classification (NCBI taxonomy): domain Eukaryota; kingdom Metazoa; phylum Chordata; class Aves; order Piciformes; family Megalaimidae; genus Psilopogon; species Psilopogon haemacephalus. Next base: position 317,843 of record VWZI01010631.1, read on the forward strand.
TTCCAAAGAGATATGTGCAGTATCTTTGCTCAGCTTAAAAAAAAAACAAAACAAAACAAAAAAAGCAATAAATTGGAAAGTTGACCAAACAGATGAATTACTCCCAAAAGCAAAAGAACAATTAACCATAACCATATCCAAATTTACAGAATCACAGAATGTCAAGGGCTTGTCTTGACCTCAAAAGCTCATCTAGTCCAACCCCCTTGCCAGAGCAGGATCACCTGTCAACTTGGTAACAATCCTCTGCTATGTGGAAGCAACAGAACTACCACTCATTGCCTTTCCAGCTCATGAAACCCAGTCGATTTTTACACTGGAAGTAGCAGAAATACAGATTCATAGAGTAGCAGAATGGTAGGTATTGGAAGAGACCTCTGAAGATCAACTAGTCCAGAAGCCCTGGAGATTCACTTAGGTGTCACCATGTTTGATGTGTTTCCAAACTGCAGGTTTCAATGTTGGTGTTATCTTCATGAACAATATGCTGAAATACTCATTGGGCTGCCTAATTATTGATACAGCAGCAGTCATTGTAGTACTTGGAGCTAATAATAGATGCTGTATGTAACCATGTCACAAGTGCATTGCTCTCTATATCATACTCAACAATTTCATTGCTCCAGAACTCTATAGGCAGCTAGTCCAGATGCTTGGGACAGGTTGTTCCTTATGATAGACCATTCATTCACTAAGCATGCAAGCTGATGGTACTTTTTGGACTTCTCCATGTCCCATAAGCCAGGTAAGAACACTTCTCATCATAGCTGACAAAAGAGGAAACTGTGGTCCTGGTTTTCACAACAAGCCCTCATTGTGATTGCGTCTCAGAATGCTGCAATTATTTCATTACAGTAAGCCACACGGAACAACTCTTTCCTCAAGGTTATGGCTTTCTGTTTCATCAGCTAAAGGGAAAGAAGAATGCAAGTCACTGACAAAGAAAATGAAAAAAAAAAAAAGAATCTATTAGGTCTTCTGCTCCTCTCTCTGTGATTGTTTCTTATTGTTCACTTAAGCATGTTTTCTAAAATCTAATTTAAAAAGACATAAGTGAAGAGTATTCCATCACTTCCCCTAGGAAACAATTCCGTAGACTAGAAGTTAACCTTGTCAAGAAGGTTTTCTGTCTTCGTGTAGCTTTTTATCTGTCTTAATTTTATTCTATTACTCCTAATGATAGTCTCTCAAAATTATGCCGTGCTAAATAGTCCTTTACTGGCCTTGATGTTACTACCCCCTAAATATTTATAGATTATTATAGCCCTTTTGTATTTGCTGGTTATCCAAGCACATATATTCAGTCCTTTTGTTCTTAAAAGTCTCCAGGATTCCAAAACATAGAGAAGAATACACCTCCAAGCACAATTAGTCAAGAATATACCCATAATGTAAACTTTTTGAAGAGAAAATAATAGAGTAAAACTCCATCCAGTAGAAATACTCAGGCCAGTTATGACCAAGTGAGATACTGAGGAATATGACTGCATATATTGAAGAGCAATTCTATACTGTCATGCCTGAGAGCACATCACCTTTATTTATAAATCAGGGAAATAGAATGGGGCCAGAAGAATATGGGAAGTTGTGTAACAGTCTTCCAAAGATGAAGGATTAATTTAATAGCTAAATTTAATAGTACGGCTGCATTCCAGAGGCTATATCTACAAACTAATTTTGTTTACTTGCAATAAAGAAGCATAAATGTTGCCCTCAGTAGCAACCACAGTCAGCTACATCTCCCTCTTCACCTAGAGTAACAGAGCCTGACTTGCTCAAAAACCTGCAGGATTTGTACATGTAGTCATTCCTAAAATTGTAAAGCATTAATAAGTGAGAAGTGAGTCAAGCACACTTTGTGAAACAAAAACTGATGAGGGTTGGTGAGCTGAAGTATCAAGGAAAACTAATTTTTCTTAAAAATAACTTTTTTTCATAAAAACAACTACATCTTGTTTCAAAGGACAACATTACTGCAGGATGCTAACTTACACAAACGTTTTGTTCTTTGTTGAGAGGATACTGTTCAAATTAGAAACATTAGGGTGCATAAATTTCATTCATATTTAGAATATGCTATCAAAGATGCTGATCTTCCAATCTCGATATTTGTAAAGGTGGAAAGCACCTTATAACTGGATTAAAGACTAATGGAGGAATAACATTGTTAAATCAATGGAGTTGGTAAGGAGGTATGCTGTTTTAATCTTTTTTTTAATAAGGGAAATAAGTGCTGTGTTCTCTTAATATTTTTGAGCATTTTTTCACTGAAGATCACAGAATCACAGAATCAGTCAGGGTTGGAAGGGACCACAAGGATCATTTAGTTCCAACCACCCTGCCATGCTCAGGGACACTCTACCCTAGATTAGGCTGCCCACAGCCTCATCCAGCCTTGCATTAAATACCTCCAAGGAAGTGGCCCTAACCAACCCCCTGGGCAACCTGTTCCAGGGCCTCACCACTCTCATGCTGAAGAACTTCCTCCTCACACCCAATATGAATCTTTCCACTTCCAGCTTTCCTCCATCCAGATCTGTGCATGACTGTCATGGGTTGGGTAGAGTCTGCTTGCTGATATGCAATACCATGGTGCTGTCATGCCAACTTCAAAATGAAAACACTGGTTGGAACGTGTCCAGAGAGGGGCCACAAGGATGACCATAGCATCATTGGATCATAGAATTGTCAGGGCTGGATGGGACCTCGAGGATCATCTATTTCCAACCCCTCTGTCATGGGCAGGGAACCTCACACTAGATCAGGTTGCTCAGAGCCACATCCTTCATGAACTTGAAAAGCTCCGGGGCTGAGGCTTCTACTACCTCCCTGGGAACCTGCTATCTCCCTATTTCACAGTAATTTAAACCTTATCATCCACAGAGGTTCTGCCAGAGGACTGTTTGATGAACCACTTCAGTGTTAACCACAATCCTACAGTCATTTAAGAGCATGCAGGGGACATTGTGCACTGCTCAAGCTTGTGCACTACTTGTTCAGCTCAGTTGATTTCATCAGTTACAGCAGGATTATTTTTGTTTTTCAAATCAATTTTGTCTGGGTTATATTAATTGTAAATTACATGCAATGAAAAACACTAAGATATTCTTTCTTTTTTTTTTTTAAGGAAGAATTATTTCAAATATATAAACCAAGGAGGATTTATATTTATTTATTTATTTATTTATTTTTATATTTATATTTATATATGAGGAGAGACTGAGGGAGTTGGGGCTGTTCAGTCTGGAGAGGAGAAGGCTCCCGGGTGACCTTACTGTGGCCTTTCAGCATCCTAAGGAAGCCTTTGAGAAAGCTGGGGAGGATAGAACTTTTTTTTAGTTGGAAAAGGTAGTGACTGGGGGGAATGGAACAAAGGTACAAATGGGGAAATTCAGACTGAATGTTAGGAAAAAGTTCTTCATCATGAGGGTGATGAGACCCTGGAAGGGGTTGCCCAGGGAGGTAGTGGAAGTCCCATTCCTGGAGGTGTTTAAGGCCAGGCTGGATGAGCCTGATCTAGGCTAGGGTAAGGTGTCCCTGCCCATGGCAGGGGGTTGGAACTAGATGCTCCTTGTGGTCCCTTCCAACCCTCACTGATTCTATGATTCTATATATACATTAAGAAGAATTTAAGTAATTCTATTTGATCTAAAAACATATTTCATTTTTATGTGGATAAATTTAATGGGTAAAGAACTTTAAAGAACACTGAACGCAAGGAAACAGGAAAGGAGTTGTTTCTCTGTACAATAAATAAGAGAAAGTGTTAAAAGGGAAATGAAGAGTTTTGTTTTACATTCCAAAAAGAGACATTAAAAAAAGAACATCATAATCTAGTTTTCTGTAGGTACAGAGGAAAAGACTCATGGTTGCCACAAGAGCAAAAGAGGTCAACTGCTGGTCAACAACATCATTATCAACACTGCAATGATCAGTGGAAAAAAAAATTCCTGTCACTTGCATTATTCATAAAAAATTATAAATGCCATATGCATATCATGTTTTTTTCTGTGCATTTCTCCCATTGTAAAATAGATCTTTGAGGGAAAAAAAGTTTGGTTTTTTTTTTCTGAATATTTTGGTTCCTCTTATACCTACAAACATCTGTTGTATGATGAGAAGAATGGGAACACAAGTGAAAGAAAAAGATAGTGATGGAAATCAGCATGGGATTAAGAAAAAGGGAATTTAAAGTCCAGTTTCCTGTTCAGCATACTGGAGCAATTTTAAATTATAGCAATCACAGAATGGTCACTATTATTAGCTATTTAGAAGTGTTTCATAACTTCATCCTTCTGGCTTGCACTTTCTTTCTAACTTCAAATTTTGCATTTTTCTGAAAGTCAGGAAGTCTTTTGGTAAGTAATATTAAGTGACATATTTAGGACAACAGAATGTCTGGAAATATTTACCATCATTCACTGAAGCTATTGAGACCACTCTTGAGGTAAATAATTCCCCAGAACAAGGCACATCCATGCAAATAATGGATTTCAGAACATTTGGTACTTTGATTTTTTTGCCAGTTCTGGAGATCTATCATTAGCTGGATTAGTAAGAGTGCATGATCACATCTTTAAAAAGAGGATTTATGGCACATGAATTGATAATAATGTTATTACATTAACTACGTTAATATATTTTAAAATGGCATTTGAATTAATACTATTATTATTATTATTAAATTTTAATATACAGTCTAGTTTCCTCAGCAGTACATAGAATCATAGAATGGTTTAGGATGGAAGACACCTAAAAGATCATCCAGTTCCAACCCCCTGCCATATGCAGGGACACCTCCCACTAGAGCAGGTCACTTAAGGTCTCATCCAACATGACCTTCAACACCTCCAGGGAGGAAGCAGCCACAACCTCCCTGGGCAACCCATTCCAGTGTCTTACCACCCTCACTGGAAAGAACTTCCTCCTAGCATCCCATTTAAATCTCCCCTCTGCCAATTTAAACCCATTACCATTCATCCTGTCATAGCAAGACCTTGTGAATAGTCCCTCCCCAGCCCTCTTGTAGGCCCCTTTCATATACTGGAAGGCTACTATAAGGTCTCCTGGAAGCCTTTTCTTCTTCAGGCTGAAGAGATCCAACTCCCTCAGTCTATCCTCACAGCAGAACTGCTGCAGCCCTCTCAGCATCTTCGTGGCCCTCCTCTGGACTGGCTCCAACAGTTCCACATTCTTCCTGTGCTGGGGGCTCCAGAACTGCACACAGTACTCCAGGTGGGGTCTGACGAGAGTAGAGTAAAAGGGGCAGAATCCCCTCCCTTGCCCTGCTGCCCACAGCTGCTCTTGCTGCAGCCCAGCACACAGTTGCTGTCTGGGCTGCATGCACACACTGTCAGCTCATGTTGAGCTTTTCATCACCCCAGACTCCCAGGTCCTTTTCCTCAGGGCTGCTAGAAAGAAACATCTTTGCTAGAAGGAAACATAGAACTTGGGAAATTGTGTTTCTTAGATGTATGTATATATACGAGTACATGTATCTGAATTTTAGAGGATGAAATCTGACCTCTGTAGGTCATATGGACTGAGTCATGTATCACAGAATCACAAAACTTTAGAGGTTGGAAGTGACCTCCAGAAATCATTAAGTCCAATTCCCCTGTCAAGGCAGGATCCCCTAGGGTAGTTCACACAGGAATGCATCCAGGTGGGTTTTGAAAGTCTCCAGAGAAGAAGACTCCACAACCTTCCTGTGCATCCTGTTCCAGTGCTCAGTTACCCTCACTGTAAAGAAGTCTGTGCTCATGTTGAGGTGAAACCTTCTATATTCCAGTTCGTAACAGTTCCTCCTCATCTGATTGCTGCTGACCAGCAAAAAGAGATTGGCCCCAGCCACTTGACACCCACCCCCCAGATACTTGTACACATTGATCTGATCTCTCAGTCTTCTCCAAACTAAGCCCCAGGTTTCTCAGTCTCTCTTCATAGGGGAGATGCTCAAGTCTGCCAGCCATCTTCATGACTCTCTGCTGGACTGTTTCCAGCAGGTCTCTATCTCTCCTTGTAGTGGGTTAGCAGTTACCTACCCTCCCCCCACCTTTTATAACCCCCCGCTAGAACTCAGAAAACACTGGAAGTTAATAAATGAAGCTTTATATTTACAGCAATGCAAATATACAAGCAAATATTTACAGGATATTACAGATATTTACAGATACACACAGTGAAAAGACAATACAGACATCACACCCCTCCCAGAGACCAAAATTCCCAAGAGAGGGTAACCAAATCCCCCCTACCACCTTTCCCCCCTTCCCCAGCCTTATCTCACACCTGTTGATGCTGCAGATAAGCTGAAGATCGGACAGAGAGATTAGTAATAGGAAGGAGTTAGTAGTTTTACTCTGAATTAGCTAAAAGACAGAGAGACAAAGGAGAAAGCAGCCTCTGTGCTGAACAGACAGAAGCCCTCTGCTAATCTAATTGTTTTGAGAACAGTTCTTAAAACAACTTTTGTTTTTTCTTTCTCAGTAAAACTCAGTGAAGTGACACACTGTATTTATTTCTCTCTCAGCCAATAGTCTAATTTCTCACTCAAATTCTCCAATTAGCTCAAACCAACACACTCCTGAACTGGGGAGCCCCAAATTGTACACAAATTATTAGCTATTATTAGCTGTAACTATATGGTGTAGTTACAACTAATAGAACATCATAAATCAAAACATTCTTTAGTCAATATTCCCTGAGCTATGAAGCCTGTCTGATCCATATTACTGTCATTCAGCCTAGGAGGAGAGAGTTTAGAAAAGCAGTTAGCAATAGATGGTACTGCAAAAAAACTCCACATGGCTGTTCATTTCCTGCGTCCATTTTTTTCTGAAGTTCTTCTTCCAAAATAAAATCCCATTTCATGCTCAAAGGATCAACAATTGTCCATTCTGTTTAGTGGATCTTAAGGTCTATTGTCCTTTGTATGTGCTTCTGCAATGGCTTTATGCTTTTTAAATTATTCTCATGGCTAGTTGTTGACCCCTCAGATTTCTCTGAATTTACTCTCTTTCATTGTATTTACTTGGCATTTATTTGCATGTGAATACTCTGTACAAGCAGCAATTTCAAATATCATAAATCTGAGTGGCTTATTCCCTCTGTAGTTAAAACCTTTTTCTAATATCCTTGTTTACATGTATTTTTACCTTACTACTCACGTCACCCAGCAGGAGCTGTTCTGCCAATGGTTATTCAGTCAAATGTCATGAATCTCAATTAAAATCTTTCTATTAATTCCCCAAGCTTCAGCTGGGCAACGTATCATTGACCAAATAAAGTGGTGATAGAAGAAGAAAGGTGAAATATTTCATATTTGAGACTGGATAAGCTGTGTATGTGAGCTCAATGGGTTGTATTTAAACCAAACCCAAAAGCAAACAATAAAAAACAAAGCAAGCAAACAAACAACAACAAAAAACACAAAGCAAGCAAACAAAAAAACCTCAACCACCAAACAAAACCTGAGATTACAGATAATTAATCAAAAACACTCCTTCAGTGCTCTGTAGCTGTCAAAAAGGCCTCTAATATTCTGAATAGCCTCAAATTCTTATGCAATACCGTTCTAAATGTTTTAACTGCTGCCAGGTATTACGAAGGAGCACAGAATCAATAGTGCTGAACCAATATGATTGAAGTATTGTTCCCCTTTATTAGGGACAAGGCGATGCTTTTATTCTGTCCACCCAGAAGCATACTAATTGGCTGATACAATCAAGCACAATCCCATTCATTAATATTCATGACTACCTGTTATTTCTGACCAGATGTTTCCCTTATCTCTTTTCTCCTGTGGGAGGCAGCAGCTGTGTTATGGGAATCAGAGGCCTAGGCAGGCCACCCTTCCTCTACCCGTGAGATCCAAGGTTGTCTTCCTCACTTTCTCACCCCAATAGCCAGGGCTCACGGAGAAGGAAATTTAAAGAAAGCGTTCTGAATTTTGACAGTAATCGACAGACAAACTGAGACACGATGCACAAATTTTCTTTGAAACACACTACTCTTCTTCATCCTTCTGAAACCCTTCTTCAGTCTTCCCCAGCAACATAAACATTCAACCACAAAACTTGTCCATATGCAAAGGCAGCCAAACTTGTAACGACTAAACTGCAGGGCTGCTTAAATAATAAAATCATGAGAGTAACCAAATTTGTTCCCTAGATTTTGAGACTTAATTGCTCATCCCAAGACAAGGGTATGTCCCTTGTTTACAACACAAGAAATGTTATATGTTGAAGTCAAATAATGATTAGTCTTGGATCGGATGTCATGAAAACATAGTCTCTCTTCACCAAATCCTGTGGGACTACATATGTCATTTAGACAAGTAGGCTAATACCCTAAATATTTTAAGAAACAAATTGTGAGCAGTAAGTAAGAAATGTAATATCATCCTTGGTTAAAACACAAGTGTTTTCCACAATAATTCATTTCATTAGCAAATTAATTTCGTGATCCTTACCATGCGATGTTTCAGGGATCTTATTTACTTTAACAGGCATGAAATAGCTACCTTTTAAACATTTGATATGAGGAAGAAATGGTTTTGCAGAGTGAATAAGAAATTAGTAGTTTAATTGTTCTCTACTAATGTCTTCTGAAGGAGTACATTAATCTCAGAAGCTGACAGCATAATCATTACTCCAAAACCAATTGCATTCAGAATACATTCACAAGGTGTTTCCTTTCAGACTTGGGATGATTTTTGTTTGGCATTGCTAGAGCACACTTAGACTTCAGGAACTGAGCAAGAGGTGCTTAGAAAAACTATGGAATAGAATTTTGTCATGAAAATATTCATAGAAAACAAAATCGCAGCAACAAAATACTGGCAACATCTGTTTGAAACATGCAGAACTACAATATTAATAGCTGCTTGCAGAATCTTCCATTATTTATACAGCTCAAGCAGCTTGCAGTGATGGGCATTTTCATGGAATCATAGAATGTATTGGGTTGGAAGGCACCCTTGAAGGTCATCTTGTCCAACCTCACTGCAGTGAGCAGGGACATCTTAACTAGCTCAGGGTTGCTCAGGGCCCCAACAAGCCTGACCTTAAATGTCTCCAGGGATGTGGTCTCCACAATATTTCTGGGAAACCTATTTCAGTATTCCCTACCCTCATTATGAAGAACTTCCTCCTAATATCCAATCTAAATCTACCCTTCTCTAGCTTAAAACCGTTGTCCCTTGTCTTGTAGCAATAAGCCCTTCACACATACGATTACAGAGAGGTGTGAATGTTTAGTTTGTGATGGTGAAAACTTCCCCCCAAAACAGTTTCTATTAACTGGTTCAAATCAGAAAACAAAATCTCAGATAAAATCTTCTGGACAGATAAGTTAAAACAGCCTTGTAGTTTACCAAAGGTCTGCTTTTGTAAGTAATCTGTTGAAGAAAGCATTCTCCTAGTGGGATGGTGCTAACCTGAGATACTGAATAAGATATGCAGACATGGAGATGTGGAGGATAATGAATCTTTATTGTGCTGGTTTGATTTGGTGTTTTTCAATGATGAACACAAAAACTAGTGATATTTTTTCTTCTGTATACTGAGGGTTGTAGAAACAACAGATCTGAATATACATTCTTTTTTTTAATGCTCAGAAAGCAGGTGTAGCACAAGCAATTGCAATGTGCATTTCCCCATGTCCTCCACAAGTGTCTTTTAGTTCTTGCTGCAGAAATTACTTTTAATGGCAGGTCAGTTCCAACACCATGCTCATTCAAGCCTCTTTTCTGTGCTTGGCCTCTAGACTGCCAACCAGGATGTCAATTAGTACCAATTGTTCAAAAGAGGCAATTTGTTGTTATCTTGGAACCGGCCTTGAAATAAGATAAAGAAACCTCGAAAGGGATCAATTATCCTGTACACAGTCACTTTCTACTTAATGTTGATTTCTGCAGTCATGAAAAAAGTGGCTGGTAGTTCATTCTTTCTGGAAGTAGGCACAAGCAATCAACTGGGGAACTGTTGGAGAGAGTCCAGAGGAGAGCTACAAACATGATCAGAGGGCTGCAGTTGTTCTGCTGTGAGGATAGGCTGAAAGAGTTGGAGCTTTTCAGCCTGGAGAAGAAAAGGCTTTGAGGAGACCTTGTAGTAGCCTTCCAATATCTGAAGGGGGCCTACAGGAGGCTATTCACAAGGTCTTGTAATGACAGGACAAGGGGCAATGGGTTAAAACTGGCAAAAGGTAGATTTAAATGGGATGTTAGGAGGAATTTCTTTACAGTGAGAGTGGTGAGACACTGACACAGGTTGCCCAGGGAGATTGCGGCTGCGCCCTCCCTGGAGGTGTTCAAGGCGAAGCCGGATGAGGCCTTGAGCAACCTGTTCTGGTGGGAGGTGTCCCTGCCTATGGCAGGGGGTTGGAACTGGATGTTCTTTGAGGTCTCTTCCAACCTAAACCATTCTATGAACAGTTTGGTTTGGGAAAGGGGGAAAAAAATAGAATGTAAAGTGTTCAGGGACAGGATGACAAATCATTGTAAAGACTTTACTTTCAGAAACCTGTTAGTGGGTAGTACAATGAATCTCAGATTCATTCATTCTTTTCAAAATGGAAGTATCCACAGTAAACTTGGTTATCTGCCTTAACCAAAGGATTATCGTTAGAATGGAATAGAATTAGCCAGGTTGGAAGAGACCTCCAAGATCATCCAGTCCAACCTATCAACCAGCCCTATCCAATGGCACTAAGTCCTTTAAAACTATTTCCTCCTCTCTTTGATTAAAATATATTCCTACCTTATAGATTTGAAACTATATTTCCACTTCTCTTTGATGAAAATATATTCCTACCTTATAGACTGCTTGTTTCATCTTCACTTTAGATTTCCATTATGGAAACAAGCTGAGCATATCACAGTATTTTGGGTTTTTTTAAGAGTATCAAGATTTTAGATTAAAAAAAAAAAAAAAAGTAAAATAACAAAAAGGTAACAGGTTTCCTGAAATTAGGGGATGGCAAGGTGCTAGTATCACATGGAGAATAACCAGAAACTATGAAAGCAACAAAATAAATAAATGCAATGTACTCAAGTCTATCTGACACCTGTATTTGTTCAGGTAAGCAGTTGCCAATTTGTTCAAGCAGGAAAGGGTTTCCAAGGGCAGCCTAAGGCCATGGTCTGACCTACTAAATGTGATTTGAGGCATGAAGTGCTGCCAAGGGAAGGAAGAGGTGAGCATGGGACTGGTGCCTTTATTGAGGTGGTCAACGAGCGGCAGTATGGCAGAAATGGATACAGCGAAAATTGGCAGCCAGCGCAGAGATTTCTTTCATCATTTGAAAGAGAAACAACAAGCACCAGACCATCAAAGCATGACTGCAGGATATTGAAATGTGGTGAATCTCATACTGAATATAAATATCTTTTTTCCACGACACACTAAGCTCACTGCCAAATGTGCATGTTTCTGCAGGGACCATCAGCAGTGTGAGTGCCACAGCACCTTCACCCATTGCTGATGCTGCTGTTTGTGATCCCCCTGTTGCACGCAGCAGTTTTCTCAGTCATTTCATCTGTGTCTAACCAGGACTGACAGTAAACATCCAAGGAAACACCAGACCTTTGGCTGGCTTGGAAGTGCAAGTAATAGTGCTGATGGACACTACAAGTGTAACCTTAAACTGATGGATTTGTAACTCGCCTGATAAAGACACTGTGGTGTGTGAGGTTCAATTGTGTTGTTCACTTTTTCTGTTGCCCGAGTCAGGATACACATCCAGATCTTCAGCTATGAATTAGCATAGCAGTTGTGGCAGCTTCTGATCTCAATTGCTAACAGAAATGTAGTCAAGGAAATCACTGAATTTACATCAGACTGGATTAAACAAAAAAAGAAACAGTAGATGGTAATAGCTGTGAAGTAACTTCCAGAAGTGATATTCTTTTGTATATTTGTACAAATCTTTTTCCCAGCATGCATATCCTCAATAGAATCATAGAATCAGCCAGGTTGGAAGAGACCTCCAAGGTCATCCAGTCCAACCTATCACCCAGCCCTATCCAATCGACTAGACCACAGCACTGAGTGCCCCATCCAGTTTTTTCTTGAACACCTCCAGGGACAGACTCCACTACCTCCCTTGGCAGCCCATTCCAACAGCAAATCACTCTCTCTGTGAAGAACTTCTTCCTAATATCCAGCCTGAGACAACTTGAGACTCTGTCCCCTCATTCTGTTGCTGGTTGCCTGGGAGAAGAGACTGAACCATACCTTGTTACAACCTCCCTTTAGGTAGTTGTAGACAGTAATGAGGTCACCCCTGAGCCTCCTCTTCTCCAGAGAATTCTTTAAATCTTGTTAGCAGGACAACCTACCAAAAAAAAAAAGTATATTCTTAAATATTCAGACTGCTTCAAAACTTGGGCAGGTTTAGCTGAAGTTATTTAATTCAATTAATTCAATGTTTTAAGCCATCGTCTAAATTGATCAGCAAGAAACCTTGGTTAAAATAGTTACAGTTTTTTATTTGTCAAAATTTGGTTATTGATAGTTTGAAACTATTAAGGACATGTTGGCTTACAATTTAGCATGATGCAAGAGAAGTACTAATGTATTAGCCTAAGCAAGTGATGCTATGCACACATAGAATTAGTTTTACAGTTTGACATAGTTATATCAATTCTTAATTTTTCTTTTCTTTTATTAAAAAGTAGTGAACATCATTTCTTCTTTAACAGATAAGTCATTTCCCACTCCATATAAGACAGCTTCTGAATGGAAAGTGGAATTAAATATAAATGAAGAAAATCTGCATTAAAAAAAAATCCCTCTTTATTAGATAAATAAAAGAAGTTTCTGGATGCATAAGAAAAAATTAGGTGTTTTCAACTTAATTTAATTTATCTGTGATCATGGTGGAACAGGCTGCCTTGGGGTGTTGTGGAGCCTCCCTCTCTAGAAGTATTCAAGACCTGCCTGAATGTGTTCTTGTGTGATCCTGCTCTGGTAGGGGGGTTGGAGTGGATGAGCTTTCGAGGTCCCTTCCACACTCTAACATTATGAGATGTTGTGATCCATAAAATGAAGGTAGTAACATCTGCAGGTGAATAGTTAATGCCTCTTGTCAAACTGTCCTTCAGTTGTCTAGAATTACTAGATCTCACCTCTCAGAAATAATTCTTTTCCATAAAACAGATAAATGGCCACAAAGAAAATCAAAACCTGTGTCTGCAGAATAGGTAAGGCTGTCAAAAGGACTGTTTATTACTTTGGAAATTCAGTTCTTACAATATTACTTGACCCAGAGGCAAGTTCCTCAAATAGATTGTGGAGAATGATCCTTCTGGGTTTTCAGAAAGATAGCTCTTCTGGATAGGTCCTGAGTAGCCTGAAATTGCAAAATGTACCTTCCAAAACAAGCTATTAGGGTAATTCTTGGAATTCCATGGTTCTAGATCAGCAGTTGCAATTGGAAAAAAAAAAAAAATGTAGCAGTAAATCTGGATTGCTCAAACATTACTTTTTATTTATCTATCAGTGCTTAATAGGTGACAGTAATAATATAGATTATCTTCTTATTCTTATTATTATTCTTAAATTTATTTTCATAGATTTCTGGAAATTCATTCTGAGAAAAAATATACAATTACCTATCTTTTTTTTATTTTTTTCATTTTTGCTTTGAAATTCAAGTTAAATATATTCACCTACTGCTTCTTGCAATAGGAGTTTCCAGTTAAAAGCCATGAATGACAGCAAAAGAGCATAGATGGGTTTAAATTGACAAAATGGACTTGGGATATCTGCCAGTTGTGAATTAACATTCCTGATCCAGAATCATTTGGAAGTATTAGTTGGTTTGTCAGATATTTCCATTGAATATCATCCTGTATGATACATCTATATAAATAATTATAATAATAAATAAAACATACAGAGATTTATAAATCTATTTTATATGACTATATATAAATAAATCTACATAAATGTATAGATAATGAGCTACACAAAGAAATATTCTGATTATCTGATAATAATAAAAGAAACACTACTGTCTGTCATGTACAGGGTCATGTACAGGGATTTTAGCACAGGGCTGGTCCTTTGCAGCGTGTGCATTATACTGAACCAAAAAAAACAATAAACAGACCCATAACACCGAAACACTTACAAGAGCATGCAGGAATGGATACAGTCAAGTGTTTGTGGATGCTTCATGGTATAATCTTTAAATCAAGGTAAGATAGATAGTCAGAGATACATAACACAGAGGGCAGAAGAGAGAGGCTTATTAGTTGCCATTTAATGAATTTCTATGGCATTTGTTATGTGAGAGGTCAAACTGGACTAAGCCAACGCGTCTCAGTTTTTTATTCTGTGCTTCACTTCAACTAATTGAGAACATTTTGAGCCTTGTCATCCAGAAAAATGCCAGACAGAACTGGTAAAGGAGAATGTGCTGTGTCTCACTAAGTTCAGTGAACATCCCCAGCTGAAAAGATCAAGGTGGCAGTGAATGCCTGATGCTGGTGATGTCAGTAGCAGCTTTTGCCTTTGTCTTTAGAGGGCGAGGGATTTCAACTAGTGGATTTCTTGGAGGTAGAGAAATTGCATGATTCCACAGGAAATATGCACTTGTTGATTAGATTTTGCATTCACATGCAAAACGCTCTGTGGAACCAATACATGCAACATAATGGTATGCCGAATTTCTTCTGCAAAGCCTTATGTTATATATTCTCAAAAACCATTCCATACCAACTTATTTCAGTGGATAAGCACTATCTCAGTGTGGATTCTACCCTTTGGTGAAAAACAGTTTTGAAGAACTTTACTACGAGACTTTATATTGAATAAGATGACAGCAAAGTATTTAAGCAGAGGTCCACCCTTCCATTTAGAGGTACTGCCAGAGTAGTTATGTTTGTTCACATAACCATGAAAACTCAGGAAATGTCAATCAAATTGCTTGCACTTCTAAAAATTGTGGCAGTAATAGCATCTGAATATATCATAGGCTGCATTCAGTAGAGGGTTCTCAACCTACTAATCGCTGAACCTGCTATATATGCAGATCATCACCATTGCCCCAGCAAACACAATTCCTCTCTCTCAAACAACTTTGCATGCTTACAAGCTAAATCAAAATGGAGAAAAATCTTCAACAAGTGAGAAAAAGATGGAAAAAAAATATATATATATATTTCTTCTTTCTGCACCAAATTCTTCTTTACAGATCTCTTTGCCCTGCTCAGATAAAATGGGCACATTTCCCAGTATAGAACATACTCTGAATAAATGCCATCAAGCTTTAAAATTTGCTTTTCATTCAGACCATAAAGGGCAAACAAAGAGCTTGTGAGACTGCCCAGGCAAGCAGAAAGAAGCTGGCTGCTAATAGTGCAAGTCTTTTGTAAACAGCTCACTGCAGCTCTGTTTCATAAAGTCCACAGCACACTGCTCTGCATTTATAGGTTTCAAGCCTTAAATTACAAACCAGGCAGGGTTAAACCTGCTTTCTTTGCTTTCAGACCAATGGTGCAAAAATTCCTGTTTAGTTCTCCATAGGCAGTCCAAAGTCTGCCACGTTAGGAAGACAAAAAGTATCATCTCTTTTCCATACATCCTCAATGTAGGGATGATTTCCCAGAAGGGCAAGAGTCAAGAGTCTACATGTGAAAAATCAAAACCCTAAAGTGAGGCAGAGTAAAACTTGACATGACTTGGGAGTTCGGTACCTTAAATCAGAACCAAACAAAACTGCTTAAGTGACATTTGTCTATTAAGTTAAACTGTTTGCAAAGGAAATTTATGTACCAAGGTTATAAAGATTCTAAAAGACACTATTTAATTATCCTGCAGTTGAACAAAGAAGTCCAGAAAGAGCATGATACAGGAGTAATGGACCAGCAAAAAAATGCAAAGTACCATTCAGCACTAAAGTAATTGGGCAGAGCACGGAAAGACACCAGGATAAATGATTGCTTCATTAATTTTAAAATTAAAGGGCAAGATAAGGCAGTCACTATCCTAGAGAGTTATTAAGGTAAAACCAGCTAATCAGCACAATTTAAATGTAAAGAAGTCATCCAATGCCTACCAATTTCAGAAGAGCACGAAATAAAGCAATTTGATGTAGCTTTATCAATCAAACCATACAGATAAGTGCCTCAGTCCAAGAGTTTCCTAATTTGTCTGATACACTGACTAGTGTAAATTGAGGCTGGAGATACCTCAAAAGGTTCAGGGTTTGGGACAGACATATGCAACACTTTGCAAAGTTAACTACTCTTCAACAAATTCCACATTCCTTGCCTTTATAATGCTCCTATAAAAACTGCCACCACTCTTTCCACACTAATTCACTCCTCCTACTTGGTCTACCAGACACCTTTTTAATCTCTTCTTTGTAACAGAAGTATTTTTCTTTCCAAGTTGCCTTTGTACCACATTGGCTCATCACTTTTGACCCCAAAAAAATAGAGCTGCCTCCCCAAAAGTAACATGCATGTACAGAAATCACAAAAAAACAACAACCCCAAAACCCCTGACTATCCACGCTTCCTTTATCAACTCACATTTTAAATATGTGCTGGTTTACTTTCACCTCATATGGGTTTCTCTGTGAATTCCATTAAAACCTTCTTTAATATTAAATGAAATAATAATAAAAAAATAAAGACAGCAAATATTCAAACAGCCTTGATCTTTCTCCAGAAAACCATGATATTATTACTGGATATTTGGAGTAAGCAACTTAAATTATATCAAATCCTAAAGTACCTCTTGTATCTATTTCAATCCATTGGCAGTATTCTTTTGCTTACTCTGGAAGTATTTAATATGCTGTTACCCTTTAAGCTTTCCCAGAGCTCACAAGCCCAACAGAACAAAGCTTAGGATGTCTCCCCAAATTAGGTAGAAGAGTAAAAGGGGCTAAACCACCCAAAAACACCCTTGAACCGATTTGGAAGTTGAAAAGAACACTTCAACAATAAATAAAAGCTATTTAAAATAAAGGAAGGTTACAGAGATTTAAGGGAACAGATACAAATATGCATAAAACCCAGCTTGGATGGCACTGGATTCTCTGGATTGAGATGGATTGTCCTTAGATGCAGGAGGTAGCAGGGCTGGCCATACAGTTGGGTTGGCCATGCAGTCATCAGGACCACCAGCAACAAAGGAGATGGTGCAGAGGCAAAAGCAGGAACAAGAATAACTTGACTGGGTCTTAAATAGGATTGTGGTCAGAAAGTGGGGATGGGATGAACTTTGACCTGGGGCATCCTCCCCCCAGGAAGGGCCAAGGTACACCTGGGGTCAGGTTTCCAGACCACTCCCATACCTCAGATGAGTTTAATCTGGAACATGTCTTAAATCCAATCCAGCATGCCTGACTAGCATGCTGTAACTCTTCCTGTATTTATGTTATACCCTGATAGTACCACAGAAATGTAACATCACCTGAGACCAAAAGCCTCTAGGGCTTGCGCGTTTTATGCTTGATCTGTTATCCACACATCATTTCCCATCCCCTCCCATATAACTGTAAGGGAATTCTGGCACAATATTATCACAATCCTTAGTCCTGACAGACATGATAGTGTATAATGAAAACAAGGTTTCTCAATTAATTAAAAAAAAGGTATATCAACGTTTAAATATAAATGTATATAAATGTATAATATATATAAAATTATATATGTATATGTGTGTACATATATTTTATATATATGTATATATACAAAATGTGTTCTACCATTTTTAATGTCTAAGCAAGAAAATATTGATTTTTTTAGGCTACCTACCAAA